>JAQJVL010000079.1:395017-743814 GCA_035578905.1 Stictocephala bisonia
CACGTCATTGTGAACTGTTTCATCACTTCGTTCCTTGAGAAATCCATTTTCATTTCCAATATGGACAACGATCAGGCGTCCTCCTCGCCCTGGACCGTTCTTTAGTCCAGTCGTTTCGCCTTCCAACGCAGCGTGTCGTGCGGATTTGATATAAGACGGTCTCCAAGCGTGCTTCACTGTATGTCCTGCATTCAAAAATGTCTCATCCAGGTAAAAAATTGGTTTATTTTCAAGTCTGTATTTCCGGATCTCCGTTAAATATTTCCTTCTCCAAATGACAAGATCGTCTCTTTCAATAAACACCGAACGTCGTGTCCGGCGTTCGTACACAAATCCCAGAACAGTGATATACCGATGAACTGTAGCTCTGCTCATTGCTGGTAAACTGTCGTCTTCATTAATTTTCTGTGATATTAACTGTTTCTCAATTACATATTAACTGTTATAAATTTAACCATTGTACATGTGTAAAACTATAATGCTGGTAAACTGTCGTCTTCATTAATTTTCTGTGTTATTAACTGTTTCTCAATTACATATTAACTGTTATAAATTTAACCATTGTACATGTGTAAAACTATAATGGAAAACTTCAAATATTTGAGAAGAAACAATGGGATTAAAAATAGGTGACGAAGATATAATAGACCAAAAATTAAAATATAGCCTACAGTTAAATATACAGTTTAATTTCAACAGTTTATTTATATACATTATTATACATTTATATTATAATATATATTTGTTGTATTTATTATATTTTATTTATATAAATTTTAAATTAGCCAAATTTAAATTTTAAAAATATAACATGTAATTTTTAACGATGATATATTGAAAAAATATATCATTAGCTTTAACCCTGAAAGTCGGCCGATTAACATGGGACAAACACACAATTGTTTGTTTTTTGATGACTAAAAATACAGTATAACGCTTTTTATAAGAAAACGCATTTATTACATTTTCAAATTTATCCCTTACATTTCCGTGTTTAGGTGGTGCATTCGGCAACGCGTAACTAATGGGATTTACTCGCCGTGCCGGCCCGGCCATTATCCTGGTCTACCCCTCCGGTCAGGTAGCTTGCCTCAACTTAGGTTGAGACACCGTTTAATCACACACGTACGTTCCCCAGCACATATCACCTTCCTCGATCAGGCAGGACAGTCATTCGTCTTCATCTATTTGCCTTGCTACGCCTGAACTGCTATATATTAATCACACACACACGTTCCCCAGCACATCTCACCTTCCTCGATCAGGCAGGACAGTCATTCGTCTTCATCTATTTGCCTTGCTACGCCTGAACTGCTATATATTAATCACACACGTACGTTCCCCAGCACATATCACCTTCCTCGATCAGGCAGGACAGTCATTCGTCTTCATCTATTTGCCTTGCTACGCCTGAACTGCTATATATTAATCACACACGCACGTTCCCCAGCACATCTCACCTTCCTCGATCAGGCAGGACAGTCATTCGTCTACATATATTTGCCTTGCTACGTCTGAGCTGCTATATATTAATCACACACGCACGTTCCCCAGCACATCTCACCTTCCTCGATCAGGCAGGACAGTCATTCGTCTACATATATTTGCCTTGCTACGTCTGAGCTGCTATATATTAATCACACACGTACGTTCCCCAGCACATCTCACCTTCCTCGATCAGGCAGGACAGTCATTCGTCTACATATATTTGCCTTGCTACGTCTGAGCTGCTATATATTAATCACACACGTACGTTCCCCAGCACATCTCACCTTCCTCGATCAGGCAGGACAGTCATTCGTCTTCATCTATTTGCCTTGCTACGCCTGAACTGCTATATATTAATCACACACGCACGTTCCCCAGCACATCTCACCTTCCTCGATCAGGCAGGACAGTCATTCGTCTACATATATTTGCCTTGCTACGCCTGAACTGCTATATATTAATCACACACGCACGTTCCCCAGCACATCTCACCTTCCTCGATCAGGCAGGACAGTCATTCGTCTTCATCTATTTGCCTTGCTACGCCTGAACTGCTATATATTAATCACACACGTACGTTCCCCAGCACATCTTACCTTCCTCGATCAGGCAGGACAGTCATTCGTCTACATATATTTGCTTTGCTACGTCTGAGCTGCTATATATTAATCACACACGCACGTTCCCCAGCACATCTCACCTTCCTCGATCAGGCAGGACAGTCATTCGTCTACATATATTTGCCTTGCTACGCCTGAACTGCTATATATTAATCACACACGCACGTTCCCCAGCACATCTCACCTTCCTCGATCAGGCAGGACAGTCATTCGTCTTCATCTATTTGCCTTGCTACGCCTGAACTGCTATATATTAATCACACACGCACGTTCCCCAGCACATCTTACCTTCCTCGATCAGGCAGGACAGTCATTCGTCTACATATATTTGCTTTGCTACGTCTGAGCTGCTATATATTAATCACACACGCACGTTCCCCAGCACATCTCACCTTCCTCGATCAGGCAGGACAGTCATTCGTCTTCATCTATTTGCCTTGCTACGCCTGAACTGCTATATATTAATCACACACGCACGTTCCCCAGCACATCAAGCCTGCCTCGATCTGGCAGAACAGTCATTCGTCTTCATCTGTTTGCCTTGCTACGCCAGAGCTGCTATATATTAATCATACAAGCACGTTCCCCAGCACATCAAGCCTGCCTCGATTTGGCAGGACAGTCATTCGTCTTCATCTATTTGCTTTGCTACGCCTGAACTGCTATATATTAATCACACACGCACGTTCCCCAGCACATCTCACCTTCCTCGATCAGGCAGGACAGTCATTCGTCTACATATATTTGCCTTGCTACGCCTGAACTGCTATATATTAATCACACACGCACGTTCCCCAGCACATCTCACCTTCCTCGATCAGGCAGGACAGTCATTCGTCTTCATCTATTTGCCTTGCTACGCCTGAACTGCTATATATTAATCACACACGCACGTTCCCCAGCACATCTTACCTTCCTCGATCAGGCAGGACAGTCATTCGTCTACATATATTTGCTTTGCTACGTCTGAGCTGCTATATATTAATCACACACGCACGTTCCCCAGCACATCTCACCTTCCTCGATCAGGCAGGACAGTCATTCGTCTTCATCTATTTGCCTTGCTACGCCTGAACTGCTATATATTAATCACACACGCACGTTCCCCAGCACATCAAGCCTGCCTCGATCTGGCAGAACAGTCATTCGTCTTCATCTGTTTGCCTTGCTACGCCAGAGCTGCTATATATTAATCATACAAGCACGTTCCCCAGCATATCAAGCCTTCCTCGATCAGGCAGGACAGTCATTCGACTTCATCCCTTTGCCTTGCTACGCCTGATCGACTATCAATCGATCACCCATGCAATTATTCCCATTCATCCACACCATTCACCTCAAGGCAGGACAGTCAACCATCTTCATCCATTTTTCTTTTGAAAGCTGGCGGCTATCTTTCGTTCATCTACGCTTGTTTCCCTATACATCCACACCTTCCATCATCAGGCAGGACAGATATCCATCTTCATCCTTTTGATTTTCTATGCTTGGTTAACGATCTATTTATCACCCACGCAAGACTCTCCACATCTGCACATTCCACCTTCAATCAGGACAGTCATCCATCCTTATCCATTTGTCTTGCTATGCTTGGGCGGTCGGCTATCTATCTATTACCACCCACTCACGTCATTCCATACATCCACACCTTCCCCCATCAGGCAGGTCAGTCATCCATCTTCATCCATTTGTCTTGCTATGCTAGCGAGCTATCGATCACCTATCAACGAAACCTTAGGGAGCAGAGAGCCAACGTAATATTAATAAGAAAAAAATTTACGATTTTGAACATTTTAAAACAGTACAACCACGTTTCGTCTTTATTGCAGCATTAAAATAAACAATATTATTTTTATTTTTAATTGCTTGAATGTAATTTAATTTGACCAACACGAGGAATATTATTGATGTAACAACTGCCATGAACAGACAGTTACATTACACTGCATAAAAGTCTGTAATAGAAATTATGGCAAATAATGATGCAACGAGAATTAATAATAAGACCACAGGACTAATAACAATTACATTTCCTTAAATTAGGCTGTTATGAAATATAATGTTGCAATATATTTATGAGTTTTAAATCTAGTAACGAACAAATTTTATAATAAAATATTAAACTAAGATTTAAATTACTGTAACGTAGTTTATTTGCATCTGCATATGAATTGTAGATGTAATCCAGGATAAGTTCAATTTTCATCTCTAAAAATCACCTCTTTTTGAAGTTTTTTATTTTAAAATAAACACAAATTACTTTGTTTCCGTATATTATTTTAGGCACCAAATTATCCATACTATAATATACCTAATAAAATAAACTAGACTTATCTACAAAGAGTATAAATATTCCCATCGAGCACAAGGTTTAGCATGAAGCTGAATGAAACTACATGAATTGAAACTACAGTACCTAAACATCAACACTTGTGCTCTTTTAGGACGGAGATGTTTTTTCAGTAAAATTAATAAAAAGGTAGTGCTTTGTTTGTTATGACTATTTTATTCAAAAACTACACTGCAACTTTAATTAAGTTTGTTGCTCTGGAAAAAGTGTTCAACATTAAATAAAACTGCATTCAAAGCCCACTAAGTTTGTAACAAGTTTAAAATTAAGTTTGTTGAGCCTTTAATGTGTGAGCATTGCCAAAAATAATTACAGAAAATGCTTCTCTTTAGTTTACACCAAATATACCTTCCTACTTTATTGTTGATATTGAGAATGTTTTTTGGAATAAAGCTGTAAATAGGTCAACCACAAGAATAAAGTGTAGAATTATTCTTTTTTTTACCAAAAGTACTTTTATAATTGTCGATATAAAATACCAATCTAATTAATGGTTAAAAACAAGTTCAGTTATTAGGTGTTCAGTAAATTCAACTTTTAGGAGTGATTGATTAGTTTTTTTTTTTCTTTTCTACGAGAAAGTCATGGTATGATGTTGAATGATTGTTGAGCCCCATTTAAGGCTAGATGTCAGTACCAACAAAGCATGTTCAGATTGCTGGAATGTAATTTACTCCAGACTTGAGGAGAAAATACTGAGATTTATGTCATGGATAGCATAAACACCACTTCTTTAAAGCCTTTTTTCACTTCTGAACGTTTGAAGAAAAACACGCATGCAGGCTTTGGGGGCGTAGAAACACTGGTTAAGGAAACCAGATCGATTATCTAAGTGTGCGATTTATTTCAATAGCTTTGACATTAAAAGTGGTTTGGAATGTGAATTGGCATAAGTTCATTTAGACGTTCCATTTATTAACTAATACCACGGTATTATACTGTGGTATTACGGACTAAAAGTCAGCTGATGAGAAAACAATAGTGCTACATAACAAACTACCCATGCTCTCCTACAGGGTAAATATATAGCCTAAACAGTATTTTATTTTATTTCATCTCATCTCATCTCATCTCATCTCATCTCATCTCATCTCATCTCATCTCATCTCATCTCATCTCATCTCATCTCATCTCATCTCATCTCATCTCATCTCATCTCATCTCATCTCATCTCATCTCATCTCATCTCATCTCATCTCATCTCATTTTATCTCAACTCATTTCATCTCATCTCATCTCGTCTCATCACATCTCATCTCATCTCATCTCATTTTATTTCATCTCATTTCATCTCATTTCATTTTATTTTATTATTATTATTATTATTATTTTTGTTGTTGTAATTATTAGTTGAAGTTAGATAGTTCATGATTGATAATTCTTTTTGAAGTTTTCCAACGCTTCAAGTGTTTAATAGAACAAACATAATGTTTCGACAATTATAAAACTAAGGTCATATTCAGGTGTTACTAACGTCCGAAGTTTAAAGGTTTCAAATTGATGAGGGTTAATTTAGTAGGGAACAATTTTTTTAATGTATAATGAGGCAACACATTTAAACACAGTGAACTAATTAACCATAAAACATTTCGTAAATTATCATGATTAATCTGATTTTATCTTTTATTTCCATTGAATTAAAGTTGTCGATACATCATTGTGGTTAGAACAACAATTTGTAATCGAATAATTATATTTATCAATGGCTGGAGAAGAGATACGTCCAATTAAAAATGTTGTTGATCAAACCACCAAAACACTGATAGCTACCTAGTTTGTTTTCATTTTATCTGTAAATAACGTTTTCAACTCTCGTTTCATCAAAGTTTAATATTTTATCAGTAGAATCGATTTACTGAAAATATTAATTCCTTATTCAAGCAATTTACTTGGCATGATAACTTTATTGTTTATTTAAACTAATAGAAATCACACCAACTGATGGATGTGTTAAAAAAATGTTAATCGATTGGTCGGTAGCGTAGTTGGTTCAATCCCAGCTTCATGTGCTAAAGGTTCTCAGTTCGATCCCAATCAGAGTCAATACATTTTGAGAAGGATCAGCTGATAATCACCGGCTGTTCATTTGTCATTGGGCTATTAATTAATGACACTTTCTAAGGAGTAGTCGGCCTTAGTTTGTAACAATGACTACATTCGCTCATCTACACTCATCACGCTCATTCGAAATCCATATTCGCCCATATCTTGACGATCGGCGTCTTATGAATAAATATAAAATTAAAAATAAATAAATAAGTGTATAAATACATTGCTCTGAAACTATCCTGGTATGAATAGCTCTATACTTATATAAAAAAAGCGTCACACAACAAATATGTATTACAATATAAGTACAACATTCAGAAATATAATGCTGTTCTAATTCAGTACACCTTGTTTACCCTCCTCAGACCAGAGGGATTCACGTATTGATTGACGTATTAATAAATTTGTGTTGTGTCGTTTACTTTTTTTATGTGTACCAACACGAAATGTATTGATCAATAAAATCAAGTAAGTATTTAAATTATTTTCCCACTGTCAGTTCACCAACTTAGAAATAATGTTAATAAAATCAGTATATGTGCAAGCTGCAGGTAACGAAATAAGTTAGAAGAAATAAAACACTCAATAGATATTTTGTTAGTGAAAACTATTTTGTAGGCCAAAATTTTGTAAATATTATGAAGATAATTTGCAATATGGTATAATATGCAATATTTTGTACTTATAAAGGAATCAAGTCCAAATTGTTTATTTAATTCTGGAAAGTCATATTTTATTCTATTTGATATCCCTCTTTAACTATGTAGAACAAGAACATGTTTAGTTATTCTAAAGTGTACCCAGTATGACAGTTAAATTATTCATCAAAGAGCGTTGATTTAGAAGGTTAAAGTAGTTTCAATTATAAAAAGGAGATTAGCAATTAATTTAAAACTAATAGATTAACTACTTATTAACTAAATATAATAATAAAAAGGCTGTATTTTAAAAATTAATGAATGATGGTTACCATGAGCTTCTTCATGTAACTAAATCCTGAAGAGTATGAATATCATATACATTGTACGTGTATGGGGGGGTCTCCAGGTATGTACACACATGTATACCCACTTACCCATCCTGCAAGGGCAGGGGTAGGTAGACTTCAGTGAGGAGCACAATCTCTATAAGAAGAACACAAACTGGTTAAAGATGTCAGCCATAAAAGTTTACCTAGATACCAGGATAGGCCATACAAATGAAAGGAAGGCTCACTAGGAACTAGTGACACTTATTACGTGTATTAAAAGAGGAAGAGAGTTAATTTAAGAGGGAGGAGAAATAGACGGAGATACTCAATCATCCCTCTCGCTCTCTTTAAGGTCAAGGAAAAAGAACCACTAACGCTATCTAGCGTTTTCATGCCCAACTACAGATCTGGGTCAACGCTTGGGGTGACTAAACTCTATAAGGTGTGTTTCTTCTTAGAGGGTGTGTATCCATTGGCTTTAGTTATTGGGGTGAGTCTTCCATTCCCCAATATGATGTGGGACATGACTTACGATGTACCGCCATGAAAACTATTACATGTTTTATCGATATTCACAAGTGGGTTATGAATCTTAAAAATAATATGTGTCCACAATTTTTGTGTTTTCGCTCATCAAAAGTATCTATATTAATCAGAAACTAAATTTGTATGAATGTTCTGGACGAAGTATTGTATGTTTATTCAAGGCGTGTGTGCTGAAGTTGATACGAGTGTTCTTATTTTGTACGTTCCTTTTTCTTTTAGTTTTATTTTGCACACCAACACATTTGTACACAACGTTTAACAAAGAAAAATACTACGTTAAACTTTTGTGTTGCTACTCTTACTCCTAAAGTTTTTCTCTGACCACATCAGCTAAGTTCGAATACAAATCGACTCATAATAGCTTCAACAAACTTTGAATATTATTTCTTTTGTGTTACAAATGTGTTTTCAAACTTCTTATGTTTTCCTTTGGAATATCAGATGACGATTATATATCCCTTTTATAATGTTCTTGTAAACATTCTTTCTTGTTAAAGCAATATTGGTTTTGGTAGCACTGTAGTATGTAAAAATATAAATGTGAAACCCTACATTCAGATAATATTTAAAATACAAATAATTTACTTATAATATTTTTTAATTAATCTAGCAATGGGAATTATTTTAACTCAATTTTAAACTTTAACAAGCCACCTAGAGTTCAAAATATGTTTTAAAGATCAAAATATTTAATAACATTTTAAAGTTACTGTACTGTTTCTTTCCTCGGCTCCTTCTGTCATTTGAACTCTCCTTGTAATTTTGTTAGTACTACAACTTTAATACTATTTCAAAAATATGTTTTATCTCCCTGTAGAGTAAGAGTGACGACGATTACATCCGAACTGCCATCACGATGGCCGTCAAGCTACAAAAGAAGTTTAAATACAATTATAATGATTTAAGTTGATTTTATCGATCAAACTTCACAATTTATAATATGACAAGTGTGTTTTATATTTTACAATATTAAAATACAAACATACTCGCGTAGTTGTTTTATGAAGATCAAATTAAACGTTTTATTAGGCTTTGATTTAATGTCAAATGTTAACAGATGTTTAATTAGTTAATAAAAACAGTAAAATTGTTTCTGCTTTGATTATATTTAACTAGAATTGATGTGCTGAAGAAATGTCTTTATAAACACTTTTAGATCTAATAATTTTATAACATTCGTTTGTTTTGTTGATTATGAGATTATTCAACCAATGTAATTTCAGCTTCTACAAATTGCGTCTTATACCTAATGTTGTAATAAAATGCAAACTGTATGATTAGTAAGGCATTATTAACCTTCTCTAAGCCCTTGACATCTATTAAATGAGTAATAAATGTTTGCAATGGTTGACTGAGTAAAGTAATTTGTACTTGGGTAACAGACAATAAAACTATATAAATATGAGTATAGGAGTCATTGGATGTGAAGTAGTATTAATAGTTCTGAAGCAGTTAAAACATAATAGACTATTCTGTATTCAATGGACAGAGGTAGTCCAAACCACAATGGTTAGTTTCATTAATATATTCTGGACACAAACTGCCCTCTATAAACTACTAATAATGACCCACACACTACTAATGACAGTTAAGTAACTATACAAAGATAACTATGGTGCACATGACACTTTTTATAAGTTTAGAATGCAACTTTACTTAATGAATGGGATTGATCGGGAAAGAGCACCTCTCCCCCAACAGTGTTTGCTCCCCCCCCCCTTGTACCAGGTGGTGGGCACGCATGATCTGACCACCCCTCCCAGTCCACAAATGATCAACGCGCTGTTACATGGACGGTCCACAAACTACAGAAACCAGAACGACGTTGTTTTACATTGAAAGGAGCAAACTGTGTTATCCTACGAATAAGGCAGTTGTCTATTTCGGAATTATTTACATTTCCACCACATAACACGAATAACATTATGATGGAAGCCTATTCAGAGAATACTACATTATATTTAGGAATATAATAAGGAAATGAACACAATTTGTCGATCACTTCCAGAAATGTTCAACAAATTTGTTATAAATATGTTAGCCAAATTGAACGATAAAATTACGATCAAAAATTTTCGTAGATTAGGTAGATGGGGCACGATTGAGATTGTACTTAGGATCTAGTACTGAGATATGCTTCGCGAGCAAATCCCGTCACTTCGGTTATTGGAAACATGTTATTTAGTTATTGGATATATTGTGTTTTTTCCCTTATGTTGTATGTAATGGAAAATTTACCACAAGGAATAATGATTGTAGTTAATAAATTACGTATTTTTACTATTTTTGTTTTGTTGTTTGTTGAATTTATAATGGCTTACAGTTAATTTTATCGTTTAGGTATTTATATATATATATATATATATATATATATATATATATATATATATATATTTAGATTTATACCAATAATCATACCCTAGAAGTATTAGACCCAGAAAATAAATCCTCATTAGTAATTGAATTATTGGAAATTAATGTATTTCAGAAAATTCAAATTTTAAGTTCTAATTTAGCTACTTTGTGTTTTCAACAATCATATTATTGCTATGATAGGTTTGCCGGTTTATTTTTTGTATGTGAGGTTAATAAAATTGATTATAAGTTTTATAAACTGAATTTCGCAAATTCAACCTGTAAAGCCTTTAATCTAGTTTTGATATTCTCTACTATATGCTCTTAACTGTCCAACCTGGACTGTAGAGTTTAAGTTGTGATGTTTATATCTAGCTCAACACTTCATGTGTATTAAAATTTTGGTAAAATATATTTCTCACCAAATCATCATGTTACATGGAAAATTCATACAGTAGCTCACATGTTTTTTGAAATCAGTTTAAAAATTAAAATTACAGATTGGTTTAACATTTCCAATTGTAAAATATGCTTTCAAACATAAGAAAACTGAACATGAAAACAAAAGGAAACATCATCACCACTGTACGTGTATGGGTGGGCGGGCGAGTCATCACCACTGTACATGTATGGGTGGGCGGGTGGGTTTTTGTTATCATCCCCCAATGGCAAAAGTCCATCTTAATCATGTTATATGTACATGAACCGTTCAACTTGTTTCGGAACTGAAATTATTGTATATTTCCTGTGAGGTGACTGTGATCCGTTTTGGTGTTTAATCTGAGCAGGAAATCATCTAATGATTTGACAGAAGAAAATATCGTATCTTGTTAAAATGTTGAAAAGTTTAACCACTGTACGTGTATGGGTGGGCGTGTGGGTCAATACCACTGTACGTGTATGGGTGGGCGGGTGGGTCAATACCACTGTACGTGTATGGGTGGGCGGGTGGGTCAATACCACTGTACGTGTATGGGTGGGCGGGTGGGTTCATATGTCAATACGGTTCAATCATGGGTGATTGCGACCGAGTGGACTGAGAAACCCTGTATAGTAAATAAATAAATCTTTATTTGCCTTTTGAAATTATACATGTATAAGCAACGTCATGTGTACAGTTTCCACTATAGTCAATAATAGTTTTTAGTTTAGTTTAGTTTAGTCAATACCACTGTACGTGTGTGGGTGAGCGGGTGAGTCAATACCGCTGTACGTGTATGGGTATGCGGGTGAGTCAATACTAGTGTACGTGTATGGGTATGCGGGTGAGTCAATACTACTGTACGTGTATGGGTATGCGGGTGAGTCAATACTACTCTACGTGTATGGGTATGCGGGTAAGTCAATACTACTGTACGTGTATGAGTATGCGGGTGAGTCAATACTAGTGTACGTGTATGGGTATGCGGGTGAGTCAATACTACTGTACGTGTATGGGTATGCGGGTGAGTCAATACTACTGTACGTGTATGGGTATGCGGGTGAGTCAATACTACTGTACGTGTATGGGTATGCGGGTGAGTCAATACTACTCTACGTGTATGGGTATGCGGGTGAGTCAATACTACTGTACGTGTATGGGTATGCGGGTGAGTCAATACTACTGTACGTGTATGGGTATGCGGGTGAGTCAATACTACTGTACGTATATATTTATAGATATCCCACTAATCTAAGGTTATGGTTAAAATAGAGTTTAATTTCGCAAGATGTGTTAGGATATGGCTATAATAGGTCATATTGATATGGCTATAATAGGTCATATTGATATGGCTATAATAGGTCATATTGATATGGCTATAATAGGTCATATTGGTATGGCTATAATAGGTCATATTGATATGGCTATAATAGGTCATATTGGTATGGCTATAATAAGTCATATTGATATGGCTATAATAGGTCATATTGGTATGGCTATAATAGGTCATATTGGTATGGCTATAATAGGTCATATTGGTATGGCTATAATAGGTCATATTGATATGGCTATAATAGGTCATATTGGTATGGCTATAATAGGTCATATTGATATGGCTATAATAGGTCATATTGGTATGGCTATAATAGGTCATATTGGTATGGCTATAATAGGTCATATTGATATGGCTATAATAGGTCATATTGGTATGGCTATAATAGGTCATATTGGTATGGCTATAATAGGTCATATTGGTATGGCTATAATAGGTCATATTGGTATGGCTATAATAGGTCATATTGGTATGGCTATAATAGGTCATATTGGTATGGCTATAATAGGTCATATTGGTATGGCTATAATAGGTCATATTGGTATGGCTATAATAGGTCATATTGGTATGGCTATAATAGGTCATATTGGTATGGCTATAATAGGTCATATTGATATGGCTATAACAGGTCATATTGATATGGCTATAATAGGTCATATTGGTATGGCTATAATAGGTCATATTGGTATGGCTATAATAGGTCATATTGATATGGCTATAATAGGTCATATTGGTATGGCTATAATAGGTCATATTGATATGGCTATAATAGGTCATATTGATATGGCTATAATAGGTCATATTGATATGGCTATAATAGGTCATATTGATATTGCTATAATAGGTCATATTGATATTGCTATAATAGGTCATATTGATATGGCTATAATAGGTCATATTGATATGGCTATAATAGGTCATATTGGTATGGCTATAATAGGTCATATTGGTATGGCTATAATAGGTCATATTGGTATGGCTATAATAGGTCATATTGGTATGGCTATAATAGGTCATATTGGTATGGCTATAATAGGTCATATTGTTATGGCTATAATAGGTCATATTGGTATGGCTATAATAGGTCATATTGATATGGCTATAATAGGTCATATTGGTATGGCTATAATAGGTCATATTGATATGGCTATAATAGGTCATATTGATATGGCTATAATAGGTCATATTGGTATGGCTATAATAGGTCATATTGATATGGCTATAATAGGTCATATTGATATGGCTATAATAGGTCATATTGATATGGCTATAATAGGTCATATTGGTATGGCTATAATAGGTCATATTGGTATGGCTATAATTGGTCATATTGATATGGCTATAATAGGTCATATTGGTATGGCTATTATAGGTCATATTGATATGGCTATAATAGGTCATATTGGTATGGCTATAATAGGTCATATTGGTATGGCTATAATAGGTCATATTGGTATGGCTATAATAGGTCATATTGGTATGGCTATAATAGGTCATATTGGTATGGCTATAATAGGTCATATTGATATGGCTATAATAGGTCATATTGGTATGGCTATAATAGGTCATATTGATATGGCTATAATAGGTCATATTGGTATGGCTATAATAGGTCATATTGATATGGCTATAAGAGGTCATATTGGTATGGCTATAATAGGTCATATTGATATGGCTATAATAGGTCATATTGGTATGGCTATAATAGGTCATATTGATATGGCTATAATAGGTCATATTGGTATGGCTATAATAGGTCATATTGATATGGCTATAATAGGTCATATTGATATGGCTATAATAGGTCATATTGATATGGCTATAATAGGTCATATTGATATGGCTATAATAGGTCATATTGATATGGCTATAATAGGTCATATTGATATGGCTATAATAGGTCATATTGATATGGCTATAATAGGTCATATTGATATGGCTATAATAGGTCATATTGATATGGCTATAATAGGTCATATTGATATGGCTATAATAGGTCATATTGGTTTGATTAGGGAATTATTTACATACAACCAACCAAAAATAATTACATACAGTATGTAATCGAAGCATGAGTAATGTAATAAACTATATAAAAAACAGAACCAGGTTTAATCTCGTACAGTCTGTTGTTAAACTGGCACGCTTTGTAACGCACTGCGCCATAACATTCAAACTGATAAATAAATTGTAAAGCAACTTTTCTCGTTTCGTTATCATCAACATACAAAAGCCGATCACAACATTGTCCCTAAAACAGTAGACCAGTTTTCCACCATTTTGGTTTATTAATGTTATTACGCTATTGTTATATTGGTTAAACCTATGTGGAAGTATAATTAACAATTTAATTTCTTATATTTATCATAATCTGGTATTAACCCTTAATACTATACCAGTGGCTGTAGCTAAGGGGCTAAGGCCCACGGAAATGGTACGGGCCCTGCCGCTCCCGTGGTTAAACCATTGGTCCCCAGGTTAAGTGTTAGAGAGGGCTTCTTAGCCCTAACTTCGCCTGGTAAAATAAGACCAACTTTAACTTTTAATTAATATCTTATAATTTTTATTTATTTTAGTATAAGCAGTTCTCGTCATAATAAATGAATAAATAAATTTTAGTGAATAGTATATAAATGTACTCTTTGTTAAATATCCGATTGAGAAATGTTTTGCCTTTGTATATATCCTAATATAACGGGTATTTATTTGATCTTCATTCAATTATCCAATATATAGAGTCATAAATTAAATAAACTGCGTGTAAAATTGTTTGAATTAATTGATACCGTATCTAAATAATTTAATTGAATTCTTATTCTTAAGATGATTTCTTCATAAACGTCAAGAACAGATAATTGACAAAGATAAAATACAATAAATTAGTAAATAACGAGTACGTGCCTTTTAAAACCAGGCAGTAATGGTGTTGTTGAGATTTTATACTTCAAACATTTCACCGTATTTTCAATGTTAAAGATACACTTAGCCACTTAGCTTCAAAGTAAAGTGTGCCAAGTTGCCAAAAAGCTGTATTTACCCTCTTAACTCAAGTAGGGCGTGGCAAAATACAGATACAAAAGGGGACTTCTTCAGTTAACGCTGACGTTGGAAATTCGAACAAACTCCAAACAGTAGTTTACAAAAGAAGTTTTTAGGTTAGTTTGTATAGCTCATCAATAACTTGTTCTCCAACTTAGCATTTAAAATCATGAGCTGATTTCCTTACAAAAAGAGATTTATTCCACTCCATTCATTCTGTCTTGAAAGGATTGATATTTCCTCAACTTTCGTAGTTTCCTTTGAGAAAAGTCTTTGGAAAGCATTTATATTGTTATCCGTACCTCAGATACTTAATAATGTTATATTTTATAACATTATTTTATGTTTTATCTCCTTATAAAGATTGAAATTTAGTAATTCTCGAAGTTGTTTTTATTATAAAAGATTATAATTTGCCATTATGAAAGGACCCAAACGTTTATTTGTAATAATAACTAATCAATACAAAATAATACGAGTATTAATGATAATTATTAAGCGTTTAAGTCCTTTTTCACAGTCATATTTAAGTATATTTTGTGCCAGTATACCTCCCGATATTATGTCCAATATCATTGAGTTTCGTGATTATTTAAGTGTGGTTTGTGCCAGTTTTCCTCCCGATATTATGTACAATATTATTGAGATTCGTGGTTATTTTTAGTGGTTTGTGCCAGTTTACCTCCCGATATTATGTACAATATTATTGAGTTTCGTGGTTATTTAAGTGTGGTTTGTGCCAGTATACCTCCCGATATTATGTTCAATATTATTGAGTTTCATGGTTATTTAAATGTGGTTTGTGCCAGTTTACCTCCCGATATTATGTACAATATTATTGAGTTTCGTGGTTATTTAAGTGTTGTTTGTGCCAGTTTACCTCCCGATATTACGTTCAATATTATTGAGTTTCGTGGTTATTTAAGTGTGGTTTGTGCCAGTGTACCTCCCGATTTTATATTCAATATTATTGAGTTTCGTGGTTATTTAAGTGTGGTTTGTGCCAGTATACCTCCCGATATTATGTACAATATTATTGAGTTTCGTGGTTATTTAAGTGTGGTTTGTGCCAGTATACCTCCCGATATTATGTACAATATTATTGAGTTTCGTGGTTATTTAAGTGTGGTTTGTGCCAGTATACCTCCCGATATTACGTTCAATATTATTGAGTTTCGTGGTTATTTAAGTGTGGTTTGTGCCAGTGTACCTCCCGATTTTATATTCAATATTATTGAGTTTCGTGGTTATTTAAGTGTGGTTTGTGCCAGTGTACCTCCCGATATTATGTACAATATTATTGAGTTTCGTGGTTATTTAAGTGTGGTTTGTGCCAGTTTACCTCCCGATATTATGTACAATATTATTGAGTTTCGTGGTTATTTAAGTGTGGTTTGTGCCAGTGTACCTCCCGATATTATGTACAATATTATTGAGTTTCGTGGTTATTTAAGTGTGGTTTGTGCCAGTATACCTCCCGATATTATGTACAATATTATTGAGTTTCGTGGTTATTTAAGTGTGGTTTGTGCCAGTTTACCTCCCGATATTATGTACAATATTATTGAGTTTCGTGGTTATTTAAGTGTGGTTTGTGCCAGTGTACCTCCCGATATTATGTTCAATATTATTGAGTTTCGTGGTTATTTAAGTGTGGTTTGTGCCAGTTTACCTCCCGATATTATGTACAATATTATTGAGTTTCGTGGTTATTTAAGTGTGGTTTGTGCCAGTTTACCTCCCGATATTATGTTCAATATTATTGAGTTTCGTGGTTATTTAAATGTTGTTTGTGCCAGTTTAACTCCCGATATTACGTTCAATATTATTGAGTTTCGTGGTTATTTAAGTGTGGTTTGTGCCAGTATACCTCCCGATATTATGTACAATATTATTGAGTTTCGTGGTTATTTAAGTGTGGTTTGTGCCAGTGTACCTCCCGATATTATGTACAATATTATTGAGTTTCGTGGTTATTTAAGTGTGGTTTGTGCCAGTGTACCTCCCGATTTTATATTCAATATTATTGAGTTTCGTGGTTATTTAAGTGTGGTTTGTGCCAGTGTACCTCCCGATATTATGTTCAATATTATTGAGTTTCGTGGTTATTTAAATGTGGTTTGTGCCAGTTTACCTCCCGATATTACGTTCAATATTATTGAGTTTCGTGGTTATTTAAGTGTGGTTTGTGCCAGTTTTCCTCCCGATATTATGTTCAATATTATTGAGTTTCGTGGTTATTTAAGTGTGGTTTGTGCCAGTGTACCTCCCGATATTATGTACAATATTATTGAGTTTCGTGGTTATTTAAGTGTGGTTTGTGCCAGTTTACCTCCCGATATTATGTACAATATTATTGAGTTTCGTGGTTATTTAAGTGTGGTTTGTGCCAGTGTACCTCCCGATATTATGTACAATATTATTGAGTTTCGTGGTTATTTAAGTGTGGTTTGTGCCAGTGTACCTCCCGATATTATGTACAATATTATTGAGTTTCGTGGTTATTTAAGTGTGGTTTGTGCCAGTGTACCTCCCGATATTATGTACAATATTATTGAGTTTCGTGGTTATTTAAGTGTGGTTTGTGCCAGTGTACCTCCCGATATTATGTACAATATTATTGAGTTTCGTGGTTATTTAAGTGTGGTTTGTGCCAGTGTACCTCCCGATATTATGTACAATATTATTGAGTTTCGTGGTTATTTAAGTGTGGTTTGTGCCAGTGTACCTCCCGATATTATGTACAATATTATTGAGTTTCGTGGTTATTTAAGTGTGGTTTGTGCCAGTATACCTCCCGATATTATGTACAATATTATTGAGTTTCGTGGTTATTTAAGTATATTTTGTGCCAGTATACCTCCCGATATTATGTTCAATATTATTGAGTTTCGTGGTTATTTAAGTGTGGTTTGTGCCAGTGTACCTCCCGATATTATGTACAATATTATTGAGTTTCGTGGTTATTTAAGTGTGGTTTGTGCCAGTATACCTCCCGATATTATGTACAATATTATTGAGTTTCGTGGTTATTTAAGTGTGGTTTGTGCCAGTATACCTCCCGATATTATGTACAATATTATTGAGTTTCGTGGTTATTTAAGTGTGGTTTGTGCCAGTGTACCTCCCGATATTATGTACAATATTATTGAGTTTCGTGGTTATTTAAGTGTGGTTTGTGCCAGTGTACCTCCCGATATTATGTTCAATATTATTGAGTTTCGTGGTTATTTAAGTGTGGTTTGTGCCAGTGTACCTCCCGATATTATGTACAATATTATTGAGTTTCGTGGTTATTTAAGTGTGGTTTGTGCCAGTATACCTCCCGATATTATGTTCAATATTATTGAGTTTCGTGGTTATTTAAGTGTGGTTTGTGCCAGTGTACCTCCCGATATTATGTTCAATATTATTGAGTTTCGTGGTTATTTAAGTGTGGTTTGTGCCAGTATACCTCCCGATATTATGTTCAATATTATTGAGTTTCTCGGTTATTTAATAATAACTCCAGAAAAAATAAATTCATTCTTCTTCTTACAATGACAAAAACAATACACGTGTATTTTATTTTACGTATACAAAATCTTTTATCAATCCATAAAGTAAATGTCAGGTATTTTAATTTCATTGTTATTATTTTTTTTGGTAAATAATATCCTTTTTGTGTCCTAGGAAACCATTGTATTGTGGTTATTTTCTCTAGTTAAGAAATCATCCTGAATTAAAAAAGAAATAAATAAAAACTAAAACTGTCTAACAGCTAAATATATTTACATAAATACGATATCAAACAATATTTGAATATTGTTATTGCATAGCCAAACTAAATTACAACACTTTTGCAAAGTTCTTTTAAAGATTCCATTCGTAATAGTTCAAATATAAACAATATATTAAACAAAAGCCAGAGTAAAATTTATTTGTATGAAACTCATTCAGTATTAAATGTTCGTGGAACTATTGGCTGTACGATTATAACAACGGACAAGTTAGCTTTTGCCATATACTCCCTATTCTTTATATATATTGGCATATATTCCCTATACTCTATATATATAATTATGTATATATAGTATAATTCTTTATATATGTACATATATTGTATATATATTGGCCTATATTCCCTATTCTCTATATATATTAGCCTATATAATTAATCCCTAACAGCATGAAAGTGAATTTAATATGTTTATTAGCCAAATTCGTATATCTTAAACTTTAATTTAAACCAAAATTACCAAAATTAGCTTTTATAAAATTTAAGTGTTCTTTTTAAATCAAATGTATTTTGAAAAATGTTTTTAATAAACATTCATTAATGTATGGAGAAATAAATAAACTAAATGCTATTTTAACATGTAAGGACATATCTTTGTAAATAGTGTTTCTTAACATCTATTACATTTTAAATTTCGAATAATTCTTGGTAAAACTGACGGTAAGTAAGTATATATAGGAAACTACTTAATATAAATAATACATACACTAAAAATAGCCAGGCAAAGTCACTATTTGAACTAAACATATATAAAAAGTCACATATTTCAATATATGAAATATTTGAAATTTTCAGTTAAAGTTAAATTATATTTTTCAATTACAATCTTACTAGAGTTCTCCAAATATTGTTTTAAGTGAATTTAAACTGTTTACGGTGTTATAAAATAAAATTTTAAGTACGATTTTTCAGTCAAGAAATTTCCGGTGACAGGAAATAAATATAAGTTTACTGTTATTGTTAACCCACTAATTACAAAATTATTAGAACAAGTTCCATAAAAGGAACACAAGAAGTAAATTTTAAGTATAGGCCAATACAACTTACAAACAATAAAACGTGAGGGTTGTGCAGTGAACTAAGTAATAAATAACGAGCTAAACGTCTGCCAATTATACAAAACATTTCGCTCTGCTATTTCTGTTTTTGCAGCTTCGCGTCAAACTTCCCTGCCTTTGACAGCGTGTCCGGAAACTTTTCGTAATTTCACATTCATCTTCCTAGGAAATAAATGACCCTACGACGCGTTCAACGTTTTAATACATATAGAATTTAATTTAATTGTAACCATAAAATATTTACAGAATTATCAAGAAAATAATTAATTTTTCGTTTTATCATCTTCTGTCAATTTAAACTGCAAAATATATATGTTTTTACATTCATTCAATTATTTTGATATTCAAAACCCCAAATCGTGCATGAGGCAGTAGTTTGAAGTGCATTATGTGTATTTTCCAATTAATTTAGTATAAGAATAATTTATAAAATTAATATTCCTAAGTCCAAATCGTATTCGTGTTAGCAGTAGGCATGACAATAATTAAAGGAAATATTATGATTCCTTACATGATAATATTTAAGTACAACATTATGATTAGTTGAACGGTGACACAAAGTACGCGCTGAAGTTTGTACTTTCATACATTTCAAACTTGCACCCATTTTTAAATATCCAAAACGTGCAACCATTGAATTAAATCATATTCAAGTGTTAAAATCATGCACCTGACGTTTACTAAATCTTGGGAATCTTGGATTCACTGTTATTGACCCACCCACCCATACAAGTACACTGTTATTGACCCACCCACCCATTCAATGAGGAGAACATAAATGTTATCTTAATTACAAAAGTAATTTATAAAGTTGTAAGATTCATTTTGTTTGAATAAGTTTATTAATTAAAGGGAAAGGTTTTATCAGCGCAACTACATACACTAAATGTAAAACTTGGAATAAAATATAGGTCTATAAGAAGGAAACAAGCGCTGTCTTTATGATCCAACGACATAAATGTTACATCTTTTATTGACATTTTTACTCCCTAGCGTTTTATTTTCTTCAAGTAATTTCATAATAAAATATGAACACTGAGAGTAACATAATTATTTATTCAGAATTAAAATAAATAATTGTAGATTGATCTCGAACAAAACAAAACCAAACTAATTTACACATAAGAATCTTGATATTAAGCTTAGATTTTATGTTTCATATCATACGCATTTGGAAGAGTATATAAATTGAGGAAATAAACTTTGAGTATATTTGGTATACTATATTCAGGAAACCAAGATAAAAAACCTACAGCCAGAACACGGGTTGACCATTAATAAAAGAAGTGTCATCAAATACTATAATGAAATACTAAACAAATTCACATCAACAGAGACACGAAATTTGTTTGTAGATAAAAGCACTATCAGGAAAATAAAGCTACAATAATATTTCGAATTAATTACAAATACGAATAGTTATCTTCTAGGCCATACTATGTACAGGGATACAATGTACAGGGATACAATGTACTGGAATACAATGGACAGGAATACAATGGACAGGGATACAATGTACAGGGATACAATGTACATGAATACAATGTACAGAGATGCAATGTACAGGGGTACAATGTACAGAAATACAATGTACATTGTACAGGGATACAATAGACAGGGATACAATGGACAGGAATACAATGTACAGAGATACAATGTAAAGGGGTAGGGGTACATTGTACAGGGATACAATGGACAGGAATACAATGTACAGAGATACAATGTAAAGGGGTAGGGGTACATTGTACAGGGATACAATAGACAGGGATACAATGTACAGCGGTACAATGTACAGGTACACAATGTACATGGGTGCATTGTACAGGGATATAATGTACAGGGATACAATGTACAGGGATACAATGTATAGGGGTACAATGTACAGGGGTACGTTGTTTCACGAAAATTTCAGAACCTTTTCCAGAAGATATAGGAAAATTTATAGAAAAGTTATACAAGCTGCTAAAGCCTATGACGCCAATAAAGTGTTGAGCAACAGTGAGAATTTTTCAAAAACCGCTTGGAAAATTATCAACTTGTCAGCACAACAGTCAAAATTATTCAATAAATCCAAACCGATTGAAATAAAAATTGGTGAAGAAATAGTTCAAAATAAATTAACTGTAGCAAAAGAATTTAACAAATATTTTACCACTTTAGCTTCACCGGACACAATGTATAACAAACCCCAATTCATAAACTATATTGGAGAACCAGTTGCATCTATGGCCTTGATCCCGGTATGTGAGAAGGAGGTGGCTAGTACCATTCAGAGACTACGCCCAAAAAAAAACCTGCGATGCCAATGGGTTGTCTGTATGGCTTTTAAAACAGTGATGTCAGTACTTGCTGAAGCCACTCACAAAATTGATAAATTTTTCATTTGAATCAGGACATTTTCCGTCACTTTTGAAGACAGCAAAAGTTATTCCAATTTACAAAAAAGACGACCCTTTACTCAGGAGCAATTATCGTCCAATTTCAATTCTTCCTGTCTTTAGTAAGATTTACGAAAGGATCTTCTATGATAGACTTTCAAGCTTCATGAAGAATCACAATTTATTGAATCCAGAGCAATTTGGATTTAGAAAGGAAAGATTCACAATTGATGCAATCAATAAACTTTTAGACACTGTTGTCGATAGCTTGGAGGGTAAAGAACAAGTGCTTAGTATTTTTCTTGACCTCTCCAAAGCATTTGATTTTGTGCATCATGAGACACTGTTGCACCTTTTAGAAAAATCTGGAGTTAGAGGTTTACCACACAGCTGGCTAACTTCGTATCTTAAAGATCGGTACCAGTGTGTACATATTTCAAATGTAACTTCAAATAAAAATAGAATGCTTCATGGAGTTCCCCGGGGTTCGATCCTAAGGCCACTTCTTTTTTAACTCTATGTCTGCAGATTGAATACAGTGATCCAGAATGGAGAACTGATTCAATATGCCAATGATACGACTCTCTGTTTTAAAGGAAAAACATCCAAAGAATTATAAATCACAGCTTTTATAGAGCTAAGTTCTTGCATACAACATTTCAGTGAACTGAATCTAAAATCAAACCAAACCAAATCCAACGTAATCAGTTGTTGTCTCCAACAGCAGGAACTCCATTCTCAATCTCATGTCTTCTTGGATGACATTCATTTAGAGGTGGTAAATTCTAGAAAACTCCTTGGAATCTTCCTTGATAGGGGACTGACTTGGGACGACCATATTGACCACGTTTGTGGTAAAGTTGCTTCAGGCATATATGCGTTGCGCAATCTTGAAAAGTTCTGTGCGCCTAACGTCTTAATCATGGCCTACTACGTTATCTAACCATGGTGCATTCACATCTGGCATACGGAGTGAGACTTTGGGGAGGTTGTGCAAAAAGCAAAAGGGAAAGAGTTTTTAAACTTCAAAAAAAGGCTGTCAGAATAATTGTTAAATTGAATCACAGAGAGTCGTGCCGGAATTCTTTTAGGGATTTAAAATTGCTGACTTAACCTTGCCTTTATATGTATGAGGTGATACTATACTGCAGATCACATTCTTCCTTGATTCGTGGCAGAAACGTTCACCAATTCTACACTAGAGGCAGGGACAACCTCCGAACACAGCAACACAGATTGGCACTGTCAGACCACATGCCACATCAGGTTGGTGTTAGACTAATCAATAAGTTCCCTGAAGGATTTCCAATTAATAACCAAACTCGATTCAAAACTCGACTTAGATACCTCTTGGTGTCTAAAACATTCTATTCTGTGGATGAGTTCATGATGAGTCGCTGGGAAGATTATGATTAAATAGCAGGACAGGAAGGCAGTGTAATTGTGGCTGTATGAATATTAGAAATATACGTATTTTTGAATGTGGAGTGAATGACAATTTGTTGTTTAGTATTAGAATGTTAATACATTTTATATATTATACTTATATTATGTTGACGATTTCATGACATGTCAATAATTGTTACTACGCAATAAAAAGTTTATTTATTTATTTATGTACAGGGATACAATTAACAGGGGTACAATATACAGGGACACATTGTACAGAGATACAATGTACAGGGGTACAATGTACAGAGATACAATGTACACAGATACAGTGTACAGGGATACAATGCACAGGGATATAATGTACAGGGGTACAATGTACAGGGATACAATGTACAGGGATACAATGTATAGGGATACAATGTACAGGGATACAATGTATAGGGATACAATGTACAGGGATACAGTGTATAGGATACAATATACAGGGATACAATGTACAGGGGTACAAAGTACAGGGATACAATGTACAGGGGTACAATGTATAGGGATACAATGTACAGTGATATAATGTACAGAGATACAATGTACAGGGATACAATTTACAGGGATACAATGTACAAAGATACAATGTACAGGGATACAATGTACAGGGAAACAAAGTACAGGGATATAATGTACAGGGGTACACTGTACAGGGATACAATTTACAGGGATACAATATTTAGGTCCTTTACTTTTATTCTATAAACATTTGATTGAATAAGAAAGTAAAATTATTATTAAAATCAATAGTTTACCTACTCTTTAGCTGCCAAGTTTACGTCATTTTTATTTACCACACAACCGTTGAGTGTGTTCCCTCCAGTATTATATAGTATTGCTGTGTAAGCCTCTTGTGGTAGTTTTACTCTCGTATTTTCTCCTGAATTATTCAGAGACTGTATATTTTATGACGGATCATAAATACGGCTTGTTTTCTTGCCAGTTTCCCATTGCTGAGGTTGTCATGTATCTCTTTGTTACCTTTAAGTTATAGTAATATTTTTACGGCCCAAACATTCTATCTCGGATCATTATAATTCTTTACATTCTACTGAGCATTGCCCATTAAAAATGTGAGTAAAACAGTTATTCATTCGATATAATTTTAAAGACAATAATAGTTAATATATGTTAATGTAAAAATAATGTTATTGTTGAAGACGCTTTTTTATCGTATTAGTGGTTGAAATTTCGAAACTACGCAGACGATAAGTCCAAAGTTTGAATTAAAAATTGCGCTAATGGTCGGTACTTTGCTCTATGAAAAAAGTTCACGCACATGCCTGTAGGGCCGTGTAAAATGGCATTGATATTTCATTTATTTTTTTAAATTTATTTTTCATAAGTATACGCTTTTTACATTTTGAATTACAATTTAACTTATGTTTTAATAAGACTATACATGTCACTATAATAACACAGACAAAGAAAAAATTATTCATAATGTCTTACCAACACAAAACAATAGCTCGGAAAGCACATCACATCTATTGTAACCGAATTATACTTGTATTGTAATTTGACTAGCATTATCACTGTAAAATTATGTTATAATTAATTCATTCGAAAGTATATTGGCCATATTACACATAATGTATTAGCCTATTTCTGAATGTTTAATAGAAGGCTGCTTTAGGCCTACTGCTACAACGGGTTAAAACTAAAAAATACACAACACTTAACTGAAAAATGTGTTGCCTTTATTTAGAAAATTGACAAGTTATTCATTCAGATAGTTCTTTAATTAATATTAAATAAATATAATTACTATTTATTGACTTCAGTACGAAGATATGTATGATTTTGGAAAATATCCATCGTTAATAAACTTCAATATAGTAAAATATTACTTAAAGTCTATATGTGGTATATATGATAAATTAACGTTCGGAAATATGTAACTAGCTTTTATGTACCGATAATTATAATCAATTACATAATTGTATTGTTTTACGGTCATGTTAAACATACAATAAACTACCTACAACTACTTTTTTATAATATATGCAAAGGAAATTAACTATTTATAATAAGTTAAGCATAGGAATATATAATTTTATATTGAAATTACATGTTTTCACTAATAGTTTGACAAAGTAGAGACAAAAGTATTAACGTTTCAAAGAGTGCTTTAATAAAATACAATTTTGATATTATTAGTTTTCAGTTTTACATTATTATTTAAATCAACAGGTGATTCATCGTTTTAAATCATTTTCCAAATTGAATATAAAAAATTGTTTCAAAGCAATCTTAAATAATTTAAATTTTACGTAGTGTAATTTTTTGTTTAGAAATCTAAACATTTTTTTTAATAAAGTAATACCACATCTGCGTATACTTTGAGGGAGAAAACTCCTTGGAAAATGAACAGCTTGTTGTGAATCTAGGGCGTGTAAGTGTAAAAACTGGCTGGTCAACGCTTATTTGAATGGAGCTTAAACTTTATCAAATAACCAAAACACATAATAATTATAATATTATCGAAATTCATTAGAGAAATATTGTTACTTAGTATTCTTAGTTCGTTATTAATTCTTAATTTTACCAACGTCACAAACATATCAGTTTACAACTTAAACCATACATGTTTATACAACTTATAATTGGCCCTTTTAAGCCTCTAACATTAAAAAAAGGGTAATTGTTGTTACTAATTTTGTTAATACAAAATATATACTATAGATTATCATTTAAAATGTAGTTTTCTTTTTATATAGCATCCTGATTGTTTTTTATTTTATTTCGATTTAAAAAATAAAACATTAAGCATAATATATTTTGAATATTTTTTTCTCAATATTAAAGAACAGTTTTATATTCTTAGAAAATATGTATATCATAGACTTCTAAAAAAGAGAATTTAATTGGTATTATTGTTGATTTCAGATGTTTCTTGAAAGCAATTTATTGGTAAATAAATTAAAAATAAAATATATTTAACTGAACTAATGTTTTTATTATTATTTTGTACTTTGTGTGTATGGTATTACAGCATAAACGACAGTTTTTATTTCATTAAAATCATTTAGTTCACAAAAGCAGTAGGTTATATAATTAATTTATTAATAAATAATGTTCTATAACTTGAAAAGTAGGAGGTGTAAATATTTCCAGCAGGTACGTGTCAATTATTAATAGTCTCCTTTCATACAATTGTCATAAATATAACTCCTTCGTGAACACAACGCAGCGTTATAACAGAAATACATTTATATAGCATAGTCAAACTTCTGCAGGAGTCACTATAAATTCAGGGTACAGTACTTTTAATTAATTACTTTCTGATAGAAAATTAATGTGACTTTATATTTCATAATAAAGTTAAAAATTTTAAGTGTAAGAATGTTCCATGTTTACATTAGAAAAACTGTAATTTACGTGTATAATTATAGTTTTCGTTATAAAATTAAATACTTAAAGCTTATATATATATATATAAAATATATATATATATATATATTTTATTATTTGCTAGTCAACCTAACAGAGTTCAAATTAAATAAATAATAATTCTTATTTATATCAATGGTTCTTATTTATTTCAATAGTTCTTATTTATAAATGTATTTAAGAATAAATAATTTATTCTTATATATAAAAATTAATTTTATTGTTATTTGATGGAGATTATACTTTCCATCTTAAAAAATGATTGGTAACAATAGTAATAATTAAAATGAACAATTTGTAAGAAGAGTTTTTAAATGAGAAGCAACCAGCAAAGTAAACAGACATACTGTAGGCCGTGTTCTAATCCCCATCGGGCATCCTTCATTGTCTTGGAATGCTTTTTACAGTCTGTGTAATCTATCCCTTGGACTTTTCATTTCCTGGCTGTACAAAATAAGAATATGTATTTCATTCATTCAAATATGACCCAGACCCCCAGATTCAAATGAAAATTTCTCTATACAATGATAATTTATTATATACCAGCTCAGTAGATTCTTGGTTAACCAGTCTTATGCTGCTCGTTTATGTAGATCGTGTATTAATAGGCTAGTGTTTTCGAATAATTTACAGTTATCATTTTCTAATTGGATGGAGTCGTTAATGACCGATAAACAACAATAAACAGAACACTCGTATAAAGAAATATGGCACGTTGTTCATTTGGAACATTTACTTTATCTGTGAGTCTGTGGATGTGACGTTGCCATAATGAACGGGGAGTGGCAAAGAGAGCATCTCTCTAGTTTGGACTGTGGACTGGCTCAATCTGACAACCGCGCTCAGTCCACAAATGTTATACGAGCTGCAAAGCAAACACTACAACTGTTTCTACAGAATTAAAAAAAAAAACAAAAACAGTGTAACTAATGGAGAAAGCAAACTAAATATAGTTACTTTTTCTATTTTATATATAAAATATAGGCCTATATAAATATAGTAGTGGGACACCATTTTCTATTCTTTTGTAAGTCCTTCTATAGTTCGAATAAAATAACTTTGGTACTGGCGGAACGGCCTCACGCCACTGGTCTGAAATGACAAAACTCTGAGCTTTAATTTGCTGTCAAACGTAAAATAAGTAAGCAATAATTTTCAAACTAATTGTATAGTGTACACCATTTTATATTCTTTAAGGAAAAATTATGCTGGAGATTTTTCTAGAGCTAATTTGCTTTTTAAAGTGATATTTGTATTTAAAAACACGTTTTTATGAGTGAAATTGCGCGTGAGTCGTCTTTAACCTGTCATTGTTGCGAGAATAATAATAATAAAATAATGTCTTGTGGATGGATGACAGTTTGATTTATTGTGATTAGTTTGGTATAAGTATCATTTAATAATTTTAACAGGTTAATGAGAAATTAATTTTTTTGTAAACCCTTGCAAACTCTGAAACGAAAAACGCTAGACAAAATTTCTTTGAGCAAACATTAACTGTGTTATTTATGCATTACTAAAATAATACTGTGGTACTAATAAAACATGTGGAAAAATAATGAAGAGTTGATGAAGTAAACTCATAGTTCGTTTACATCGAGGCTGTGTCGGACGCGTAAGGTACACTCTGCTCAAGGGAAAGTGTAGACTGAATATTCAGCCCAAGCGTAAAACGAATTCCGATCGACGATATTTTCAGATAAGAAATGTTTCTCCAGTAATAAATAAGGTAAGTTAGTTGACTTTTGACTTTGAGGTGTGTTCGTGTTCATTTCTTTATCGATTTGACAGTGCTTAGTATAGTTTAATCACTAGTTTATTGTGATTACAGTTATTTAGTTTTAGTGATATTAAATCTTTTTTTATTTAGATGTGACAATAATGCTATAGGATTCAGTGTATATATATAATTATCAGTGTTTATTGCAATTCTAATATTTAGGCTCTTTCAAATTTTAGGTAATGTTCTATTGGTAATTGACAAGAATTGACTGTTTGAACGTTGCTATCAGCATGTAGCAGAAATCCCGGAAAGATACCGTCAAGACCGGCTGCTTTCCCTGCTGGTATAGAGGAAATCGCCTTGTCTATCTTTTCCTCCGTGAAATTTCTAGAGATTTCCAGAGGTGACATATGACTCTTTTTATTTCACTCAACTTGTAAAGCAAGTGTTTGTCCAAAGGTTGGCGAGCTGACTTTGATAAACTGACTATCCGTTTAGCTATATCAGAGGCCTTTGGATGAACCTTTGGGTGAAACACTTCTCTCTGATTTGGAGATTTACCAGTAGAGAGTTGTTACCTACAGACGTTGTTACGATCAATGTGAGTCTACCGGCATTAGTTAGATGCCTAATATCAGATGTTATGAAAATTTCAGTGCTGCATACGTTCAACAATTTAAATTCAGGTAAACTAAATTGTAACATTTAATCATATGGATTGTACAATTTAAGTATTATTATTATTGATACGGAAGTGAGCACTAAGTAAACGTCTAGTTTTTAATAGTTTTGTCAATCGGTTTACACTGGAATGAATTGATTAATTTGCAGTATTGAAACTAACTTTGAGTTTATGTAATATGACTAACTTAAGATCAATAATGTAATTCAACGCCACAACAGTTATAATTTGCATCCCCAAACACCACTGCACGAGAATCCCCTATACCACTGCACGTAAATGGGGGGTGAGTAGGCCAATACCACTGCACATTAATGGGCGGGTGGGTAGGTCAATACCACTGCACGTTAATGGGCGGGTGGGTAGGTCAATACCACTGCACGTTAATGGGCGGCTGGGTAGGTCAATACCACTGCACTTGAATGGGTGGGTGGGTAGGGGAATACCACTGCACGTTAATGGGCGGGTGGGTAGGCCAGTACCACTGCACATTAATGGGCGGGTGGGTAGGTCAATACCACTGCACGTTAATGGGTGGGTGGGTAGGTCAATACCACTGCACGTTAATGGGGGGTGAGTAGGCCAATACCACTGCACATTAATGGGCGGGTGGGTAGGTCAATACCACTGCACGTTAATGGGCGGGTGGGTAGGTCAATACCACTGCACGTTAATGGGCGGCTGGGTAGGTCAATACCACTGCACTTGAATGGGTGGGTGGGTAGGGGAATACCACTGCACGTTAATGGGCGGGTGGGTAGGTCAATACCACTGCACATTAATGGGCGGGTGGGTAGGTCAATACCACTGCACGTTAATGGGCGGCTGGGTAGGCCAATACCACTGCACTTGAATGGGGGGGTGGGTAGGGGAATACCACTGCACGTGTATAGGCATACATGGTTGTGAAGAGTGATTAATGTTTTTGGTACCAAATATGTATTTTTTCAACTGTTTACTAAAGTCCAACACTTCTATTAATACTTTGAAGTTATGACAGTAATTACATTCTTGTATTCCACCATCGAACAAGAAGATATCTTTTTAATTTCTTCAATATAAAATTTTTTTTTTTAATGTGCAAATGATTTTGATACAATTATAACGTCACATAAAAAGGAAATTTTTGAAATAAATAAAGAGTTCTATGGAATAAGCTAATTATGTTATTTAAGAATGCATATATTTATGATGATAAACTGTACAAGATAAAACTATACACTGATTCATACAGTAAATAAATATATTATTGGACGTACATTTAACAACAAATACACTAGTTATCAGTTACAGCAATCTTTCCCACGATTTTCTGATGATATCTAAGAATAATAATAAAAATGTATCACTAGCAGATTTAAACAAACATAGTACGTATAAATAAAGTATCAAAATAAAGTAAAGCAATTTAATATTATGTTTTCGGGTAAGATTTAATACCTTTATATTGTTTTATTTTGTTTAAGAATTCTTTTATTGAGCATAAATACCTTTGTTAAGTAATGTTTTAAGGACTGTCCAAATCTGTAAGAACAAGCGTCCGCAGTATACTTACAACGTTATACATTCGAAATCTTTATCAAGGTTTCTTCCCAAACCATAACTGACCACAAACCAAAACTGACCACAAACCATAACTGACCACAAACCAAAACCAATAATTTAAATATAAACTCTTACAACCAACAAACTCTTTATAAACAACTGTCTTAATATCTCTTGAGATAACATCTTTCGGTTGCCAAAAAGTCCTTTAGAACCATTTGATAATAATAATAATAATAATAATAATAATAATAACCTTTTTTATTGCGTCAGACAAAGTACATTGTATTGCAATAGTCATAAATTTTAATAAATGTTTAATAAATTAAATAGTCTAAAATTTTCCATTCATTCATTCCATCAAAGTCACTTTCAAACATACAATTTTGCATTCAGAGGTCATCCAGTCGAATTCTATCCAATTACAGCTCTGGTCTGTGTGTTCACAGGGCCTCCCAGTTGTGTGCCATAAACGCGTCTGTACTATAAAATGCTTCTGCAATCAGAACTTGTTTCAGACGCGTTTTGAATGCCTTGAGCATTGGGGCACTTTTGACCGAATTTGGCAGACTGTTGACAAATTGGGCTCCTGCCTGTGAAGGCAAACGCTCATAAACTACCGTTCTGTGTTTACCAGTTCGGTAGTTGTCTCTGTCTCTAGTTGCATAGGAGTGTATGTCACTACCTCTTATGAGATTGCACTTTGATTTGAAAAAAATGCATGTATTCAAGATGTAGAGACAGGGTAATGTCAACAGTTTTAAGCTTTTGAAAGCTGGTTTGCACGACTCTCTCATGTGCAATTTTGCGATGGTTCGGACTGCCTTTTTTTGAAGAATGAAAATTCTAGAAAAGTATGCGTTTGTGCAACCTCCCCACAAGGCCAATCCATAGGAAAGGTATGGGTAAATTACTCCGTAATAAGCCGTCATCAGTACCTGAGTCGGGCAGTATTCGGATAGTTGTCTCAAGACATAGATGCCTGAGGTTAGTTTTGAACACACACTGTCTACGTGAAAACCCCATGTCAACCCTCGATCCAGGTGTATTCCAAGGAATTTAGTCGCGTAGACTTCTTCAATCTCAGTCTCATCCAACATGACTGTGGGACTTTGATCTGAATCGGTTTGGCACAAACAAAATTGAACAAATGACGATTTTGCAGCGTTTGTTCTGAGGTTGAGCTTTTGGAAATGTTGAATGGCACTGTTGAGATCAATGGAAATTATCTTTTCGAGCTCTTTGGTAGAGTTCGCGCTGAAACAGAGAGTCGTGTCCCATAATGATGTTTTATTTACATCATTATGGGCGTTAAAATTAAACGCACATGAAACTCAAGTAATCTTCAAGTGGAACACTTCAAAAGTATTAAATCTCTCATTTGGGAAGGATGACATATTTACTTGTACTTGGCCATTAAAAAGTGCCAGTAGCAGTTAAATTAGTGGATTGGAAGTTAAATCAGTTAGTTTGATCGAATGTATATGTAGTGTCAATATCACTGTACGTGTATGGGTGGGGTGGGTCAGTATCACTGTACGTGTTTGGGTGGGTCAATACCTGGTACGTGTATGGGTGGGCGGGTGGGTCAGTACCATGGTACGTGAGTGGGTGGGTGGGTCATTACCACTGTACGTTTATGGGTGGGCGGGTGGGTCATTACTACTGTACGTATATGGGTGGGTGGGTGGGTCAGTAACACATTACGTCAATAGGTTGGTGGGTGTGTCATTACCACTGTACGTGAATATGTGGGCGAGTGGGTTAGCTTCATAAGTCTTCAGATATTTATAAAAAGATTGTACTCTATAACCTCACACACACAACGTTCATCTTTTGGTTGCCAAAAAGTCCTTTAGAACCATTTAATGTTTTATTTACATCATTATGGGCGTTAAAATTAAACGCACATGAAACTCAAGTAATCTTCAAGTGGAACACTTCCAAAAGTATTAAATCTCTTATTTGGGAAGGATGACGTATTTACTTGTAAATGGCCATTAAAAAGTGCCAGTAGCAGTTAAATTAGTGGATTGGAAGTTAAATCAGTTAGTTTGATCGAATGTAGATGTGAATAGACAAATTACAACTTTATTACCAGTTAGCAAAATTTATAAAACCTATAAACAACAAAATATTTATTTATCTCTTAGTAGAAGCAGTGTTAATTTTAAACATACCATAAAAGCACGACAATTATGTGTTATAAACGAATGTTTTTTTTTTTTTTTTTTTTTTTTTTAAGTTGCTTTATATTTAATATTGAACTATTTCCAATTGTATTCTTGTGAAAGAAAGGGGTTCTTCCAATTCTTTAGAAACTGAATTTCGAACAAGCTGAACTTTCTTAGAGCTTTCTAACAAAATCTTCATCCCATCAGGATTTCAAGCCAATTTGGTGTTAATGTTTGAGATCTTGAGAAGAGTTCGTGAGTATGTACATAAACATATATCAGGAACCAAAATTACAAAACAAATCTAGCAATCAACTCATGTAGAGTAAAAAGTGTGAAATATAAAAAATAAGTGTTAGTGTTAAGGATTATTAGTTTTTTTCTTTAACATCCGAATACAAAATATGTTCGAATTAATTTATTTACAGTTATGTTTTGTTATATGACATAAGTGTTCTGAATTTAAATTCTGAATAGATAAACATTCTATAACCGAATACATCTGCCACTATGTAATTAAGACTGAGCTACCAGAAGTTTCAATTTGCAGCCAGCAACCAGAGCTAGGCAACAATGCAATCACGGCTGTGGGTCTCATGTCCTCAATACTGTCCTGTGGGGGGGGAGTGATTGAGCCGTGGAGGGTTGACACCCCAAACCGATCACCTGGTGATATGATCGGACAATATCCCACCGACCCACATGAACGTCATCAGCCTTTACTGTTCCATTGGACAAATGTTGCAGATTTCATATGGGAATGTATATATGTATATTTGTTTATATGAGTTTTTTTTAAGATAGGTCGGCCTTTTATAACCTCTACTCTGCTCAATTTCCATTGACAGACTGTTAATCTCAGAAACTTATTGAAACAGAATAAGGAGGAGAACCACTACAGTAAAGGTGATTACTACTGATAAAAACTTCCTGTCAAGGTCAGTTTTCAAACTTATACAATCCTTAACTCTGGCTCAAAGTACTGGCGCATTTGACCGCTCGGCCACTGGCTCTCCCAATATGGCCAAATATGGATTAGCGAATGAGTGTGATGAATTTATTGAGTTACCAAAGTATTTAATAAATAAAGTTAAAATAAATGGCAATAAATTAAATTTTGTAAGATAATATTAACGAGTGCAGCTATAGATACTACCTAAAGTCTATTATTCCTTACAAAGAGACATTTTTAATCGCCCAATAACTAGAAGGTAAAGAAGCACAATTTAGTATAGAATCGGAACCATATGATAACCTGACAAGCCCGCTACTAAGTTCTCTTCCCTGCATAACACCCGAATCCAGCAACTATCCCCAGACTTCTCTAATGTCTACGTTGATTGTAGCCGTTTAGCGAACGTCAAGCCAGTCTACTGACGAAAATCACATTAAAGGTACATAAAACTTATCCGCAACTAAACTTTACTCGACTTTCTTAATGTTAATCGATACGTTACGTTAAAAACTGTTTTATAAAGTGACTGAAGGAACATCCGTAAGTGTTAAAAATATTATTTTGTTTATAAATATAATAAACTTTAAATAGAATTATTAATTATAGTTTTGAATTAAATCAGGGCCGAAACAATCCTTTTAAAAATAAATATAGTGGATTAGAAACTGTACACTTTAAGGAAGAGCAGTGAGAAGACGACAGCCTTGTTGGAATTTGAGGTAAACAAACAACGAGACATTGTGAAATCTACATTTACTTCTTATGTAATTTAAAATTACATAAGAAGTAAATAAAATTACACTTACAAATTTTAAATAGACAGACTGAACAGATAGATAACAAACAGGAAATTATACTATTTAGGCAATAAATAGGCTCATGGTTATTTTTCAAGATAACATGCAACTTCTCTAGCAGGACGTAGGTTAAATTTCTAACTCTACATTATGATGCCGTTCACTATCTCAGCTATTTGGGCTTTATAAAGAGATTCAATGCGATAGGTGTATGTGCGCCTACACTGCAAAGCCAATGGTTGCCGTCCGGATGCGCACAACTGGAGAAGGCGTGGGACGTTGAGTACCATGATTGTCAATAATCCTAAAATAAGACCAATACTTCTTAGTTCAGTTCCAAATAACCTGTAGGTTTCTTGATTGCCCTGGTTGTTGGACTACAACTGATGTATCTTCCTAAGGACCAGTTGAACTTAGTAAGTAACAAAGATTACAGCGTTCATCTACGAGTACCATGATTGTCAGTAATCCTAAAATAAGACCAATACTTCTTAGTTCAGTTCCAAATAACCTGTAGGTCTCTTGATTGCCCTGGTTGTTAGACTACAACTGATGTATCTTCCTAAGAACCAGTTGAACTTAGTAAGTAACAAAGACCACAACGTTCATGTACACTCGTCAAACTCATTTGCGATCCATATTCAACAATAAACCCCTAAAGGAAGGCAATGTATCGCGCACTACACAAGCCTTTAATCTTTGTGTACCGGAAACTCTTCTCTTTTATTATTCAGTATAATCTTCTAAGTATGGGGGTTGCAAGTCTTCCCAGATAGGGGCTTACAAACTCCTCTTTTACTTCTCTTTTATGTGGTCTTAATTATTACGATTTTTACTTTCAATCAATCGGTAGTACTTGTAATAAGCGCATATTTTAATAGTGTGCTAGAGTTCTACAATCGTTAAGCCTATACATTTTTTACATAAAAGTTAAAAAAACCAAGTGAACCTTTTAAAAGCTTTAGCACACAGGAAGAGTCCTCACCTTCAGGTGTAGATCTGTATACTGAAGGGCAAACACAAGTAATTGAAGCAGATCTTCTGCATAGACAATAACCACTGGACCTCAAGCCACATTCCACGTCTCAAAGGAACCTTTAACAAAATGTTTAGTGTCTAATGATGCAATTTTGGTAATGCTGTTTTAAATTTTAGTGCAAATAATCTCTTTACTAGCATACTATCTAATGTTAAAAATACAATCAGGCACAACCTAAAAAAAACATGAGTTTAACAAAAATTTTATAAAGCAACAAACATTTACACACCAGACGATTTCCAGAGACCAGAGAAATGTTGTGGTTAGACCCAACTAAAACCAACCATTCATATAGAAAGTTTTAAATAAATATTTACAACTGTTTTAAACAACAACAACAAAAACAGTGTAAATGTTGTAAATTTCAGATGGAGTTGATATTGGTATTCTTCGTTTTTAATAAATTTTCACAAAATCACCAATAAATAATACTTTTTTCGAGGCCTTTCGCCAGCAAAGCTGGCATCATCAGGCAACACAAATTTATATTTATTTTGCGTTGCCTTTGCTGGTGAAAGGCCTCGAAAAAAAAGTATTATTTATTGGTGATTTTGTGAAAATTTATTAACAACAAAGTGTAAATGTTACAGAAAAAATATTGAATTTTGAGGACCACCTTCAACCTTTTTGGAGTTAAATTTCATAAAACTAACTTCATGGTGACTTAGGGCTTCAATTTATCTTTTAACACCATTTTCGTATATAGATGTGAGTATTCAACCTTGCTGTCTAAAACTAACACAGTACTTGAATTGATCTGTACAAACTATTAGGATGTAAATAGGTGATAGTGAAATTGAATTGGGTAAACTAAAATTTTATAAATGATAGTGGACATTTAAAAGTACAGTAATGATAATATATTAGTGAAATTGAACTATACAAACTAACAGGTAATGAATAAGTGACAGAGGAATTTATCTATAGAAACTAAACTAACAGGTTGTATGGGTTTATGTCTAGAGGTGTATTTCTAGAGCTCTATAAAATGGGTCAGTATGTCTAGAGCTGCATTTTTGGCATAAAAATGACACAATTTAAAATTAAAGTATGCAATTAGATATAAATAATTAGAACATCTATTTGTGAAGAGCTAGACATACTAAAGCATTGAACACATTTAAGTTTGCAGAATAATACCTAACCTCAAATGGCACGATTATCAATAATAACGATTGTTAAATTTATTTTAACTGTTTATTCATAATGAACTAAATTTAATGAGGTGTGTGCAATAAACCAGCGAGTGAAGAAAAATTCTAAGATCAACGTAAACTAAGACACAGATTTCAGAATTGTTCCAAAAGTTAACATTGAAATAAATTTCAATTGTTAACGACTTTCTTAAAAAGGTTTTGTTAAATAATTTAGCCAAAGTGGTCGGAGTGTTTCTGGATTTGCCCAGCAGGAACGTGAAACATGCGGCATTACACTTCCTAGCCTTAGGGGGATTAAAATTCTTTACATTCTCTACTTGGGTGGAAAGGTCCTTTTTTTATTCCTACTTATTGTTAAGTTCATAACTTTACAATACGTTTTTAGCTTTTAGAGTAACTTGACATACACTGTAATAAAAAGTGTAGAACAACAAGGTATGGAACGTTTCTACAGAAACGTAACTTCCATGATTAATTACAAGATATCTAGATATTAGGAATATGCACTTTATACATAATCTTAAACTAAATCTTTTTGTTATTAAATGGGTAAAAACTGACTTTACATTTAATGGGGAGGTCATTTTGATCCTCGGAAAAATTGGTATTACTGAAAAATCGCAATACTTGGTTTTTAACAAATAAAAAAACCTACTGTATGAATATCGTGACTCAACAATTTATTGTGTGTTTTCATGCTAAACACAAACAGATTAAGGATTTTGCGACGACTTTTTAAGCTTGCTTTTAAATTGGATGGCTAGCTACCGGTAATGCCAGCCCACCGTCGTCCCACCTGTGAAAATATTTGCAAAGTAATTTCTTGTGGTTAGTTGTTCCTTTTACGCTTTTACTTTCGTTTATATTGACGTTATACGAGATTTTTTGTAGCATTATTGTAGACTAAAATACTTTTCAAAATCATAATGAGTGTTTAAAAAAAAACATGTTAAGTCATGCCAAATAACCGGGAAGAAACAAAAATGAGATTTTCTAAAAGGTAGGTTTATAATTTGATTCATCACAAAGTGAGTTTTCACGGAATAAAAAATGTGCTCCTAGAGAATGTAAACTTGATTTTTACTCATTGATAATTAAAATTTCGATTTTATAGTGTATAGAAAATGCATAAATATCCGACATGTATGTAATGGTATTTAGAACTAAATGACGTAACAATACAATGTTGAGTGAAAACGATTTTAATTTATACTGTAGTCCTCTTTTTCAAAACTAATGTACTGTAGATACATATAAAACGTATATTTGAAATACACGTATAGTACGCAAATGTTTTCTTGACTTTACTAATATGTTCCTTAATGCCTTAATACTATCAACTGTACTGCCCACAGATATCAGACAGGTGAAGACTGAGAGGGCCATAAAGGCCGGAGGGTCGGGTGGGTGGATGGGCTCGTAGAGATGGGCGCTAAGAGAATGGTTCTATTTTGTGTGTACAGGAGCGCAGTTGAATATTAAAGAAATCAGTGATTGAATTTTCCATTGCGCCCTACTCGTTTCACATAGGCAACTTCTATGGCCATGAGCACTACAAAATACGAGTATTCCGGCATATTTAATTCAGGAGATACTGCAAAAAATCAAATTATTACTATTGAGAATAAATGTTTTTCATACGTTTAAAACAAGATATGAGACATTAAAACATTTCCAGAATTACTTTCAAGCATCAATAGTCGTTTAATGTCATCCAACATAAAATATATGCAATGGCAAAATCAAAATATTTATAATTTCTAAAATTATGATAATGTAAAATACAATCGTGACTTTATAACTAAGGGTCTACACTTTAAATTGTAAACTGCCTCTAATTTCCTGTAATGAGTAAAAAGTACTATTTTAAACCATTTTGTGAAAACATTTTTGAAAGTAGTTATGTTGGTTGTTCTGGCAGAAATAGGTACTTTATTAAATAACTTGATACCTCTACTAATATGTGTATGTTGAGTTTTACATAATATTGCACATCTGACATCAATTAAGTTTTGTGATCTAGTATTATAGTTTTGAATCTCACCCCTAAATATAAACAAGTTAAGATTTTCTTTTATAAATACTAAGCTTTGTAAAATAAAAATCATGGAACTGTTAGTATACTTAGAGATACAAAGTAGGGTTTACATGAATCCAAGTCACTTACACCGACAATACTGCGTATAGTCCTCTTTTGGGATCCTCTTGTTTCACCTACATATAAGTTATATTTTAACACAGAGTTCTGTGTGGTTTAGATGTGAAATAAAAGAGTAATTGAGTTTAATTCGTTGCAATTATCACCAATAAAAAACATTGTATTCACTACAATTTATATTACGTTAAAGCTAAAAACATACACGATTTTTAATGATGTTTCAAATTAATATATTTCGAAGTTTTCATTATTAACAACCAATTGAACTATTTATGATTGCTGTAGAAAGTAATCAATTTATATAATTATTAAAAATAAGTTTTACATGAGAGGTTCTAAAGAACTAAATTATGACATTTTGTACCGTGGTACTGTAATTACATTTGAAAAGGGAAACATCGTGTTACGAAATATATAGTCAATACATAAATCGAATAACGTCAACAATAATAAATTGTTGATTCACGTTAAAATGGCACGATAATGTTTAAAGTAGATGTCACTTTGTCCTATTATTTTCCTCTATGTGGAGCTAGAAGGTTATGGCAAGTAGTTTGACACCAAGCCAAATCACACCTCTGGAGACTTCTGGATTGAAGTGGCATCTTATAAAAAGACACTATTCAGCCGACTATTGAGTCTTCAGCTTGAAGTGAGTGGAAGTTTTCTTTTAGTAGTAAAGAAATACGTGTTAACCGTGACAGTTCATGAAGAGAGGTAGACATTGAACAGGCATTACCAGTGAATGTTAAGTGCAACCAATAACCATAAATAAAATTGGTTTAATTTCAAGTGCTAAAATTAATATAATTCTAGTAATTTACATTTGTAAAACGTTCGTATATTGCGGTTTAGTTCGTACAGTGTGGTTTAGTACCTACAGTGCGGTTTAGTTCGTACAGTGCGGTTTAGTTCGTACAGTGTGGTTTAGTTCGCACAGTGCGGTTTAGTACGTACAGTGCGGTTTAGTTCGTACAGTGCGGTTTAGTTCGTACATTGCGGTTTAGTTCGTACAGTGTGGTTTAGTTCGTACAGTGCGGTTTAGTTCGTACAGTGCGGTTTAGTACGTACAGTGCGGTTTAGTTCGTACAGTGCGGTTTAGTTCGTACAGTGCGGTTTAGTTCGTACATTGCGGTTTAGTTCGTACATTGCGGTTTAGTTCGTACAGTGTGGTTTAGTTCGTACAGTGCGGTTTAGTTCCTACAGTGCGGTTTAGTTCGTACAGTGTGGTTTAGTTCGTACAGTGCGATTTAGTTCGTACAGTGCGGTTTAGTTCGTACATTGTGGTTTAGTTCGTACAGTGTGGTTTAGTTCGTACAGTGCGGTTTAGTTCATACAGTGCGGTTCAGTTCGTACAGTCTGAAGCCACGGATCAACTTCTTACTTAGGACGTTATTGGACCTTAACAATATTAATACTTTTCATATAAAAACGTGTTTCATGATGGCCACAACATCGACTCTAAGCATGACAGTATTTTGTGGAAAATGGATGTTTCACGAGTTACGCAACTCTTTACTGAACCCTTGAGAGATTATTGGTTTGAACGTGAACTAGTCATGCGAGATAATTCCCTAAGGCTCAGTCTTTGAGAGCTCGAAGCTCACTCGTCCTTAACAAAGTTTCAAGTTAGGTTAAGGACGTTTTTAAGATTTAAAATGTTGTATTTCTCTTGATTAATAAATTATCTTTACAAATTAATACGTAACAAAGTACGTATATGTTTTTGAAAAGTATTTTATAATAAGTAAATTAGCCTGGAATCTCGTATTTTATATCCTTTAATTTACTGAATTTGCCTTTATTTAGAATGCATTGTAAAAAAGTGATATATGAATGTTCTCTTTTACTGTTACCTAACAGAAAGTATCCAATAATAATGTAAAACCAAAGATAAAAAGAACAATATATAACAGTGCAGTTTAGATGTTTTGAAATTATAATGGTAACATTAACCAAAAACATGTGGCCACCACTCACAAATAATATTTAAGAAAATTCGAAAATTGGTAGTAACGTGAATATTAAAATCATTATACACAATATTGAAAGGGGGAAAATATATTGTTATTATATATGCCAAACTGTATCATAGTACACAAGAAGATAATAAAATCACTATAACTACTAAATCATCGTGCAAAAATCTGGCAATTACTTTAAATAATACAATAGAAGGCTTTTTAGAAGTGAAAATGTAGGAATACACCTGCCTTAAAAAGTTATTCGTTTCTTATCCTCTGAACTATTTTATATTATTATTCACTTACATAATAATACATTTTAGTTTATTTAACAAAACTATATTTAGTTGCTATATTTTACAAAATTATAATAAGTATATTATTAGTTTTAGCTACTATCTTTAATATTTAAATATAGTTATATTTTTAGTCTTTTAAGTGTTATGCTCATTGCTATCTCTCTCATTTGTCATTGCGAGTTGTTTTTGACAGAATACTCGCCGAGATTAGTCGTGAAAAACTTGTTAAATTAATGCTCATGGGAAATACTGTATTGAAAATGTATTCCTACTCAAACAGTCTTTAACAAGATAAATCAAACACTAGGAAACAGTTACAAATAATTGTTATAATATTTAATAGGAATGTTAAAAAATTTATACGGAATAGTCAAAGTCGTACTCTTTAAGTTTTAACATTTTTACAAACACAGAAGAGTTGCTTAACTCTCTTTCGTCATAATTTAAAATTTACTAAGCTCAAACTAAAGTACCATTGTAAAATTACTGTATTTTTAAGATACATTAATGTTCAGGAAACTCCACGTGTATTATTAACTTCTCTTCTCAAAAATTAAATAAATAAAAATAGCTTCCTGTAAGATTTTTTTTAAATACCTACAAATCTTTTCTTTACAGTACTGTATTAAAATAAAAAATACATTATTGGGGGAGAAGTGAATTTTCTTTATTAATAAAATCACTTTACCTTGACAATTCTCATCAATATTTGAGTTCGATTCCTGGGATATAGATTTACATATCTTACCCAAAATCAGCAAGAAATATTTTGATGCTCTAACTAGTATATTTATTTAAAGGATTTTGTTTAGCTTTAGTTAAAATGAATACTGCACAATATAGAATATTATTGCAAAAGTCAACAGACGTGTTAAGTAGTTATGACATTTAAATGACGAGTCTTTATATAGGACTGATGTTGAGTTTACGGACCTAAATATCGAAATACCGATAGTCGATCAAAATAATTGATATGGAGTACTAAGGAGAGATTATTGATATTATTACAATTAATGCAATAAAATGAATAAGATGTATTTTATTATAATTAAGTAAAACTGAAAACCCTTTACAATATTGATTTCTTGTTATAGTTTACGACAAACGAAGTTGCGACGTAAATGTTTTGTTATACGTCCGTTTACCATGCTGTCAGTGGGAGAATGTTCCAATTAAGGAGACCCTAAGGTTGCCAAGGCATTCAAGCGGCCATTAAGTCGAGCGTGAAATTGCACTGTCTTACTAAAGTTGTGGAAGCTAAACTAATTTCCCAATATGTCATCCTTTACATAACACTTTGCACGAACCATGATTCTGAAACGATGACATGCATGTTGATGTCACTGAAAGCATTTGGCTTGAGTTGTAAGTCTGTAAGGAGAGAATGAAAGTTCGTGAGGAGTTGCACGTTTCTGAAGGACGAGTGGAAGGGCTTTTGAGAGTCGTAAGGTTGTAAGGAGAAGGTGAACGGTTAATGAAGAGTCGCATGTTCCTGAAGGACGAGTGGAAGGGCCGATAAGAGTCGTAAGTATCTAAGGAGAAGGTGAAAGGTTCGTGAAGTCATGTGAGGAGTCGAACGTTTCTTAAGGACGAGTGGCAGGGCCGATAGAGTCGTAATAATGTAAGGAGAAGGTGAAAGGTTTGTGAATAGATGCACGTTTCTTAAGGACGAGTGGCAGGGCTGATAGAGTCGTAAGTGTATAAGCAGAAGGTGAAAGGTTTGTGAAGAAACGCACGTTTCTTAAGGACGAGTGGCAGGGCCGATAGAGTCGTAAGTATGTAAGGAGAAGGTGAAAGGTTTGTGAAGAGACGCACCTTTCTTAAGGACGAGTGGCAGGGCCGATAGAGTCGTAAGTATGTAAGGAGAATGTGAAAGGTTTGTGAAGAGACGCACATTTCTTAAGGACGAGTGGCAGGGCCGATGAGAAGCGTAAGTATGTAAGGAGAATTTACTGTACGTCGATACAAATGAATTCCTCACACTATCACGATGGTATCATTTATAACAGATAGATACAATTGATGATAAACAGTACATCATGTGTGTTTTCAAGGTTTAGGACAAGTAGCTGTGTACGATACAACTGACGCCTACTCTCCCTTCATTCTTGTCAAAATTAAAATGTTTAATGAAATATTATATGATAAAGTCTTACCGTAACTAGACTGCGTGATTGATCAGGTCATGATTATTACAGTTTTGAGATTTCTGGAGATCGAGACTGCAATAATAATCATGTAGGCCACTAACGCTTAATTTCAACAAATACATAAATCAAAATTCGCAGTCAACAGTTCCACATTCCTCTATCACCACTAAAGTAATAACTAAAAATACAACAATGAGCACATATTAAATAAAAACTGTTTCTTCCTAGAGTTATTATTTTTAAATTAATAATCTAAGTATCGACGCCATTAAGAAATAAAAATATAATGAGTAGTAAAAAATTTTTAATTTCTGCAATATTCTACGTGAACATATTCCTATTTTATCCACGAATTCAATTGAAAGTGTGAACATCTCAAAATTTAAATTAATTTAAACCTATGTTGTTTTAAAGCTGCATAAACTGTTTAAAGATACAATTATTTACACAGTGAGCCATCTAACATTTTGTAATTCACTATTGGTAACATTTAATAACGACTGTAAGATTATAATTCTGAAGTATTTAGATTTATCTTTCTATAAATTTCTACAGATAGTCTACTTTACATAAAAAATACAACCAGTCATTTGTCAACCAGTCAGAAGGATTATGAAAAGTCATTTTTACACGCAATTGTAAAAAGCATAACTGTCGTTAAACTAGAAAGAATTATTTTTTATATAAAACTAGGTGCTGTAATGTATATGCTCTCTTTTAATGTTGGAATTGTGGTCCATAAAATTAAAATACAAGCTTTTTTATTATAGGTACTTGGATTCACTTAAATTATACACTTACAATTTTCATCTTTTCTGGTAAAATAATGCAAGGGCTGTTTTAACTATTGTTATTTTTATATCTGTTTATATACAGTGTAGCATGTAAGTATTTTCTTATTTTTGATTCATCCATTGGTGTAATTACGTTTAAAAAATTGGCTTAACAGTTCTACTTTATTTTAAAGTTTTGTTTATTTGTGATAATTATTGTAATTATTTATAATTATTTATTTATCTTATTTACTTTCCTCTACATTATATTCAATTCAAATATTTGTTCATTATATTTCAATCTACCAACAGAAATTACTGTGATTTATTTCGAAAATTCAAATAGTCTATGACAAATGCATATTAATAGCACTACATATGTGACAATTCTATTTTCTAGCTGTACATTCATATTACAGGTGTTTAACAAGTATGACCAACTACTGCGTGTCGTTAAACTAAAGCTGTTTTCTGCTTCAACCGGTTTATTACGAGCTATTTTTAACGCCCTGGTTCATTGCCAGAAAGGCAATGTTCAGTTATGGCTGAGACGCTGGATTGCATATTCAACAGTCTTTGTAATGATACAGTTGAATTCTGACTGTTGCAGATAACCTCAAAATCGTGCCTCTACATCTGATCTATTTTGCTAACCGCCATCTTGATCCTATTAATCAGCTGTTGATTACACACCAGCTGTTGTATTTAGAACAGTATAAACATCTGATCTTTATTTATTACACGTAAATAACGAGTGCTTTAACAAGGTAAATTGTAGTTAGCCATAATTTTTCACATAAAACAAAATTTATATTTGTTTGAAATTTATATGTTTTTACATATTTGGTTTTAAACTGGCTGAAATATAAATTAAAAATGAACCTTATTATTATTAATTTATTTATAAAAAAGTCTCCCTAGAAAAAGAAGTTATAATTCTAACGAATCAAAACTTTGATTTTTTTTAGATTATAATTTTAAATTACTTAGAAATCATTCGTGTGCAATGTGGATTGCTATTAGCGTATTAGTTAAAATTAATTTAACTCATTACAATATGATTGTATTAACGTTGAGAATGGTTATTGCGTTAAAAATATCCACAATGGAAATCTTATGACTGGGCTAGAATCTGAGTCCTAGCTATCATTTCGCTCTATCAGTGAGATTATGTAGCATGGTCCCATAGTTTGTATTCATATAACCGGACAATGCTAACTCAGCAAATGTTAGCACCGGAATAACAGCAGATATCTGATGCTGGGCCCACATCAGATGGATGGTATAGGTGGTAGAGAGGACTATTTTAACCTAATTTCACCTTGTATACCAATCAATCTCATTTTAACACATAATGATTAAAACAAAACAAAAATTAAAACATTCTGTGTTTCATGGTATCTTTTTAATGTACTTATTTATGAAAAAAAACTACACACGTCGCTATGTAATCGCTAACATGTTTTTTAAAGTTTTTGAGAATTCATTTATTAAAAAATAACATTGTTTCTTATTTATTATGTTTTTACCTTATGCAAATTACAATACTAAGCCATACAAATGTATTTAGAAAACATATTTCTTGTATAATGTGAAAGAGTTGTCATGGGAAAGTGGAATTATCTGAGAAGTTAAGAAAACTATTAGATGAAAGCATAAACCAAGTTATGGTATGAAATATCAGCTCGTTGCATCTAGTGAAGTCGATTGTATAGCAATGCATTCTTAACAAATAAATAAATGAAAAAATACAAAGTTGTAAGAATATAAAATATTCCAAATATCTTCTATTGTTTATGAACAATTAATTCAAAAAATTGTAAAAAAAATTAAATAAAAAAAGACTATTCAAACAGTGCGTAGAACTTATTTCAACAGAGGGGGGGGGGGGGAGAACCTGAACATACAAGGAGGAATACCAATGACAACTCCACGCCAAAATTCGAACCTGCGTTGTCTCTAATCCAGACTCAATACATGACAGCTTGGATAGCTCGACCACGCGATCCCCTAAATTTGTCTTGGGCCATTTTAATAATGCTTATACTAGTATGAAAATTGAGTATGTTATTAATGTTAGTAAATTTTATAGTTTTAAATACCATTTTTTTAATATGGCCTGGATATTACGGTATTGAAATCAAAAGATGCTCTCCTAATTAAAAATCTGAGAATAATTTATCATTATTCTTAATATTTGTTACACACTGATTAAAAGAAACATTTGATTGCACTACTTAAAACAATTTTATATTTAATATTCGAACATTTACTGAAAATAAACTAATTTCAATAAGTACCTAAGTAAGAGGTGTTTTTATTGCAGATGGTTTGTTATTCCTTCCGAAGCGTTGGGACTTGTTACGAGAGCAAAATGAAAAACAAGCAGTAGTTGAAATGGTTGAGTGAACCAAGATGGCATAGTGGACCAAGATGGCGGCCTGGAGTGGAGGACCGTCCCGTCAGAGATCCTTAAAGGACCGGCTTCGAGAAGGAATCGCAGGAAGTCTTTCTTGGCAGTAAGTAATTCTTTACTTTTTACTACGGAAATTATAGAGCGAAGTTATTTTTAGCACTTGTTTAACACTTATTTAACTAATTTCAGCTAAAGAGTAATGCGAAGAGTCTACAATATTAATAAATAACTATTATTCTGTCATGCATTTACTAGAGCATGTTATTATTCTTCAATAATAACAAAGAAGACAATGTTTAGTACCTTGGTTGCTACGGAAAGTCAGTATCTACCATGTTATTTTAGTAATGGTAGTCTGCAACCAATTAGATTATTGCCATTTATTTGGTAAATGTAGACTTAATTTTTCGATTCCCGTTTTGTTTAAAATTCTGGTAAGCCTACAGTGGGATTTCAATATTATTTCCTCAGTGGAATAACCATTATTACTTAAAATTCCATGCTATTCTTTAGGAAGGGGCCTAATGAATTCCAACATGATTTTTGAAATAGCAAAACTACTAACAGCATTCTCTTATTATTTTAAAAATGGTACTGCAAAATAATGTTGAAACATCTTACTAAAATTAATTTTTGTACGTGAAAACTGTTCTATTATTCTTACCCTATCCTTAAATAATGTAATCTATGATAATAGCTGTGAATTCAAACTCTGTGAAGTCAAATGTATTTAAAATATATGCAGTAATTTCTGGTATATTTTTTATTACACTTTTAACTAAATTTTGGGATGAATTTAACTATTCTGGGAAAATAGTGTTTTATCCATTTATACATAGTCAATTGACAAACAGATTTATTTTTTGGGGTAACATTCATGAAGCAAAAAGAATTTAAAAAGGCCAATAAGGACAACGTGTGAAATTGAAAATATCGCAGTAATAGCAATATACTGTAGTAAAATTGTATAGTACAATTGCAGAAGATATTACATTAAAAAAAATTAGAATAACTTCAAAAGAAAAACTTTTAGAACCTACAAATTACAAGACCTTTTGGAATAAGTAAATTTATTAGAAATAGTTTTTGTAGTATATATTATTTATACAAATCTGAATCCTAGTATGGCAGTTTATACACACTTTGATAACAAAAAATTAAATAATAATATAATAGTAATAATTAAGAATAACATTTTGACCATCTTGATTAAGTTTGTGAGAAAAACAAGTAAATAATTCCTAAGGGAATTAAATAATAAAGAAATAAATATAAATGAAATACAGCATTGAATTTCATAATGTCCTCTATGTAAGTAAGTAAGGGCTATGCAGGTTAAATCTTTGTATTAAAACATCTGGAGCCTCAGAGCTTAAAGGAAATCTTTGCCCACAGAACTGCGGGAACTGACTGTTGCAACATTATATTCTTCAAATATAAGGGCTGGACCTTTTAAACCCAGAGGTCTGCATATTATCAACGTACTTCTGGCAAAATGCCAAATATTTGTTTCACTATTCACATTTCTACGTTCGATTGAGTCAATAACCTTTAAACATTTGGCTGGATTTAAGAAGAAATATAATATTGACATTGAGGACTTTGATAAGTGGGGTTTAGTGGACCCAACCGTATTATACTGTGTTTACTTACAATTCACTGCGGTCTTTGACATAATATTCGTATTTGCACTATTTTTATTTTATAGTAATACTTATGGATACATTTAAGAACATAAGTCTTAAACAAATTTCTTAATTTTACCTTCAGGATCAAAAGTACTTTAGTAACGATAAGTATTTTAAAACACTAAGAACGGTTACATCACAAATTTTACAAATACAATAAATATATATTATATGTTTATACTAAAATATTTCACAGTAATACACATTACAATAAACTATTCAAATTTTAAAACTAAACAAATCAAACTAATCTCCAAGTTTCAAAAAACCAAACATAACCATCTTCATATAAACAAAATCTGCAAAAAGGTAAGAACAAATCGTAAATAATCAGTGTAGAATCTGACCTGTCTAAGAGTAGAAAGAACAACAAAAAATTGTCATAAGAAATCATGCAGCAATATCTATAATACACTATTTTAGGGAAACCACGTTTTTTGTATACAGCCCAACGGCCCATACGTAGAACCAAGAGTATTAATGTGGGTGGTTTCCAAACGTAACTTCACAGAGTTTAATATTTTGATCACTTTGTAGCTTATTTCACCAAACAAAATTTGATAACTGCCTGAAATTGGTCTAGTATTGGCTATATCTTCACGATATGTGCTTTTATTCTGTGGAAATCACGGATTTTACCGGAAAATTCTAAAAAAAAACAATGTCACAGCTTTTAGTATTTTTTATATATTTCCACCAGTTGAAATGATATTGTGAATATATATTTTATAATTTGATCGCTTTTTTGTGCTAAAACTAGTTTGGTCTATAACAATTATTTCACGAGAAATAATGTAAAATCTAAGTTCGTGGTGAATTTCGATCAGCACCCATTACGCGATTATTACAAACACCAACTATTAACCATAAAAACAGAATTCACTTATACAGTACCCCCACCGGCACGTCGTATCGGAGTCCAGGCATCCGAATTTAACGTAAATTACGAATGTTTGTTTAGTGCATATACAATTAGTATAATGTTATGGTTGATAAGGTAAGTAAACTGTCTATTTTTTCGGACAGAAAAAATAACTTTATTGAAAAACCAATCATACATTCGTGTTCATCATACAAAAAACATGTAAAATAACACAAGTTTCAATTAAGATTTCTAAAAAAGTTGGTTTTTTGTCACTCTCAGATAAACAAAAATTGGCTTTTTTTATTTTTCAACAAACAAACCAGTTTCAGCTTATGAAATCAAACTCCTCAAGAGATATATATTTATATTTCACTACTTTTTGAACAAGAAATCGTATTTTCAGAAGTGGCTAGAAATTGCATAATTATCAAAACTCTTTAGGTTCTTTTATTGACTCTTAGATCGGGTTAAGTTTTGCCTCTGTAGTTCACATATTGATTCATAACTGAGATAATTATGTACTTTAAACAAATTTAATAATCATAGAAAGGTTAAAAATAATACCCAAGATATACGTAATAGAATCAAATAAATCAAAGTTATTCTGCTACGTATTTAGTCATGCATTTTTTGCTATTAATATTCATAGCAAACATACTACCATTGGCCTTACCCACGTGCTTATTATTATTGTCAATACTTTAAATAATATTTTTATTAATCATCAAGCTAGCCTATTGGTCAGCATTCCTGACTTGATTGCAAGTTGTTATGGGTTCCGACCCAGGGGGTCCAACTAAATTTAGTTTTATGGGTTTGGCACACAATCCCATGACAACATTCGCGTTCTAAGAAAATGACATTGACGTTACAAAAAACAAATAATATTGAATAAGTTAGTTTTCTAAAACAAGTTACTCTAAGAATTCAAGTTACTTTGCAAAACTCGAATATTAACTATTGCCTGTAAACAAGTTCAAAGAGCATTGTACTTTGAATGTCTTTGAAACTAGAGGTAATATTTGAACGTTATTTATACCGTCTATCAGCTGTTTACTACTCCATTCCATGACAGATATTGTATATGTGTACTGCATAAGTAGCTAAAATCTTTTATCAAAATCAATAGTAAAACATGAGTCGATATCATTTGTAACCTAAAAAGAACGCATTATTTATCAAGTTACATATGAACATTACAGACTTTAATAAAACTATTTTAAAAAAAGGAAATTAACCCTTATTTTTACTATGTGATCGTACATCTCTTGTTAGTCTCCTAGTTTGGATACATTTGTTATTGTACTCATGTTATTTTTACTATGTGATCGTACATCTCTTGTTAGTCTCCTAGTTTGGATACATTTGTTATTGTACTCATGTTATTTTTACTATGTGATCGTACATCTGATACATTTGTTATTGTACTCATGTTATTTTTACTATGTGATCGTACATCTCTTGTTAGTCTCCTAGTTTGGATACATTTGTTATTGTACTCATGTTATTTTTACTATGTGATCGTACATCTCTTGTTAGTCTCCTAGTTTGGATACATTTGTTATTGTACTCATGTTATTTAATGCCTTCCTAGTTACATTACATTTATAGTGTTTAATACATTTTACACTGTAGAAAAGAAAATAATAATTTAGCTATGTTTCTCAAAATAATAGAATTAATAAATCTATTAGAAAATCTATTCTAAAATAATTATATTCTTAGTTACAAAACAAAGAACAACACTTGCCACCTAATAAACAAATAATATTAGTGAGAAAGTAATTTAAGAAATATTAAAAAACTGAAATATGTATAATTAAATGCTTGAATTGCAATTATTTTTACGAATGAAAAACCGGCATAGCTCTAAATTTTCAATTCAAGGAGCATATTCCGCTTTTTAAACGATCAGCTCTATATAGACTAAATCAAACTTCGCAGAACCTAATTTCCAATAAAATAACAATTTCTATAATCAAAAAAACTGTTCCGTTGTAGATTTTGATAAACCGAATAAACGTAACTGTTTCAAGAAAAATAAAAATTGTGAGTTAAATCAATCTGTGTATAAGAAGCAGTTTTCCTATACTATGATCTATAGAGCTATAAACTAAAAAAATCTACAAATATGAATTAAAAATTAAAATTCACCTCTAAACATATAAAAAGAACTATTAAAAAATTTTATAAATCAGTTGTCTTATTTATGAAAAAATAAGTCATTTAAAAAAATATAAATCACAAGTAACATTCAACCTTCCCTCCTCATTAGTAGTTAGTTACCTGTGGCAGTACGTTTATTATTGTAATACTATGCTTAAATGTTATTTAAATTTAACCTTAGATATGTGAAATATAACCCTAGAATTGTGAAATATAAACCTATATTTGTGAAATATAACCCTATATTTGTGAAATATAACCTTAGATATGTGAAATATAACCCTAGAATTGTGAAATATAACCCTAAACATGTGAAATATAACCCTAGAATTGTGAAATATAACCCTATATTTGTGAAATGTAACTCTAGATATGTGAAATATAAGCCTAGATTTGTGTAAAGTGCATTTGCAATATCGTAAAATATATGGAACTACATCAATTGAATTTTAAAAACAGTTAAGAAAGAAGATCGAATATGAAAAAAGATAAGTGCAAATTTTAAGAAAATATAGGAAATATTCTACTTCTAACGAGAGAAAAGTCCCATCTAATCCAGGATAAGGGCTTTACATATCGGGATGTTGGTGATTTGTATCCTAGCAACCATCTCTTGTTGCCAGTATAACTTGGCTTAACAATAATCCTTTGTAAACAGGAGTATATTAATTTTGCATAACGAAGACCTGCTTCAATCTAATATCTTTGGCTAAAACCCTATCCTTTAAATGTTTATTCCAGTTATCATTAGTTATCATTTAATTAACAAAAAATTGTTTTAGGAGAAAGCCCTCCTTTTATTCGAAAAATCAAATTGGGGTGCTTGAAGGTAACCGCCCCTAGACCAAAGAATTACTAATGCATCTGATGGTAGGTTATTTAATTAGGAATACATTTCACCTGGTAGTTATTAGTATAGCTATTTTACGTCTGCCACCTCTCGTTTCCCTCTACACATACGCAAGTATGACAGTCATACCGCTAACTCAATCTTACAATAAAATAACATCAGCTAACATATGGGCCTACTTTTACAAACAGGAATGTAATAAATTGAAAAAGATTTATTCTAAATAATACTTGCTTGAAGTTATAACTTTAAATGCTGTCAAACTGAATAATCACTATCTATATTGTTATATACATACAAGTATATAACATTTAATGGACGTTTAAGTCTGGAGAATAATCAACCTTCTAGATTGTACATGTATCCTAACAAATATAATTAATATAAGTCCGATAATAGGCCTGCGTATTTTTTATTTCGGATTATATTTACGAATATGATATTTCTATGAAATAAAATTGAAATTTTAATTGATTTAAAATAAATCCGGATAGGATAGTGTTAATATTTTATTTTTCATAATATGTAAAGTTTATATTTTTATTTGGTTGTCGTGTGACTTTTTAGCGCTATTAAGTTAAAAAAAAAACACATTTATCTCATCACATTCTGATTTTATTTATTTTTTTAATGATACAAAATATATAATGAAAATATAAAGTATGGAAGAAAAGTCTCAGAACAGATTTTTAATTTTCGAACGATTACAGATAAAACAATAAATCTTGGCACATCAATACTGCAACCTATTAATCTACTGATACTGTCATATCAGGGAAATGGCCCGCAAGGAGTCAGAAGAAAATTGTAAATGAGAGCATAGGTGAAGTAGTACATCAAATTAAAGGTCTACAGTAGTAGAACATAAACCCACAAATCTGACCACAAAAGGTTCGTTTTTTTAAAAAATTGCTCTGGTTTAAAGTTTTTAAGGGATACAATGAAAGTCCTGTTTTAGTCAGTTTATTCATCTTTTCTTATCTCAAGTTGGGAATGTTAAACTCTGTAAGTGCCTACTGGACTTAAGGAATTGATTTTTAGAATAGTTCGTGACTCATCACTTCCAAAGGATGATGGTCTACAAGGAGTTCTACAAAAATATTAAAACTAGCATAGGTCAAGATGTACATAATTTTAAAGGGGTTTTCTAGCACAGATGAATTTTACAAATAGCACTTTAAAAATTCTGATCCAGTACAAAATGGCGGATTTTCAAAAATTTAATAGAAATAAGTGATGCTTACCAAGAAGTTTTAGATTAAATGTTTAAATTGCTAACATTTAATTGCTCTTTTTCATGAATAACTGTATAACATACATTTGTACGACAGGCAGAATGCATGCAGCAGCATTTTTGTCTTTGACTCAGTAGTGCACTTGAATTGTGGCTACTAATGCAATGTCTTACTACACCCAGGAAAATCTATGAACATCTGCCATTTTGTACTGGATCAACCTTTTTAAGTGTTGTTTGTATTATTCACCTGTGATAGACAGCACCTTTAAAATGGTGAAAATCTATGAACATCTGCCATTTTGTACTGGATCAACCTTTTTAAGTGTTGTTTGTATTATTCACCTGTGGTAGACAGCACCTTTAAAATGGTGAAAATCTATGAACATCTGCCATTTTGTGCTGGATCAACCTTTTTAAGTGTTGTTTGTATTATTCACCTGTGATAGACAGCACCTTTAAAATGGTGTAAATCTTGACCTATGCGTTTTAATATTTTTGTCGACCTCATTGTGGACCATCATCCAATGGAAGTGAAGAGCCTCATTGTAGACCATCATCCAATGGAAGTGAAGAGTCATGAACTATCCTTAAAAACTATTTCTTAAGTCAAGTAGGCACGTACAAATTTTAACCTTCCCAACTAGAGCCAAGAAAAGATTAATAAACTGACTAAAACAGGACTTTCACTGCATCTCTTAAAAACTTTAAACCAGCGCCATTTTTAAGGAATTAACCTTTTGAGGTCGGATTTGTGGGTTTACGTTCTACTACTGTAGACCTTTAATTTGATGTACTTCTTGACCTATGCTCTCATTAACGATTTTCTTCTGACTTCTTGCTGACCATTCTCCTGATACAACAGAAAAACGGTAACTACATCAAAAACTAGATTAATAGATGCATTATTAATGTGCCAAGTTTTATTGATCTCTCTGTAATCGTTCAAAATTAAAAAATCTGTTCCAGGACTTTTCCTACACACTCTATAATGAACTATTCAGAACCATGGAAAATAAATTAGGTACTTTAAAAATTCACAAGAGTTTATATTTTTAATTAAATTCGAAATGTAGTATGAATTATGTTTTTAAATTCATGTTTACGTCATAAAGCCTATATTTTGATTATCAAGCACCTAACTTGAGGGCAGGAAGTAAAGTTGCTTAGGGATTACAACATCTGCACTATCAAAGGTCTATGACAAGCCCGGAGATTGAACGAGATGCTCTTGCTGCCTGGAAATTGTTTGGAGCTTACCGGAACTGTTTTGACAATCTATATTCTCCAGTCAGCCAACTCCCTCTGAACTTAACGTAGCAACTCGTCATGGCCAGTCACTGATAAAAACCACTTTGAACAGTTATTTTTCTTGCCATCTTGAAATAGTAAGGACTAAATAAAATCAGTTATATAAGGAGTTAGTTAAAATATTATATGGTAGATTATTTTTGGGGGTTTCTTTGGGAATTACACTGAAAAACAGATTACACAAGCTGTTAATATAAATGAATATAAAACTAATCATATTGTAAATATTTTTTTAATGGATGCCAAAACTAAACTACAATTTCTTGACTGTTGAATCATTTTATTGTTCACTTTTATTTAGGTATACACTATAATTGTGCAGCATCAACCATCATTATTAAATATCGTAATTTACAAATTCGAGATGACATTTTAGCACTTAAGTTATGGGACGTGAAGTATTCAATGAAATTATGCAGATTGCAATAAGTAGAACTTTTTAACTGTTATGGTGGAACAAATATATAATGCACAGTTCCATCGCGTGGACAGATCAACTCAACATACTGTACTCACTGTGTTTCATCCAAACAAATCACGCTTATTAGACAATATCGTGCGGATACTCTCTAAACGCTCAATTCATTTTAGTGGCCTGAATTCGAAACTGATTACAATCCAATCCTTGTCGTCCAATTCTAGTTTTACCAGCAGTGCTTATGACTTTGTCCTTTTTTGGTGGGGGGAGTGGTAATGTCCATATTAGGCATAACAATGAACCGTAATACAATAGTTTTATCAAAGTTAATATGCGTTTTGGAATAAGAAAATTATAGACTTATAAATAATTATCGACCAATGGCATTCATAAAGTTCCTTTGAGTGTTTATTAAATTTGACCACGGAGAGCCTAATGTATGTAATCAACACAAGTTCAACACTAATACATTACAGATCACAATACCTAAGGCCGTCCTCCCACTCGTGTCTGCCCACTGGTGCAAGCTGCAGCGGCCTCCAGCTCTCCCCTCTTTCATCCTTCTGTCTATTTGTCTGTGTACCAATGCAATCTCAATACGTGACGCATTATTATACAGGTTTTTCTCTCTTGTTCTATCAACTATTTCCTGGAGATTTACTTTATCCAATTGTGCTGGAAATATTAATAAAGTGTTGTTAAATACACAGTTTTATGGGAAAGACCGTACAAAATTTAATCAAAATGGGGTGAAATTTTACAAGTAGGCCCTATAACTAGACTTTCTTGGGGAAAATCTGATTCAATATAAAAACACATATTTCAAATATGGTTCACTTGAAAAATTAAAGGTAAAATATTTTACATAAGTTGTATTGGTTACTGAAAAATAATGAATATAAATGTATAAAATATAAATATTTTTAAAAATCACACCACGCTCATATGTCTACATATATAATTTATTCTTTTTGGTAATGCAAATTCGATATACAGGCTCCCCAGCCAAAAATAAACTATTTTTACACATTTAATGTTATAGATGACTCTAGTAATTTTAGTTTTTATTTCGTTTTTTTAAATTTTAATATTGTCGAATCACAACACTCCAATTCAGTGTTTCAAAATTCAACGTTAAGACTCATTACAGTATATGATTCGATACTATTACAATTTAAAAAAATAAAAAACCAAACAAAACTACAATTACTGGAGTGTTTGATTCACCTATAACATTAAATTATAAATCCAGTAAGGAAACAGCTTGAAGAATCATATTTTTTACACAGTGTGTTAACTGACCACTTTCAATTATCTTTCTTAAGTGGCACTAGATCAAAATAAGTCCCGTAAAATGGTTTTTCAACATTTTCAGTTCCTTTCCACTCATTTCAAAGCACTTTTCTTGCAACATCTTTTAGTAAAAGTTTATTTTACCAATATTTGTTGTGTTTATCACAGACTTGCAGAAGTGTTAAACATCCAGCATGCAAAAATGTTAAAAAATTAGTTTTACTTTTAAGCCAACTTCTTTAAGTTCAGTTCTTATGGCAGTGTTTACTAATATCAATGATATCAAATTTGCAACTCCCTGCCAGTTTCTTTAGAGTCTTCTCACAATTATCAATCAGTTAAGTTCACAATAAAAATTGTTGCAGACATTCATTTATTTAACACGGCACACTCCAACAGAGATTGATTCCACAAAGTCGATTATTTAATCTTTACCGGAAGAAGTAATATTGGAAACAAATCCTCTGAGACCTTACTAAAACATTTCCACAGAGAGAGTTTGTTATTCAAGTTATGAACGTGTTTATTAGTTATTTAATTCTTATAGATTTATTTTAGTTAATTACCTATGGTATCAATAAAATAAGGAGTATAGGAAAAAAATATTGAATTGTAATCATTCAATAAGTAAATAACTTTCTTTTTACGTTTGTAATACAATGTGTAAATTGTATAATATAATAACAAATGAAACATTGAATTGGAATGTTGAAGTATAGTTATGATTCGACAGTCTTATAAGTTATTTTACTTTATATTGATGCTAATATGTTTATCGTAATATTATTAGTGGCTAAAGGAATCTCAGTTTGAAATGCCGTCACTCATTTATCCGAGTGCGATCCTTCCTCTAATGTGGACTAGCGCCACTAGACCTCATTCCCCTCCCTTTCCTGACAAGTTTATGGATCCAAGTATGGTTATCGTCATACGCCGAGCATCGTTAAACTAGTCTCAGTACAACAAGTTGTCACGATATCATATTTCTATGATCCTTGACATTTTGTACGGTTACATTACTGTTACGTTCAGTAGCGAAATATCAGTCATCTTGACGAGTCTACTTATGTGCGCTCAAGTCTGCTACCATAGTACCAAAGCTAACTAACGTTTTCCAGCGTGAAACTTTAACAGCACCTGGGTTACCGAGAACAATGAAGCCATCTTTACCACCAAAAGCTAAAATTATATAATAATATATCAAATTAATTTGCTTTTATGCATCCAAGAGTGATTGACAATATGATCAACAGTTTTTCAGCATCTAGGAAACTTTTAATATTGTGATGGTCCAGCTTCATTAGTATAATTCCTGAGCTTTCATTCATTAGTTTTAGGTACATTATTTCCTACTTTTTTCTATTTTTAAGAATATCCAATCGTTTTTTAGATGTTTAACACTCAAATCTACTTCTAAACCACCTTTCTCTATAAGATATGCAGAAAATTAATGTGTGATGCAGTAAATATTTTATCATAATCTGTGTTCATGGATCACAAGTATATCATACACCCCTATATCCAAAGTATTATTCCATTATTATCTCAGAAAATGGTTCATATTTCACATTACGCTTCAAATCCCTGTTGGCTCTAGTTACTTTGTTTGCACATGACACTTTTGACACAAATCCTTAAAATCATTGTTGGTAACATGACTACACATACTTTGAACATTTTCATTAATTTAATTTACCTAAGAGGTATTATATAAAATGGTGTACTTCCCAAACTGCACGTCCTTCAGTTTTATTTGTAAAGAAACAGGAAATATTTTAAATTCTCTGAATTAACCGATTGGCGAGTGAATCATCAGGAATGAGTTCAGAATACTAAGGTGGTAACGATTATGTGTACAGATACATCCTTTCATGTTTCCTGGCACCAGAGGAACTGCGCGGCCGTCTATCTGAGGTTGGTGACCTTGAGGAACACGGCCAAGGTCACCGCTGATGTATCGAGTGTTCGTCACCTGATCTATTGCTACACCTGATTAATTGTTGAAGCTAACAGCTGTTTGTCCCCTCGTCCGTAACTCCAGGGTTGACATTGGCATTACTGGTTCAATGTCTGTATTCTCACTTCCTCCAAAGTCCTTGCTACATTTCTTCAACTACCTCCACTGCATATGTAAGTGGGTCAGTTTACTTTGGCGGGGTTGTCGGAAGTATCTGCATCAGTGGGTTAAATACAAGAGTATCTCCATCAAACCTACTACAGATTTTTAGTCATCGAATGCTGTGTCATAGAATTGTTTTAAAAATACATACTACAACATACAGCTTTATTTTAAAAGATTAAAACAATACTGATTGAAAAAATTACTAAATTAAAATATGATGCGCACTAAATTAAGTGTATATGAAATTTTAGTTTTATATAGTTACATATACTGTGTGACTTTTAGTTAAAATTATATTTACGATGCAGAAATTTAGATGTACATTTTGTTCTTATATTGTAGCCTACTACATGTGTGTTGTGTATTTTATAATGTTCCGCTTGTATCGTAAAATAATGAACTATTGGTATCAAAATTGCAAATGCATTCATTACAAGAAAACCGGAAAAAACACGTTATAGAAACAGTTGTTAATGGTTTAGAAGTTTTAATAACTCATCTCTGGTACGATTCATGATGAACCGAGTTTGAGTTATGGATTGTAAACTCGGTTACTCGAGAGATATTGATGGAGGTGGGTCATTAGCAGCATAATGATGATGGATTGGATTTGTAGAGGATTTTCCGGTCTAATAACTCGATTAAATTGAGAAATTGTCGAGTTGTGATTAAAATTGTTTACAAATAATAACCGTCCATTAGGCGTACAATATTAATATAAAAAAAGTAAGCTATGAGGTACATATACTTAAAAGTCAATGAAATATTGGAAGCTAAAGGTTTTCATTTAATTGTTTAAAAATATCTGTAAGTATTAAATCAACCGTAAATTAAACCGTCAATTATAGGGCTATACTATCAATTTTAATATCAGAGTGTAAGAAAAAAAAATATTTTTACACTTTCAAAGTTTATATAAGTTATTGGATTACAGTTACGATTTGTATATATTTTTTAAATTAATGGTCATTCAATAGTCACTGTCAATGTTATGCTACATTATAAATATTATTTGAAGAAAGTAAATAATTAAGTTTATTTTTTATGTTATTTTTTTATATTTTATATTTATTTTATTTTATAAAATAATATCTATTTATTATTTTATGTTTTTTTTTATATATGCATTAAGGAAATTGTTCGTTAACTACTTTAACTCTTCGGTTCACTTAATATTTCGGCTATTCAATTGTCACTTACGATTCAGATGTCATGTGAACTGTGTGGGTCGGCTTGAAGGCATATGTAGTCCCTTCCATATCTTTGAAAATAATTCAAGTCAATAATAATCATTCAAATATTATAACTGGTTTGATATTGTATAAATGTCATGTGCATTCAACTAAGTAGAAACGAACAGAAGACCTGATGATGGATCGCTAGATCTGAAACGTGTCGTCCCGTTGGACTGATACACGTTAGTTATATTGGAAAAATAATCAACAACAGCTCAAGCCAAAATAGACATTATTATTATTTTCTTTCACATATGCCATGTAGTAAAATATAACATTACTTTTTTAACGTTTCTAATTATAATTAAAACGTTTACAAAGCTAAATTCCCCATAAAATTGTGGGCTTTTCCATAGTTATAATGACCTAGTTAACAACAAAGGAACATTTACTCATCAGATTTTATTTTCGTTTTGGATCTTTTCGATTATATACTAGCAGTTATGGACAATGGTAGGCACTACATGTAGTAAAATTGTTTATATTTATAATGAATATAACATGCCTGAACTAACCAAATGAAACATAGCCTATCCTAACAACTGCAATTTTCAAGATATTCTTGTCTAATGTCCTTGTGAATAAAGGTTCGAAAGTTTTAATTGTCTTTGTTTCTATCGAAATTGTCTAACATTGTTGACCCATAACCGAAACAGAGAATATTCATTATTTTATATTTTAACATGAATCAATATTTTTATTCTTCTTTCTTTAACTAGGCGTCAAATCACGATCTGTGATGAGATCAAAACACATAAAAAGTAAAACAAGATAATTTATCATTGTACAAAGAACTTGTAACCTGTTCTATATTTAAAACGGACTTTGTCAAAAGTTTAAGGTATTTTATATTTTTTATTGTTAATAACTTCCTTTTTCGTAATATTTTGGCCTGATAGGACTTATAAACAGACTAATACAGTAGTTAAAAATATTAAACTTTAAACCTTTTCGAAGCAATAGTAACGATCTAAAATAAAAATATACCTACATTGACCAATTTATAAAAAATATGTTAGCATATTATAATAAAAACGTATAGAAGTATTTATTACAATTTTAAATTTGTGGTAGACGATAAAAGGGGGAAGTAGATAAATATATTACAGTAATAGGAATTAAAACTCCTTTTGGAAGTTATACATTAAACAGGAGCAATGAACTATCACGTCAATATACTGAACGCATCAATATCGATAAACGATATTATAAATAAGATTTAGTAAATAGATCACTCGACGTATATATGTAACTGTTTCATGTATGTCATGTAAATAGATCACTCGACGTATATATGTAACTGTTTCATGTATGTCATGTAAAATGAAACAGGCAATTGAATGTTAGTTGTTGCGCGTTTGCCAAGTTAGTGGCTGAACGTGAAAGTTGACTTGCACCGTTCATCAATCTTGTGTGTGCTCAGTTATTTTGCAACTATCTATTTATAGATCCAATAAGGTATTTATATCGAATGATGTAAGAATATCGAATACTATGTAGAGACTTACAGACACTTTAGTTTTTATTTGGTTTCTTATGGTTTGTGTGTTCCTTACTTAAGTTTTCGATTTGTTGTTTTTTCTGCACTGCAATATCGTTATTTTTTTATTTTTAGCGAATTTTTTGGGATACGTTTATTTTGTTTATCGTTTTAATTAATATTTCTTTTAAGGAATATGTTCGTTACTGACTAAAGCTTGAAGTTCGAAGTTTACATGAGTGTTTAAAAATTATTACTTATCGTCGAAAAGCGTCACGAATAAACTTTTATTTTATTGAATATTTTGATCGTTTACGATAGTTTTAAATTAATTGGAACTATTTACTACAAATATGTAAAATATGTAATATACCTATGTACAGTATATATAAGTAGAATCAAAAAAATAATATATAATTAGGAAGAAATGTTGCAGAATTTTTTACTTTTATAGATACAATTTTTACATATTTTCATAGTAAAATTGTTGCTATTATATTTTATAGTGGCTATTAATGATCTTTTGATGTGAAATAAGTAATATCAGTTATTTTGAATCGAGTGCATGAAATGTATATTTCCATATATTTTATAGCACATGAGGTCAATAACTAATGCTACATCCTTTGTATTTAATATCTAATTTACAATATTTAAAAGTTATATCTTCAATCATTTTATGCACTTGAAGAAATTATTTTGCAAGAATATCTTCATCATATCAATAGCAAATATTCATGAACACTATCAAAACATCGAATAAAAAACATCAATGCTGGAAAAATTCTGTATTCTATAAAATAATCTCTTTGAACTGTGAGTTCAATATGGAACAATATTCATAACCGTAAATAATGAATAATCACCCCACAGTAGCTATCATAGGTTGTTCATCTATGACAAGAACACGAGAGCAATCCCTGCCAAAACCTCCCCTTGGGGTATTTGTCACGGCTGAATGATAACTTAATGTAATAATTAAATACAAATGATAATAATCGTAATATTCTGTACATTGCCATTATGCCAACAATGTATATGCATTATTGATGATACACAACATTGTTTGCACTCCAATTGTTGAGGCTAAAAACAAGCATTATAATTAATGTCACACAGAAAATATGCTCTACTGTACGTCACAAGAACAGCTGATTTACTATATTCATTATATAAGTAATGTCTTGTGCTCTACCATTAGGTTGTTGAACTATTTTATAGGTATTGTTTATGTTATAAGAAATGTTCATGATTCCATCGTTAGGTAATTTAATTCAAATGCCACATGAAATATTGTGGTTTATAATGAGATCGTTATTTTGCAAACACTTCTACGATAACAAAACCATTATCAGTTCCTTCTAGTATTATTTTAATGCGAAATCAAGATAAAACAAAGCTAATTATTTAATGGTTTTCTTCTAAAAAATATTGGGTATAATTTAAAACTCCTGCATCAAAGCAAAGAATCTTTTTATTTTCAAATGGTTGCACAAATGTAACAGTCTATTTTGACATTCATACACTGTGGCGAACTTTTTATATTTACATTTAATGGAGGTTGTTCAGTCCCTACTAAGACTTGAACTGTGTGCATTGTCAAACCTGCGTCTAAGAATTCCTTTAGACTCACCGTTGATCTATCACGGGTTAGTAAAAAAGCAAAGAAAGGTCCACGTAAATTAGTCAGGAATGTAGTAGAAAAATATTTGAGAATCAAATCAAAACCAATTTATTTCTAGTGTGTCTCAAATTTCAAATTTTACCAGATATTTATTGGTAATTTTAACTAAGCCACTCCAACATGTTTCTGGACTCAGTGTATTTTTTATGTCGTTTAAATAGGTTAATTCAATTTATCTAATATGAAGTGCTCAGACAGACTTCGACCTCGTCCACATGCAACCATACATGTTATGGCACTAATTAATACACCGGTGAGTTCGTGAGACGATTTATATGAATGAGACATGTAGGCGCGTCAGTCGTTCACGTAGAGGTTTCCCGCTGTGTAGAGCGTTCATTTGTCTGTACGTTAGACATATTGTTTATTCATGAACTTCCCTCAGAATAAACAAGAACTAACTTCGTTAAACCTTAGTTTGCGAATGTTTCACACGCGTTGTTATTTGAAAGTGGAGAATGCATTTATGAGTGTTAAACATTGTCATGTTCCATTTTTAGTTATTTTTTGGAAAATTAATTCGACAACGATAAATAATTAGTAAACCTATGTATTTGGATGTAAAGTAATATTGAATACGTACTATAATGTAATTATTAATAAATCACATTATTAATAAATTTACTTTAGCTTAAAATTATTTAATACATTTATCACTTTTATACATTTATATTTATTATTTGTTTGTTTTTTTTCTTCCACTCACACAACTCCAAACAAGAATGTCAGTTGTAACATGATGGTTATTCAAGCCTTAGAATATCATCCATAAAGTCGTTAGGTTTAAAATTATAAAAATGAATTTAGATTCCATCTTGTCCGTTTTTAAATGTGTTCTCAAAATTACTGGAAACATTAAATCCCTAAATTATGAGTAAACTCATTATCAATACCGAAACATCCAACTACAGGCATTAATAATAAATGTATCCTAATATGTATTACTCCAACTACAGGCATTAATAACAAATGTATCCTAATATGTATTACTCCAACTACAGGCATTAATAATAAATGTATCCTAATATGTATTACTCCAACTACAGGCATTAATAATAAATGTATTCTAATATGTATTACTCCAACTACAGGCAATAATAAATGTATCCTAATATGTATTACTCCAACTACAGGCATTAATAACAAATGTATCCTAATATGTATTACTCCAACTACAGGTATTAATAACAAATGTATCCTAATATGTATTACTCCAACTACAGGCATTAATAACAAATGTATCCTAATATGTATTACTCCAACTACAGGCATTAATAACAAATGTATCCTAATATGTATTACTCCAACTACAGGCATTAATAATAAATGTATCCTAATATTTATTACTCCAACTACAGGCATTAATAATAAATGTATCCTAATATGTATTACTCCAACTACAGGCATTAATAACAAATGTATCCTAATATTTATTACTCCAACTACAGGCATTAATAATAAATGTATCCTAATATTTATTACTCCCAGTTTTGGAAAAGTATTTATTATTTTGTATAGTATTACAAACATTAAAATTCAGTTATCGGTTAATACAAAGGTATATTTAAACATGATTAATGTCCTATAATTCCTAATAAATTAATAATTAATTCACATTTTGTATTGTAGTTGCTATGTAAAATAATTTTTTACTGCAAAAAGTGACGACTCTTTCTTACCTCAGACAAACAATTTCTTTTGCGAGGGTTACATTTCTTATGTAAAAAGTATTATCTTATTAATGTGTAATAAGTTACATAAAATTTTACTATAGTTCTGATTATGACTAAAGAGTAGTTCAGATACATAACCAGATAATCAAATTGTAACCATACTAAATTTTCTTAGATGCAAACAAATAGATCCTTTTACATTATCATTGAAACTTTTTAAAGGCGGGACCCACAGTTAGATGCAAATATGACCATACTTAATACCCTCCCTGAGGAAAATATATAACTTCCCACAGTTTCATGAAGATAGTACAAATGGTATAGACTTTCTTAGAATATTAAAAGAGATAAACACACATACACATTAATTACTTTTAATTAATAATATAATTACTTTAAACAGTTATATTGAGCTTATTAAAACAGCTCCTACTACCATTGTAGTAAGCCTCTAAGCTAGTCAAAACTATTCGTAAGTGTTTTAAATGACACAAGAAGAGATTCTCAAAGAGTTAACTGCTTGATTGTAGACAGACTCTATTGTTTGGAGTATCACAAGGTTCAAGTTTGGGTCTTCCTTGTTCAGTCCGTCATTGACCTTGTGTCCTAGAGACGTTTCTATTACTATCATCAGTCTTGGTTATTTCAAGGCCAATGAATAAACATTTCGATCAACCGATATTGTTTATCGAAATGAATTATAACCAACCTGTACATTAACTGATATGAGCGGTCTCAAGGTACATTATTCAACATTATCTTTAGTGGTGATAGTGTATTGGAGACTGCGAGCAGAAATCTGTTATGATAAATGACAAATGTCGACTGGAGAAGTATATTTGCTCTGCAGATGCATTGGTTTGATAAATTACCTCCCGCTGTAAGCCATCTTTATCCTTTATCAATAGTTTAGGATGGGGCCTTTCAGATTTAACTTGCATGTGGCATAAAGGGTGAACTTTGCCTCTTATATACGTAGATAATTACCGAACCACATTAACACGAAATACATATTAAACCTTCAAATTATTGTTATGACTTTTATTTATATTATTATTAATTTATAAGATGCTGATCGTTAAGATATTGGTGTTAACGAGTGTGGTCACTGTTACCAATGTGGATATTATTTCCCTTTCGAAATACAATTTATTAATAGCCCAATATGTAGAAAGACGTAAGGGACTTACGAACATGGGATCCGAACCACATAGTATTGGTCTAGACGGTTAGTATTTTTTTAACATAAAGAAAATGAGAATTGCAAAAATGTATATAGTTTTTGTATTTATAATTGTTCGTATTACAGCAATAAAGAAGTTCTTTTATACAGTATATCGGCTTACATTAAGGGTAGTCCCTGCACATTCAGTATGCCAACCCCTTTAGTCGCTACGCTCCTATTACCTGAGTCTTTTGCTTCGGTTATGCCGGTTGGTAGTAAGTATCGCTAATTAATTGGAAACTTTTTTTAATGGATGTAAAAATGATGATAAGGTTACAACTATCGGTGATTTTAATGCCACAGTGGGTATAGAGGACGAGCTGAAGGGAGTTGTAAAAATATTCATCCCGTGAGAAAAGCAGCGAAAATAGCAACTTGCCGGTACAATTTGTAGCTACACAGAATCTTACCATAAAAAGCACAGGTTTTCCTCATATAAATGTCCATAAAGGAACTTGGAAAGTGCCTGGTTAACAAACGGTAAATTTTATAGATTATGTACTAACAATAAAAGGCATTCCTCACCAATAATGTATGTAAGAGCATGTAGTGTGACAGTGATCATCATACTTAACGTAGGAATTGTTAGTACAAAAATGTCAAATATAGTTAGGAGGATATCAAACAAGAGGAAAAACTGAAACTTGAAAAAAATTGAGGTCAGATGATGCAATAAAGTTGTATCAGTGTGAAATGAAGACAAAGATCAATGAAGATACGAAGTCCCATATTAACAATTATTGGAGAAGTCGATAAAAGAGGTAGCAGATAAAGGTTGGCGAGAAAAAAAAACAAGAGGAATAACGAGTGAATTGATATTGAACGTAGAGTAGCAATTGAACAGAAGAACAGAGCAAGAGACCAGATACAACAGAGTGGGATAAAGAGGACTTAGAAGAGTAGCTAACAAAGTGTGAAGACAAAATAAAACTGAGACAATAAAACGTTAATTAATTGTAACCGAACATGATCAACTAAATGAAAGTAGACAGTTCTAGATAGCAGTAAGAAAAATGATCAAAGGTTATATTGCCCAAATTGGGTATTTTCAAGAACAATAATGGAATTGTTATTGTGAAACTCGTAGGACAGGAGAAAGATATCAGCAATATATGCTCAGAACAATCCAGGAAGCTGTCATCTTCCAACACTGAAAAAAGGTAGAATTTGCCTATATTTGCATATCACCGACCTATAGTTAATATTTGGAAACGGGAAGGACGAATAATATGCCCCACTTTCAAGAAAGACAAAATAAATTTTTCTCTAACCACAGAGGTATAATATTAATGAATGTAGCTGTCATGAACTATACAAAAAATAATCAGTGAAAAAAAGCAGAAGACATAATCAGAGAATATCGAAGTGGGTTTCGTCTATATAGATGTACAGCTGATCAAATATTTGTCACACAGCAAATTATGGAGACACATTACGAGCATACAGATTTGTACTTAATGTTTATCAACTTTAAGCAGACATTTGGCAGCATTGTAAGAAGAAAATTATATCAAGCGTAGTTGAAGATGAAATTATGCATTAAATTAATTAATCTGAAAAGTGACAGAGACACATACTGTGGCTGAAGTTAAAACTGGAGACAAAATAGACCATGAAGCTAGGAGACGAATCGTTGGCCACGATGTTTAGTTTAGTTCTACGTGTGTTTTTGAGGCATGTAGACACTTGAGGTACGATATTTTACAGAACAGCGTAAACAGACTACGTTGTTGATGTAGCCAGGTCAGCAGCAATATTGATGTTTCCTACATTTATGCGACTGATAGTACGGGCGGGAAATATAGGGCTTGAAGTACATGTGCGTGTCTATCTCAGGAAGAAAGAAAAGAGTCAAACCGTTGAACTTGGACGGATGAGAATTTAAAAGTGTCCTTTAGATATCTTAGAGTCCAGGTTTAGGCTGATAACACAATGGCATCACGCATTAAAGAAAGGATATAGGCTGAGAATAGAGAATATTTTCCAATGTAAAACTATTCAGGAGTCATTTGATAAAAAGAAACACAAATATCAATATATACAAGACTCTTGTAAGACCAGTCGTGACATATGGGTGTAAGTATTGGGCATTTGCAACAGCAGAAACGCATGCTCTGAGGTGATCCGAGAGACGTCTTCTCCGGAGAATATTTGGACCTGTGCAGTTAGAAGATGGAAATTGGAGAATCAAATGGATTGAAGAACTTGAAAACTTCATGTTGTTAGGTTTGTCAAAGCAAAGTGGTTCAGATGGCTTGAATATTTAGTAAGCTTGCCTGAAAACAGAATTCCAAAAAAGATTCTGGAAGGGAAGATTGTACAACGTAAGGAAGAAAGTACGGCCGTGAGTACGATGGAAGGTTAAAGTGGAGGCTAGCTACAATGGGAGTGAGAAGGTGGAGAAGTTAGGTGTGGTTAGAGATGATTGGAGGATCGTCATGGAGGCCAAATTCGACAGAAGGCTGTAACGCTCTATTGTAATTAAGTGAGTAATTCTCACTCGCTGCGCTCGTGATACCTCAGTCTTCAGCCTTAATCTGCGATCACGTTAATATTTATCGGTAATTTGTAATGTAGAGATATTTAAAGCATTAAAACTAATGTTGTGTGTTGTTTTTAACAAATTTTTCATTGATTTGTATTTTTATTATGAGATAATAGGGTTCTTTTAAAGTTTATTTCTAAAGAAATTCCGAAAATTCCATTCTCAGTGCCCATCTATGATACAACAAATGGTTAATCCCTGAAAAATGTCAAGTTAATAAAAAGTATGAAAACAAATGTTTACTATTGTTTTTGTTTGGTTGTTTTTTATCATGTAAACAATCAGATGGTTTTAAATCAATACAGTAAACATTTAAGTGATACAAAATTTTTGGATCTTCTAGAATCAGTGGAGTGGGGCTCCGATTATTTTTTTATTCTTGATGTTCTCCTTAAGCTTTATCTCAACAATTTATCTTATCTTCTTCGTATATTGAAATATTTCCAATATTTCACCAGACCAATGCACTTATGGAATTAAATATATAGATTCTGCTTAACTATGTAACTTTAGATATAAATTAAATCATAGTTTGAATACCAAAACGAGGTAGCACGTGAGATAACTAAGCTGAAAGCCAATTTTCCAGCCCGTCGCAACATATAGACGTTACTACGTAATATTGCTTCTACGCAATTTTGCGGACCACCTTGTGTTGCGAATCAGCTAACCTCTCCAGTGACAAGGTCGTGGTTGCAGATCTGTTATCTGTAATGGCGGTCATCCAGAGACGCTGCCAACCAGTTGGACGTCCTCGCTCCTGAGTGTGAGTTCCGCACACTCCCACGCGCCGCCAGAGGTCGGCTATCCGGGGCAAGGTGGTACCTGGCGAAACGGACCTGGAGAGACGTGTTGGCTAGCCATTGAATCATCGAAAAGCCCCGCCCTTCAACAGGTTCTAGTTTTAAATATTTAAGGTCGCCAGATTGGCAAATGTGTTTTATTAAAAGCACTCAATCTTATCTGTACAGTAAAGGACTTTTTCAGTTGATACAATCAAGGTCCTTCCAATTCCTGGGGATCTTGAATATTATTTAGGATATATATTACGTTTCAACCACAAAAAATGTTATCAGATATCATATGTTATACCGTTTTTCACCTACCTAGTATTTGGGCTAATCTCATAAATTAGTAAGTTCAATGAACTGAGCTAAATAGCCATTAATAGTTAAAAAAGTAACCATCTACGTTTTCTCTAAATGAGTTGCTCCTTTTTGATAGTTAAAATATCTGCCAGTAACAGTCCTACGTTTTCTAACGGAAATCATCTTATAATTTTTAATTACATAGATTTTCAATTACCATACACACATAGATTGCCACATACCCTATTTACATACGCAATTTAATAATATCTTCGTTTTCACCTAAACAAATTGCAATAAATAGAATAGTAGAATAGTTTGTTGTATATAATGTGTGTTTACCATACCTAATCGAAAATTGCGTTTAATCATTTAATATTTCAGATGTTAACTTTCTTAGTATGTTGAGTGACGTTCTTAGTATGTTAACGTTCTTAACATAGTAAGTGAGAATTAGATTTAGGGGAGAGTCCGCTGGTATCGGACATCCGGTGGTATCGGACAGTTAGTGATTCTCATAACTGCGGCGTAAGTTCAACACTTGTCACTAGTGATGTGTATTCCTTTACAGAAGGAACCAGTCTGCTCGCCATCTTGGACGGATTCTGTTCGGCATCTGTGAGATATTTGATTTTAAGTGTAATTGAGGTCAGTGGGCGCTGTATCGAGTTAACTTTGCACACCTGTACCACTTACAAATGTAAGTATATGTTTTATCACATATATTAATCATACATATTGTCTATTACTTATTCAAACTATAAGTAGCATAAACATCTATTTTAAACAGAGTTAGGTCTATCGAAGTTCTTTGTAACCATGCCATTCCGGTGGTATCGGACACACTATTTTTCGGTGGTATCGGACACTAAAACATTGTCTTGATAATGCTAATTCATCTTACGCATAATTTCACAGGTGCAATGGGAAAATACGGGGCAAGTGGACTGAAGAAAACATGAAAGCTGCTATACAGAGCGTGTTAAAGGGAGAAAAATCAATTAGAGAGTCAAGTCAAAGATACTCTGTTCCCAAAAGTTCTTTGGCAGATAGAGTAAAAAACTTTAAACGTGGACAGGAAGCCTTGCTAAAACCTAATACAGATAATAAAGATACTTTTCATCGTACTTTTAACGAAGAACAAAAGAGTATGTTGTATGAACACTGTAAAAAATTAGATGACCAGCTCATGCCACTTAACAGAACTCTAAGAACGACAACAGCAACAATGACACAAACTGCATTATTTGTGCTGAAAATTTCAATGAAGACTGGATTCAGTGCAGTACTTGCAAAGGTTGGGCTCACGAAAACTGCGCTGACCTTGAGGGAAGTGACCTATTTTACATATGTGACACATGTAAGAATAAGAAATGATCATTCATTCTTCTGTTAACTCTTTTTTTAACCAGAATTAGGCAGTGAAAATTATGTAAATTTTTCTATTTTCATACAAGATATAGTTCATGTAATAAAACGTGTTTAAAAAATAATGTCATGTGTGCATTCTTAAAGAATCCTCGTCCGATACCACCAGACACATTTTAGATCATAGGAAATGCAAGGTCTATGAAAATGAATTGCTAGTTTTCTATTTGTTATTTTGGTAAAAATCCCTTTATGTATTATTTAAGTAACAAGTACAAGACTAATAAAACATTAAAACAAAATAGATAAACTAAATATTAAGTTAACAATTTTGAAAAATGCTAAGGTGGCCGATACCAGCAGACTCTCCCCTAATTAGATTAATTATTAGAATTATATTTAAGTATAACTTAATAGTACAAATAACTCTAAACGATTAGCCTAAAATAATATTGGACTAACAAAATTACCAATGTTAAGTTGAGTAAAAGGATAGATGGGTGGTACTGGACTAGTATACCTAGCAGTAGACCTAGAGTATCATTTTGCTGGCAAAACTCTCATCGGTAGTTGGTGGGTTTAACTGCTATACACAAAGTGCTCCACCGGTGGTTTGTGGATTAATACTGCCAAGTATCATGTTTTTGTTATATTACTATCATATAAACTAATCTTATCATCTTCAACTTTACCTAATACAGCAAATATTAATTATATCTTATCAAATCTTTATACAACTCTTTTGGACCCTTAGCAATACTAAACAAGTTTTGCAATGCAGTGGAATTAGTAGTTTATTTACAATCATCAGTTAGGCAGTGATAAATTATAAATTCAACCTTATTTTAGTTATATTTATAATATAAGAACTATCATTATATAATTCGGTAAACTACATGTTCTTAAATTACTTTCAATATAGTAAAATTCTAAAAAGGATACTTTAATTGTGCAATTGTTCCCATAGTCGTATTGAATGTTTTTTTCTTAAAAATTAACAAATAAAAACATACTCCAGAACATAAGAAGCTCTAAAATTGAAACAGTGAAGAGGAACGTTAACAGTTGACGGTCTCGTAGAGTGGGACGAGGCAGTCCCTGTAAGGAGGTGTCCTCCGTCCAGACACCCACAGGAGGGCCGGGCAGTGTTACAACGTTTACGATTCTAAAATACAAAAGGCAAACGCAATTCCAATGTTAATGAGGCTGTGAATTGTTTTGTGTACCCTTAACCTAGATGGTGCTGATTCATAGTAATTTTTCTTTTTTTATGTAGTAGGTTAGCATTGGAATGGTAAATGTTCCATTTAAATTTTATTTTTTTCCAAAAGGTTTTCTTCTATATTTACCTTGCAATAACACTAAGTTGAAATAGATTAGTAAGCAACGTGTAAAAATGTTAGTAAACGTAATCGGTTCTTGTAGTATATATATATATATATATATATATATATATATATATATATATATATACGATCTTCAATTTGTATGAGTATTTATTATTTAAATTTGACGAGACTGATTGAACATAGTTCTCTGAACTTATTTCTCTTAGACAATTGTTGTACAAATTAGTATTGTTTTGCTTATTTTTATAAGATAACAATAGCTGAAACTATTATTGTACTATAAACTATTTACACTAACGACTTACCAAATTGCAACATTGAAAACAAATCAAATCAGTTTTATTGTAGTGGACATACAGCATGTATTGCAAAAATTAATTCTAGTTTAAAAGCTATTTGAGCCTAGTTGACAATTTTAATTTCACCCACAGCGTACAAGTCTTTAAACATACAACATTTCTGCGCATTCATACTACCAATATCTCTACGACCAGTTCTGGTGTCAGCATGCCAACTGTGTGGTTTTCAAGTTATTCGCCAAAAACTCATCCACACTATAAAAGGCATGGTAGGCTAGAAAACATTTTAACTGAGTAATAAGCACCTTCAGCACTGTGGTGAGTTTTATACAATTTGGCAGTTTGTTGTAAAGATGGCGCCTGCCTCTGAGGGGAAATGCTCGTAAGTAACTGTTCTGTGCCTCCAAGTCCTATAGTTGTCCCTGTCTCTGATGCCCCATATACGTGCGTGTCTCGTCCCAGAATTAATGCACACTTAGAAATAAGGAAAGTTGTTGTTTCTAGAATTAAGAGGCAGGGTAAAGGCAAAATTCTTATTTTTTTTAATTGGCCTGCAAGATTCTCTGAAATCATCTTTTTAGATTATCAGAATCGATCTTTTTTTGTACTCTGAACATTCTCAAGAGATGGTAACTTGCACAGGCTCCCTACAGACCTACGCCATAGATTATGAGGGGATACATTAATTCATAATACCCCGCCTTCAGTTCCTGAATAAGGCAATATTTGGATAAAGCCCTTAGAACATACCAGATGTTAATTTGGCACATACCACGTCAATATGGGCATTCCATATCAAATATCGGTTTATGTGTAATCCAAGTAATTTTTATGTACACACAGTTCTCCTAGCATAGTGTATTCCAAAATTACGCGAGGAACCAATTCTTAGTTTTGATGACACAAGGTAAAATTTATAAAATTTAGTTTCAAAGAATTTGTTTTCAGATTTATGATTTGAAATATTGCATTCATTTATTCCATATTTAAAAAAACAAATGCTTGTTGTTCCACGGGTTTAGGAATTGTATCCCTAAAACACAAAGAAAACAAATATGCATGTCTAGCATCAAAGTACCAAACCAATATTGTATGTTTTCGGAGGGGGGTTTGGTCAAATTCCATCGTTGCTATGTGCATTGTGAGGCACTGTTTGACAGGATAGCCGAGTATCTGACCTGTACATTTGTTAGATCAGGGCATGTTCCTGACTAGCATAATTTAACATGATGTGTATGTACATTTGTGTTGACAGCTTCATGCATGCGTTGAGGAGGTGGGTGGGTCACTGGGCGTACTTAGTAATACTACTAAAATAGGCATACTTAAAGTAGATTTTAAAAAATCTGTTTTTATTATTAATATTATTGCTTTCCTTATATTTCAGAATTGTGTAACTTTCCAGGTTAACATTTTCTTTCATTTGTGTTAAGAGAGTGTAACTAAACAAACGAAGCGTGGAACTATGGCTAAAGTAGCTTCCCACTTAACAGTTAATCTGACAGTTTTTACTTCTTTGTTTACCGTGAATGCCAATTTTACTATAACCATTAGCCTATGACAACATATTTGCTGTACAAATATAAGTTTAGTTTTGTTTGTAAAGGTATTTATATAAACTAACCCTCAGCAAATAATAAACGGGTGATCAATTAATAATGGTGTGCATTCCATAGATAAAGCACCCAAAACTAAAAAAGATGTATCTCTTCTAAAAGATAGGTCCTGTGGATTTTAAATGCGTAAGGTTTTTAAATTTGTTATCCCCCTCCCTCTTACAAAATGTAGACTACTATACAAAGGATAGGTGCAAATCTATATATTTTTACATAAATAGTATGTAGTATACGTTATAGATGTATAGCATCTATTTCTTACAGTTATTACCTTAAAAATATATATATATATATATATATATATATATATATATATATATATAATTAAGTTAACCAGACGTATATATTTTTTAATATTTCTTTTCAATAAAAACTCTTTTTTCTAAGCTAAAAAAAGTGTGCCTTTATAAAAATGTGTTTAGTTCTAATAAAGCAGAATATTTCACTATTCACTCATAGATAGATCATAACCGTCTAAAATACTCTAAACAAAAATGTTTTGTAAAATATTTTGTTTTGCCAGATGACAAGCAGTAATGGTACTTGTATCTTAATTACAACGATAACATTCAACCAATGCTCATCCCTGAAGGTCGTATTTGAAGGTTGCATAAGTATTCCGATACAATCTGGAATCAAATTAATGTTTGCATTCGGCCAATAATTAGCTTTGTAAAGTTCAATGCCACTGTGGGATACTCAGTTGGCGGTGTGAGATTAATGTCACCAGGACGTTGCCAAGAGCCTTGGAGGGGCGACTTCGCGGGATGGCTAGGGCGGAGCGAGGCTAAAGATTCCGTAGGAGTGTTCAGCATGCCAGTGTTTCTTAAAATCTTATTTTCACTTTTGATGTAAGTGAGGAGGGGTTTGGAATTATCACAAATTATGTTAAATTCTGCTTTTTTACAGCTCGAACCTAATGTCCATAAGACAAATGTCAAAGTAACTTAGTTCAAACAAAAACAGTACTCTTAAGAAGCATTGTTGGTAAACGAATTAAAGGTTAATGTTTCAGAAATTCTTGAATACTTTTAATTGATTTTGGTTTTTCGAATTCCCGGTGTTTTCACTTAGATTTTTCTAAAATCAAACCTATGTTAAATAATCGTCTCCCAAACATTGAAATTAAAATAAACAATTAAAGCAATCAAAATTTAAGTAATATGACTAATAGTGCTATCTTTATCGTGAAAAATGCGGTCTTTTGGAAAATCATTCAAGAAGGAAGACGACTTAAAGGGACGAGAGAAAATAGCTATACCAGTTTGAGAGAGTGATAGATATATGGACGAGCGTTAATTATTTGACTATTTGCCTCTGGAAGAGCCGGTGGTCGAGCGTCTAAGGCGTCACTAGCTAAGTTAGAGCTAGTGTTTGTTCGAATCCAAGCCTGGACTGGAGCTTTTTATCAGTCATATTCATCTTGCGCTATATCGTTTCTCCTCCTTTCAATGTCTGATTAAGTTCTTCGCACAGATCAATAGTCTATGTGGAAGGGGCTGAGTAAGTTATAAAAGGAGATCACTATTGATAATGAATGCATCTTGACATACGTATGAGAAATAGGATATTAGATGTAATTTTATATATTAGATGAGGAGCTTAAGAACCTATACTACAAGTATATTGTATATAGTATATTGTAGTATAAGTATATTGTAGTATAGGTTCTTAAGCTCAGGAAAACAGGATGTGGACCTTGACATTTTTACTGTGGGCTGGAGTAATTTGACCAACTATCAAGGTTTGACTGCGTAAAAAAAGGAATAAAAATAAAACATTATTGAAGATGTTCAAAGTAAAACACTTGTGCGTATGTGTATAAATAGAACCAGACAACCAATAAAGTAAGGTAATCGAGCGTTCAACTCTTAGTACTACTGCCTTCTGAGGACCGCTGCCTTGTGAGGTCCGAGAAGGTCGTCCTCCTGGAGTTATGTTGATACTCCAGTATCAATGGCCCAGTTACTGACAGCATTATCGCCGAGGAAATGGACATTGCAAATGTCACTGTCACTGTCAGGAGATTGGCGAACTGCCAACTTCGCGAATCGAACACTCAAACTGGTCTTCCTTGCAAGCCTCAATGTGCAATCTATACTGCGTACATATGCGAGCTTTCTCTCCTCCCCTACCCCTCCATCAGGAGACAAACTTATTTAATTATAATTTAAACTTAGTTTTTTTGGAAACATATTCTTTTCAAAACCAAATGTGGAAACTTAAGCGGTTGTGAACTTTTATAAACTTGTATGCAAATAGAGGCAGGGACGACTGTCGAACAGGACGGCAGCTCACGAGCGTTTGCCTTCCCAGGAAGGAATACGAGTTTCAACAAATTGCCAGGTTTGAACAAAGGTCTCTCAATTCTGAAGCCACTTAACACTCGTCTAAAATTTATATTGAATACACACGCATATTATGGTTGAGACGAGTCCATAGCACACAATAGGGAGATCTGACCGGGGAGTAGGTGGAACAATTCAAATAAATGGGAAAGAGTAAATACAATATAAGTTTGAAAGGAGTTAAATGTTAGAGTCCCAATACCACCGTAAGTTTATGGGTGCGCAGGTGAGTCAATGAAATGAAATAAAAAATCTATTTATTCCTCGATAGCATATAAACAAAAATACATTTAAAAATACATGAAATTTGTTCCCCACATGGGGGCTGCCTGTGTGTGGGGAAAGTCGGAATGTTTAAAAAGGGAGATAAAATGAGAGCTGTGCGTGTATGGATGGGCGGGTGGGTCAATACCAATGTACGTGTAAGGGTGGGCGGGTGGGTCAATACCACTCTAAGAATGAAGCAATGATTTCATGAACTGTTTAAATTGTTCAGGATCCATTTTTGAAAGATAAAGTTGATAGATGTTGAATTGATAAGTGTGAATTAGCTTAGGCTGAACTGAATGTTTGAAAAATTTTGTTTACGTATTTTAGCTTGAAATGTACCTTTTAGTAATTAGACTCTTCATTTGATATCATCTTTGAACAGAATTAAGTTTTCTCGTAGCCAAAAAAACAGTAACTTATCTAATAACTCAGGCTCAGACATTCATTATATCGGTATGAGGGTTGAGGTTTCAAGGGACAAACACTTACTCTCAGCATTGGAGCAGTAGTATTGTACTCAGGAGAGATTCACTGTCTCATAACTTATCTAATCTCTCAGGCTCAGACATTCATTATATCGGTATGAGGGTTGAGGTCTCAATGGACAAACACTTACACTCTCAGCATTGGAGCAGTAGTATTGTACTCAGGAGAGATTCACTGTCTCATAACTTATCTAATCACTCAGGCTCAGACATTCATTATATCGGTATGAGGGTTGAGGTTTCAAGGGACAAACACTTACTCTCAGCATTGGAGCAGTAGTATTGTACTCAGGAGAGATTCACTGTCTCATAACTTATCTAATCACTCAGGCTCAGACATTCATTATATCGGTATGAGGGTTGAGGTCTCAATGGACAAACACTTACACTCTCAGCATTGGAGCAGTAGTATTGTATTCAGGAGAGATTCACTGTCTCATAACTTATTTAATCACTCAGGCTCAGACAATCATTATATCGGTATGAGGGTTGAGGTTTCAAGGGACAAACACTTACTCTCAGCATTGGAGCAGTAGTATTGTACTCAGGAGAGATTCACTGTCTCATAACTTATCTAATCACTCAGGCTAGACATTCATTATATCGGTATGAGGGTTGAGATCTCAATGGACAAACACTTACACTCTCAGCATTGGAGCAGTAGTATTGTACTCAGGAGAGATTCACTGTCTCATAACTTATCTAATCACTCAGGCTCAGACATTCATTAGATCGGTATGAGGGTTGAGGTTTCAATGGACAAACACTTACACTCTCAGTATTGGAGCAGTAGTATTGTACTCAGGAGTGGAAAATTATACTCAACCAGTGACGATTGCCATAACTTTGTGTCATGTTCGTACAATTAAACGTTGAATGATTCTGTTTAATCTCTACTCAAATAATCAATTTCCGAAATATATTAACTCCTCATATTTTATTTTTCTTCGAGTTGTTTTTTAATCCTGATCTTATATAGACGCTGAAGTCTAGTAAGCTAACATTCATCGTGCTAAAATCAGGCTTTGTAAACATTTAATTTCTGTAAATCGACGAGTTAGAGTTTTGGAGTTGTTTAACTTGTTATTTATGATAGCAAATAACTATTAGTACACTACAGTTTTAACAAAATAACGAAATAAGATTGTCCTGAAAACTGTTGTACTTAACCAATTTTATGCTGTGATGGTTAGAAAAAAAATAGAAAAATGAAAAAATTACTTGTAAATAAGTGTCTAACAAACTTAAAAATCAAACTAAACCATAAAGCAATCTACATTTTCTATTAAAATATCTAACAAAAATAACATACATGATTCTATCTTGAAGTGGAAAATAATAAAATCACTTTAACTATTAATAAATATATAAAATAATGGATTACTTTTATCCTCTACGCGATAATTTTGAGAGCTACTGATCAATACCTACGTAGATTTACTTCCAAACACTTTAAACAATAATAACTACTAAAAAATTACACAAATTATATTTAAATCTATTAAACAGATTAAGATTGTTTAAACTAGCATGTTTTCAATCAAATATTTTGAAATAAACTATTATTTAAGTACAAATATATAATTCGTTCTTAAATAATATAATGGTTTTTAATGGTTTTACTAAACCTGGGAACATAAAATATAAGTATGATTGACTTACTAATCAACAATTTGAAAAGCCACAAGCCTTTGAACCATAAAATTTGGCACATATCCATTATAGCCCTTGATGCGTACTGAGAAAGCATTTAAAAAGTAGTTTTTCTCAAAGAGTTAAATAGAGTCGGTAGTAAATATTCCAATACCAGCGAATTAGAGCTTTTCTTGTTATTCCAAACGGGAGTGAGAGCTAAGGGGTAGTTAAATGCTCCATAAGAGTAAATGTTAAAATGCTTATTTTTAGGTACACTTTACCCAGAAGTGGTTTATTGTAGAGACTTGAAACTTGTACACATTTTTCTAACATATATAAGTAATATGTAGTGACCCAATATCAAAGAAAAATTAATATTTTTGGAAAACATTTTTTTTAATATATATATATATATATATATATATATATATATATATATATATATATATATATATATATATATATATATATATATATATATATATATATATATATATACATTCTTTTACTTGTAAATTTAACCTTTTTCCTAGATATCTAACAAACTGTAAGACCCATAAACACAATTGGTTCTTTGTTGATTAAAGACAACTTGAGGAAGGTAGTTACCACATTTCATGTGAATATCTTTTATAGTACTGAGATTTTGGTACCTAAAAGTTAAAAACAAGTATGTTGGGAATCGCAAAAATAACAGGGTATAAAATCATCGTTAAATCTACTTGCATTAAATAATTTTTTTGTTTATGTACATATTTCTTGAAAATTGTGTTTCTTGCACAACTTCCTAATTCTAGGCATGTTTTATTACTGTTGGAAAATACTGTTTTATATATATATATATATATATATATATATATATATATATATATATATGAATAATAAATGTTCAAAGTATTTACTAAACAAAGTCACAACACAGTTCGGCACTGAAGAATAATACGGTTATGTTTTGTTTGTGTTTTACTCAGCTGTTATTATCGGTCAGCTGTATGTACAGTAATTATATTAGTGTAAACAGTCCCTCATTTACAACATTGAATATTTGGTGTTACTAGTACACGTGTAACACACTACCTGCAATACTCAGTGGGAAATTATATAACCGAAAGTTTTCAGAAAAATAAAAAAAAATTCTTATAGGCATCAGATTTTAAATATGTTTCCATTGTTTCGTTCGAAAATAAATAAACTAACGAAATCTCAAATAACAAATTTAAAAACTGTCGTTTAACTCCCTTTAAAAACAAATTCATATAAGAATTTTTTTTTATGCAAGAGCAAAATTTGAAGAACAATAAAAAATACTAGTTGCTTTTTAGTAATTATAAGCATTTTGGTAATGTTTAACGCATCTTCACGTAAATGATCAATAACATTTACACAAAAACAATGAACATACAACGTATGTAATGTATGAACTTGAGTAGCCCCTAACGGGTGAACCATTCCACAAAACTAAACCATTCAATAAAAATACAAAACGTCTGAATAGGAAACAGAGGATTGCAGAACATAGCATTTTAATAACTTCTACTCTCTAATTAACATAATAAACGCACATAGTATATTTACTTGGACTAACTTTATTCTATTCAAACTTGTTTTACTCGACACTACCAGATAAGTATCTTACAAAGTTAATCTACGCAAGTTTTATTTTTACGTGTTAAATACTCCCACTTCTCATAAAGGATGAACAATAAGCATAAGAATAATTATGAAAAGGTAATATTCCTGGTACATATTGTAAGTAACTAGCTGTACCCACCCGCTTCGTCGGCCATAATATTGAGTTTGATTATACCTAATAGAAGTGTGCAGCAAACTTTCAATTTACACTGTATTTTCCATTATTATTCAATTTTTTTTTAATTAGCATAATACGTGTTAATACATATACAGTAAACGTCACACAACAAAAATTAATTACAATATAAACACAAAATGCACAAATATATTACAATACAAGTACAAAATGCACAAATATTATGGTGATCGATTTCGGTGAACCACGCTCACCTTCCTCAGACCAGAGGGATTAAAAAAAAGAATCTTTTAAAATTTCCGATTGAAATCAGTTTGTTCTATTAGATAGAAAAAATGTCATAGTCTGGAGAAATCTAGAGAAGTCTAATTTTAGAGGGCTAAAATTACTATAGTTGACTCTGAATCAGTGAAATATCGGGTTTCTCGCCATATTTAGCCATGTACTGTGAACTAGCTAGAGATAGAGCAAAAAGTCATCATGGGGCCAAAGTTGTAGATCGTCTCTTATCAGCTGCAGAAAATGGTGTTAGTTTTGCTGCAGAACAGTTATTTAGCCGCTACAGTCCAATTAGAGAAACGCTGTTTCTGACATTTATAATTTTTGGCACTGTAAAGGCTGTGATCTTACCAAGAATTTTTCAAAATCCCTTCTTATTGCACATCTACAACATAAGACCTTTGACTCTACAAAATTTTAGCCATGTAGGCTTAATACTTTTTTAGTTACAACGATGAGTGAATGAGACAGTAGTATTTGCTTTTTATATGTGTAGATTGTGAAACACTTATCGTCGTGACTTTTCTGGCTAAGTCACGAATTCATGACATTCACTTTTTAAAGATAGTGTCTCTAATGTGGATCATAGTTAAGCTTACAATTAATTTCCAGTCGAACTAGATACTGTTGACTTGTCATAAAATATAAATGATTATAGACATGTTTCATTGATTGTTTCCTAAAAGGACATAATCAAATTGTTTTCAAAAGCTAATAAAAATGGAATTTGCTTAAAATATGGTATATGCGATCACAATTTATATCATTCACAAACAAATTGCAAATCTAATGAAGCATTAAGTTTTAACATATTTGGAAGTGTTTGTACGATTGACTGGAGAACTTGGTAAAAGAAATATTTAAGGTCTGTTCTCCACTGCAGTTAACTATCCAACGTTTTAAAGGTCAGTCAGGAAAGTAATACAATATTGGTGTACGAGTGTTGATACTTTAATTTGTAACGAGTGGTACTTTAATTTGTTGCTTTCTGCTCATATATTTGGTACAGGATTAACTTTACGACCAGCTGTGTATGTTCTGTGCACTACCACGCGTGTTGTAAATGTGCAAGTCACTATTCTCTTTATGCGTATTTGTTTCTATTAGTTTTAAAGTTTCATATAGGCTACACAAAAGTTGCATATACAGTCTTAGAGATACGTACTATGTAAGATACGAAATTCACTATAAAACTATTTTAAAGCTTTACTTTTTACTGAATATTTCTTATTTCATATTTACATCTAATTCTTAAAATAAATTATAAATTTTCTATATTACCTTTATTCTTTTCTATTTCAACTTTTTTTCTTCGTTTTTTTAGTTTATATTTTGTTAGTATTTATCTATTTTTGTTCAAATTAGATTTTGTAAATTACGTCTTAATTTAGTTTTTACATATTCCTCTAGTAAATAACAAATTCACGATGGAATTTGTGAGTACAGTTTTCAAGTTTAATTGAATATATAAATACTATTTTCAACTACCTAGAAAGAGACGCATTGCTTCACAAACATCGCATAAAGGATCTTAACTGAATAAAAGCTGTGAACATATAATGTATTAAAAGAGTACTACAAACATTACAAAGCCATCTCTGATGTTTTTCATAGAGTTAAGTGTAAAGCTGAATGGAAAATATCTTAAATGAAAGTCGGTAAGCTTTTAGTTAAATGGAAAACCTTTTGTTTTGGAATGGACACTGTCGACGTTGTGGAAGTGACAGACATTTCATTTTGCACGATGCCTCTAGGTATTTATGTCAAAAGAAAACTGCAAGTGACTCTGTACATCACCTATTATTGTTCTTTATACCAATAATATGTTAAGCTTAACAGATCTATTATAGTTAAAAAATATATCAATTTTTAATAAGCTTGAAATATTATTAAATTTAAAATAATAGTTTTTTAATTAGCATAATACGTGTTGGTACATATACAGTACAAGTAAACGTCACACAACACAAATTTATTACAATATAAGCACAAAATGCACAAATATACTACAATACAAGCACAAAATGCACAAATATTATGGTGATCGATTTCGGTGAACCACGCTCACCTTCCTCAGACCAGAGGGATTCACAAAAGAATCTTCTTTTGTGAATCCCTCTGGTCTGAGGAAGGTGAGCGTGGTTCACCGAAATCGATCACCATAATATTTGTGCATTTTGTGCTTGTATTGTAGTATATTTGTGCATTTTGTGCTTATATTGTAATAAATTTGTGTTGTGTGACGTTTACTTGTACTGTATTTAAAATAACCAATTTAAGTTTTAGTATTTTTGTAAGTATGCACATTTAAATAAAATAGCCAAGAGTTTATTGTTAAGTAATGTTGAATGTAAGTTAACCTTATAACGCCAGAAAAACAATATTTGTAAGGTAGATCTTGTACATTTCAATATATAAAATACAGATGTTTATCAATACAAAATAATTAACTTATGTAATCTTCTTATTAGGGGCTATTTATGAAATAATTAATTTCTTTTGATAGAAAATGACTCTTTTTAGGACTTAATAATTATTTTTATTGATTATTATGAAACGTTAATATAAATTACTATGACTGGAGTGGAGATTTAAATTTTTTAATGTCTTTTAGTCAACATTTTACTGTTATTGTAGAACTTTTCGAGTGCTTATTATAAGTAAGATATTCAGTATACACAAAAAAACTGTATTATTATTTGCTTACATTATAGTGATTAGCTTATTGAGTTCATAGTCCTGAACAGTGTCAAATATGTTGTAAGGATACCCCTATAATTTAAAATAATTGAAATACCATTTTATAAATTAAACATACGGACAAGAAACTGTTACAGTATAACTATATTGTATTTAATATTTTTAGGATGTAATAAAATTAAAAACTGAGTACCCTTAATATTTTTTATTAAAACTGATTCACACAACATGTTTCAACTTTATGGTCATTTTCATACATGTATGCTGTACTGTCTGTCACTCACCTGTAAACTGCAATAACATTGATGTTACTGCGCACGTCTTATTTTTGTACTTAAGTATAAACAATATTTAATCAATTATAAATAATTCTCAGTAATTTATGAATGGAAGTTTCCATATAAATATAAACAACAATAACAAAATTTGATAGTCACATTTCATTGTGGCCACCTAATTTAGCATTGCAATGAAACAATTACCCACTGCAAATGAAAAAAGTTGGTGAGGACCCAAATGGTACTTACCATTGCCTGATAAGTCTATCAGATTGTGACTCAACCCCACGGGAATACTCCCTCACAGTTAATGAGCTTTTACAAGTGCAAATAATAATTTTAATTAATCAGAAAACTTTCTTACTAATATAATATTTATCATTGGGTAGTTACATTGAATCGAGGAGTGTAGTTTTACTACGCTGCATTAGTACAAGTTATCAAATACTCTTATTAAATCGACTAATAAAGGGTTAGTAATAATTTCAGAATAATATCAATTACAGTAAGTTTAAAAAAGATAAGTTATAGGTCACATGTAAGTACAATGAGCATTTGTTGTAACACTATTACATTATTTGGGAGGTTAGTTTTAGGAATACAATAATAGTTGAACGAGAATGAATGAAAAGTAAAATAAACTAATTAATTAATTTAATTAATTATTAATTAAAAAAAATATTAATTAATTTAAATTAACGAATTAATTTAATTTAACATAATTTAATATACATGAGTTGGATTAAAAAGTAGTTTAAGGAACAACATGGAAAGTGGTTGTTAAGGTTAAACAAGCTAAACGTGCATACTAATTACATATATAGTGATGTGATCATGCACGATTAGGTGTTGCACGTGGATTATGATTACGTATACCGTAGTGTGATCATGTATTGTTAAGGGTTGCACGTGGATGATGATTGCGTATAGAGTGATGTTATCATGCACGATTAGGGGTTGCACGTGGATAATGATGACATTTACAGTGATGTGATCATGCATGATCAGGTGTTGCACGTGGATTATGATTACGTATACCGTAGTGTGATCATGTATTGTTAAGGGTTGCACGTGGATGATGATTAAGTATAGAGTGATGTTATCATGCACGATTAAGGGTTGCACGTGGATGATGATGACATTTACAGTGATGTGATCATGCATGATTAGGTGTTGCACGTGGATTATGATTACGTATACCGTAGTGTGATCATGTATTGTTAAGGGTTGCACGTGGATGATGATTAAGTATAGAGTGATGTTATCATGCATGATTAAGGGTTGCACGTGGATGATGATGACATTTACAGTGATGTGATCATGCATGATTATGACCATTAGGGGTTGCACGTGATGTCGTATAAATGTATTTATAAAGTTTACAAATTCTACTGTTTTTATATGTTTTTACTATGATTAATTATTTTTCAAGTATTTTCTTAGCATCTGAACATCGCCACAAAAATTAACGTCAAATAAAGTATTTTTGTATTATTTTTTTCAAATGATGACGAATACAGATCACATAGTCGAAAACCTATGACAGATTTACGCAACACTATTAATCCAAACACCTATTTATGTTTTTATTGAAAAAACCAAAACCCCATTCGAGAGTTCACTTGGACCTGCAGGCTTGTACTTTATCAACTTTACATCAACTATCTTTATTACTTACTTGCAACTGTTTGGGCGCAAAATCATTGGTAAAATTGCATTCGATTTAACTGCTTGAAAACATTATTAATTTATACAAGGATAATGATATGACGTAATAATGGTGTTTATAACGTTTCAATAAACCGTTTCGTAATAAACAGTCTATCCTTTTAACTAAAAACGTCCCGATTATTTATGAGTGCCCGATGACCTGGATGTGGGAGATTCAAAAGGACGTTGTTATCCACCAGAGTAGAGATCATTTCTCTCTTAGTTTTTGAATTGTATAGCAATATACATTGACAAGTCTTTCATATGGCACTTTTTTATTATTTATTAAATGATCTAAATTAATTTTTGCTATTACTTTCTTTATATTTTTAATCGTTAATCTGAAAGTATATAAAAGCTAATTTATTTCTAAGAGTTTCTAATAAATTATTTAGACAAATAACTTTGTTTAGTACCCAAAGACTATTGAAAATTGATTTTAAATTTGCAATGTCGTAATAGGTACGTTACATATGAAATTCATTTCCAATTGACTAAAAATGTAGAGATTCTCACTATTAAATGGAAATTTAATATTGTTCATGAGAACAAGTTAAATGTTAATGTCCCTTTACTACATGCATGATATTTTATACCAGACTAAGTTGTAAGTTGTAAGATATATTTTAGTTGCTTAGTATAAACTTATAAAAACTTCTAAACAATATATAATTTAGGATGAACATTTAGATTCCTTCAGCCTCTCTGGATTGTAAACTTTTTTTAGGTTAAGCTTAAAGCCCGCCACACACTACCAAGCCAAGCACCGAACTGTAACAGATTTTTACATAGTATAAATCTGTTACAGTATGTGGTCGATACATACGAGCGCCAAACAGAGCGTCGTGGCGAGCATCTGGGAGAGCAGAGCCCCGAACCATCAGTTGTCGGTTTTCCCCGATGCATCGAAGGTGTGTTACGGCTCGTCGCTCGGTAGTGTGTGGCAGGTTCTTAACATTCTGTCGTAATTCCCTTCCATAACACCAAAAAGCACTGCGTCAAGTGGAGTTCTGGCAAATGTCTCACGCTACATCTAGAATATGGTTTACTGTCAGTCGGTATTGTTTGATAGTCCATTTGATATTACTGTAGTTGTTTAGTTTAGTTTTGAGTAGTCGTATTAAGTTTAGTGTGGTTGTTTAGTTTAGTGTGGTTGTAAAAGTTCAGCGATGGAGCTGAGTGAAGAAGATACAAAGATGTTTATCGAGGGTTACAAAAGCCACCCTGCATTATCTTATTGTAATTTATAAATAACATATATTTGCCTTAACGAAGCCTGGTAGTGTTATATTATATATGTTATTCCTTTGAATTGTTATCGATCACCGTCTGGTACTTACCTCATCATTTAAATGTTTGTTGTGTTTGTTATTCAACGCATTTCAAAGTTGTTGACAATCGTTAGGTTTTTATATAACCAGAATTTGTTGGCATAAATAATATATATATACACTAGTACTAGTATGTAGAATTGTATGCTTTTCTTTCTAGTAGGCCTAGACAATGTTTCCCAGAGTTGTGGTTTGGCCAAAATGTTACGATGCGATGCTCGGTTCGCCGCTCGGCTTGAGGTGAAAAAGTTGTGACAAAATTTGTCTGTAACACCGAACAGAGCAGATGAGCTGTCAATCAGTGCTCGGCTCGGTAGTGTGTGGCCGGCTTAAGGAGTGGGTTTGTCAATGTTAAGATTTATTCACTTTTATGAAATACAAACTTTGTAAATGATTGAAAACTCATTAACCTCAACCAACTACTACTACTTCATCATAAGATTATATTTAAAAATATAAAACATTAGTTTATAGGAATAACCTTGTTATTTAATTAAGACTAACTGATTTATTTTACATATGTGGATTACAAATTCAGAGCATAGCCAAACAATTTATAGCTACTTTTCTATAATAAAACAGAAATTTACATTCCTGTATTTAAATGAAAAATATACTGGGTGTCCAGCTTTGACTGTCGCATATTTTATTGGATTGTTTGTCAGATCAAAACAAGCAAATAATGCAATATAACATGTGTCCTATCTCTTCGTTTTCTGTCTGTGGGTCTGTATTTGTTTGTTACAAAAAAATGCAATATCTCACAAACCGTTTGACATACCAAACTGAATTTTCTAATGAAAGTTGATCTTATAAAGATACATTTTATGTAAAAAGACTAAATGTCTAAAAGACAATCGGTTTTTAAATGGCGGCTGTTTAAAATTTTAAAAACTCAACTTTTTATCTAAAAATTTTAAGACACATTATTCAGAGACTGCGTTAAACCAAATTCAACGATATGCCAGTTTTAAAGATCGGTTGATAAACGACATAGATAACGTATTTTTTTGTGAATTAAAGCATTGTCATCTGAGTAAAGAGTACGCAGATAACAATGCTTTCAGTCACAAAAAATACGTTTTCTCTGTGTTTATCAACCTATATTTTAAACTAGCATTTCGTTGAATTTGGCTTAACATATTCTATAAATAATGTGTCAACATTTTTGGATTAAAAGTTTAGTTTTTTTGGTATTTAACTTTGAAATGTTTAAAAAGCCACCATTTCGAAGCCGATAACTTTAGACATTTAAACTTTCATATAAAATATATATTTGTAGGATCAATCCTCATACGAAAATACAGTGTGATACGTCAAATGGTCTTGGAGATAATATTTTTTTGTAAAAAACACATACAGACACACAGAAAGAAAAGGAATCGAGATAGGACACATGTTATGTGGCATAATTTGTTTGTTTTAACTTGACAAACAATCCTCTTAAATATACGACAGTCAATGCTGAACACCCTGTAGATTATTATATCCTGAAAACTTAACTTTCAAACCTAGATAAAAGCAGGGATTATACAATGTTGTTTAACCAACTATTACTTATTTTCACTCACAAAATCAAATTTTCTGACACTAATTTCAAGTGTAGTAACAAATATTTCATCAATATATTTCTTTGTTTAGACATTTAACTATCAATGTACATCTTGGTCTCTCCAATTTGCGTATAACTTGTAGTAGGTTATGTTAGTTTGTATAGAATCAAAAAAGAATAGAACAATAAAAGGTGCCTCATTTCCTCATTTACCTGATGATTTAATTACATCTCACTTTTTTATTTTACTGTGTACACTAGTGTCATTTTTTTAACATTATATTCATACATTGTTGAGGGACAACGTTCCTAACCCCTGTGGCCAATTTAAGTGGACCTCCCGGGATTGGAATCCGTGACGCCATTTACAACCTTTATTTAATTTAATTTTATAAAACAGGTATTTGTAAATTAAAGTAAACGTACATTCTTCAACCGAGTAAATTTCTTTTGAATATTATTGCGTACCATATTAAAAATTCACCTGTTAAACATACGACAATTTTGATTTTGCTGTTAGGTTAGAGAACTTAACTAACAATAAATTGGCCTTAAATAGCAGACAAGTCTATTTAAGGCCAATCAACATTTTAATAAAACATAATTATTTAGTTTTAACCGATTTTAGTTACATAAATACAAATAAAAGCTTAAATAACATTGAATATTTTAGCATTGATGATGTAATCAAAATAATTATGTATGTAATGTAAATCCAATTAAATATAAAAAAAGCAGACTGTTGAAAACAGCAAATTGTTGGAAACACTACATTTATCGAACAATGCAAACTCAACCAGCTGATAAGGCTAGTACAAAGCATGTAATTGGTGGACACATTAACTGTATTGACATCAGTAATTGTGTGGTTACGAGGCAAATTGAACTTATAGACGTTTATTGACAGTCATTATCGTTTACAAAACTTTCAAAACGCTAGTTTCAAATAAGAAATTTTAGTTTTCTTAAATGTCAAATCTCTGAAAGGAATTCCTCGATGAATCATCATTTCCCGTCCTTTTTACAGCGTTACATTCATTAACGTCTGGATTTAATATATCACATTTCAAAGAGGATCTATGAAACGCACGACTTTCATTTTACGCTGCTATTTACACGTCTTATATTTTTCTAGTATAATTAAAAACTGTACGTGAGTTAATTAAAGTTTAGAATAAAATGTTTGCTTATATTTATAATTATAATAATGAATATAAGTGTGCAAATATATTTTAAAACCTGAAATATACCTTAATTAAGTCAATAGTTACTGTACGTGTGTAGATAGCTAATATATTAGAAAACTGGATATAGACTGGGAACAATAGTTGGCCATCATATGAATCATGGTGAACTTCAAAGGCACCAGATCTCCCCTCCCCCCTTATTATTCCGTATAATAAGTTTCCTACTACATCTTTTTATTTTTTGTTGAAAATGTTGGTCCGCCATTAAAAATGACTGAATCATTAAAAAATCATATTATAAAACGAATTTTACTTTTATCAGCAAAAAAAGGCAACATAACATTTTAGTTCTATATTCGTTGTGAGCTGTTATGCATACAAATTAACACATAGCATCATAATTCTGTGAATAACTAATATGTAAAATGTGTTTTACCGAAATAACTCAAAATAGTATCTAAACTGTCATTTTCATGTCAAATATGAATTGATTTTCTCATCATGTCAAAAATGTTGCTTGCATGTAATATATCCGACAGGTTATTATTGTTATTAATAACAATTAAAAACGTGCATTAATACCGTTTAACACTTCAAAGTCCATAATTCCAGTTACAAACTACCATTTGAGCCTTGGTTTGTGGCATTTAGGTCAGCTAGTTACTGCCTACACATGGTATCCACTTCAATTACATATGTTTACACTGCCTTATACGGATTCACTGCCGATATGAAAACCAATTTAAGAACTCCAGATGTTAGACCTGGCAAGAGTTTCTCTAAGATTTTATTTTCATCTGTGATGGTTCTAAAAACGTTTGAGCTTTTCTTGAAATATTTTATATTCCTTAGACAATGTTTAATTTCATTGAATACTTTTACAATATTTGAACTGTCAATTAAAACTAAATATTATTATTATTTTTAACAGTAAAAAAGAAATATTACAGAATCAACAAGGTAAATACTAGGAGAGAAGTTCGGAAGACTTGCAACCCTTCTGATAGCCGATTAAACTGAATAATACAAATAAGAGTTCCCTGTACACAAACATTAGGGGTTTCTATTGCACAATACGTTCCCAACCTTGGGGGTTTATTGTTATATACCTATCAATCCAACCAACAGTGTTACAAGATTTCACTTTTGTTCTTGAACGACAAAATGTTAATAAATTGTTACTAATTTTCATAAACGTATGATATAATCATAGGCTATTTTTGGACAGATTTTCTATTAAAGATATATTTTTTCAATGCATATCTTACAATTTAAAATTGTTTAAAGTCAATAGTTGTTTATGATTTGATACTTTATATTTGTCAATTGTTCCAAGTTTTTTTTTTTTTATAGATTTTTATCTAATATAATTTGTTGTATGTATATTAAATTAGTTGCTGATGTTTTATTTATAAGGACAGTATAAAATCTAAATTTGATATTTTCTGTCATCCCACTGATGTGTTGTTCGAGAGTTTTTGTTTTGTATAAGTTTGAACATTGGAAAGATCTTTTTATTTAGAAAATAACGTGTATTCTTATTCTGGTTTTGTTTTTCTGAATCACTTTAGATTAATATATTATAGGTTGACTACCTTCGTTGTGTATTTTTTATGTTCTTCTAACGTATTTACCTTTAGTTTTAAAAACTAATTCTCACTATCATTAAATATTCCAATATGAACGTTGATTTCAAGATGTTAAACGTGTTAACTGAAATTTATCACTGAGTATATTTTTACATTCTTGTTTACTTAGAATTATATTGAATTATTCTGGTGATGAGTGAAGACTAACTTACCCTTGTACTTTAAATTAAGTATATCTTTCTACGTGTACTATGTTTATGATAATTTTTATAATAATATCGAAGGACCCTTTTATATTATTTTAAATTAGTACTATAGTATTATACAGGTTGACTTGACCCCCCCTCCCCACAACTGTTTCATGATTAGAGATGAAGTGATTTACTTCGAGAAGTTTATATGCAACCAACAAAAGATGTTTTCATGTATGAATAATTTTGACTCCACTCCCAAAATGGGGTAGTTTGGGGATCATTAAAAAATTTTAAATAGGAACCACTATTAAGTGACACCTCATTTAAAGGTATTACAAAATTATAAAAATAGACCAAACTAGAGTTCTCTAATGTTACTCAATAAAATATTGTTGCTAATTAAAGTCGGAATTGTATGTTAAAACAATTTAAGTTGTGTTTTAACAAATTTAAGCAGATAAAAAAACTCCTTTAGCAGTTATTTTTAGAGCTTTTATAACCGAATATCATCTAATATATGTTGTTACATAAATCGACTATCATGAATATCATAAGCATTTGTTAGGTTTTCTGTGACGAAAATCCGTTGCGACAGCCTGGAAATACCGATGTTTTCGGTATTTGCTAAAAATACCAAATTTTTGGACTAGAGGGGTTTAAAATTGTTTATACATTAAAAACAAATACTGAGATTTTCATGTAGTTATTTCCAGAAGTATATCTCTTCAACTTTATTCATAAAAGAGTTAAGGGAGGGCACTTTCAAGTGACCCTGTCTGTATATTACTATGGGATGTTCACATTAACATATATGTGTAGCGTGAGTCAGTCTGTAAAACTCTCTCTGCCCCCCAAACACATTCGTCCGGACTATTTGTCCGTTCAGTTAGTTGGTGAGATTCCCACCCCTAAAACAGACAGTAGCTACATTGCTCAACACCTTAGCCCCTGACGCCAATCCCCTCTCCATCCCCAGGCCGAATCAATACCTGTGGCATGTTTATGGCAATCCCATAACCTCTTTGTTGTCATAACATTTTCCTTGCAGCATGTCTCCTCGAAGGTCTCTGAGGTAAGCTAAATCGAATAAATGCACTAGATATCCTAGTTTAATATTACTGTTCCTCTGCTTTGGTATATAATAGATACTGATGATCTACGCACTAGATATCCTAGTTTAATATTACTGTTCCTCTGCTTTGGTCTATAATAAATACTGATGATATACGCACTAGATAGCCTAGTTTAATATTACTGTTCCTCTGCTTTGGTCTATAATAGATACTGATGATATACGCACTAGATAGCCTAGTTTAATATTACTGTTCCTCTGCTTTGGTATATAATAGATACTGATGATCTACGCACTAGATAGCCTAGTTTAATATTACTGTTCCTCTGCTTTGGTCTATAATAAATACTGATGATATACGCACTAGATAGCCTAGTTTAGTATTACTATTCCTCTGCTTTGGTCTATAATAAATACTGATGATATACGCACTAGATAGCCTAGTTTAATATTACTATTCCTCTGCTTTGGTCTATAATAAATACTGATGATATACGCACTAGATAGCCTAGTTTAACTGCACTGTTCCTCTGCTTTGGTCTATAATAAATACTGATGATATACGCACTAGATAGTCTAGTTTAATATTACTATTCCTCTGCTTTGGTCTATAATAAATACTGATGATATACGCACTAGATAGCCTAGTTTAATATTACTATTCCTCTGCTTTGGTCTATAATAAATACTGATGATATACGCACTAGATAGCCTAGTTTAACTGCACTGTTCCTCTGCTTTGGTCTATAATAAATACTGATGATATACGCACTAGATAGTCTAGTTTAATATTACTATTCCTCTGCTTTGGTCTATAATAAATACTGATGATATACGCACTAGATAGCCTAGTTTAATATTACTGTTCCTCTGCTTTGGTCTATAATAAATACTGATGATATACGCACTAGATAGTCTAGTTTAATATTACTATTCCTCTGCTTTGGTCTATAATAAATACTGATGATATACACACTAGATAGCCTAGTTTAATATTACTATTCCTCTGCTTTGGTCTATAATAAATACTGATGATATACGCAGTAGATAGCCTAGTTTAATTTTAGTGTTCCTCTGCTTTGGTCTATAATAAATACAGCACCGGTATTGTTAATGTTAAGAGTACATTCATCCATAAAATTAATACTTTAAATAATAATGAAGTATTCCAAATCGATTCATTAAATTTAATCTCAATCGATTACGAAATCACAATCGACTATAACTCACCCACACAGTATCCTCCGTATTTTAATTGTTTTATAATTAATTATGTTATGAGTGGAAATTTACATGGATGACTCCATGTTTACTACGTGAGATTGATGTACCCAGAGAAGGTATCATCAGTTTGTATTGGAACCCAAACCTCGTCGTATACGTACAATATTGTCACACAGACAACGTTATAGAATAATGATGAGGATAACTAGTGTACAGGACAATCTTGCCATGGAGCTATCTAGTAGAATTCATGGTGATGGTGACCATTAAGTGGTCATCCATAAACCTGAGAGACTGTGCTCTTCAGTCTCAAAACATGGTCGAATTCATACCTCCGTGTGGCTGGTTTATAAGGAGCCTCTTCTGCCACGATAAAAATTATCAACATAATACTGCATGAAGAAGCCTATAAATAGAGTTTCAATATATTTAACCCTTCGGCGCGTTTTGACGAATATAGTACGTGTTGAGCTTACCTTAAAAAACTATGTCCGGCACGGGGGGAGGGAGGTGGAAGTTTACGGGATCAGTGTTTGTATTATAGTTGCCAAATATAATACAAACACTGATCCCGTAAACTTCCACCTCCCTCCCCCCGTGCCGGACATAGTTTTTTAAGGTAAGCTCAACACGTACTATATTCGTCAAAACGCGCCGAAGGGTTAAACATATTGTAACTCTATTTTACTTACGATAAGTTGAGGAGGGCACCTTTTCTATTTATTTAAAATTGGCTGAATTTTTATATTTATTTAGAATATGTAGTATGACAAGTACATTAGAAGACATGTAAGTAACTGGACTTAAAAAATTACATGTAAATAACTGTACATATAAAAAATGCATACAAAGAACAATAAAATTAATATTTAATCAATAAAAAATAGGTCATATATAAAAAAATCACACTTTGAAGATAAAATACGCCAATCACACCAAAGCGTGAATCACACCGAAGCGTGAATAACATCATATGATATATCATACTAAAGCGTGTATCACTCCAAAGCTTGTATCACACCAAAGGTTGAATCACACCGAAGCGTGAATCACATCATAGCATATATCATACTAAAGCGTGTTTCACTCCAAAGCTTGAATCACACCGAAGCGTGAATAACATCATAGCATATATCATACTAAAGCGTGTATCACTCCAAAGCTTGTATCACACCAAAGCGTGAATCACACCGAAGCGTGAATCACATCATAGGATATATCATATTAAAGCGTGTATCACTCCAAAGCTTGAATCACACCGAAGCGTGAATAACATCATATGATATATCATACTAAAGCGTGTATCACTCCAAAGCTTAAATCACACCGAAGCGTGAATAACATCAGATGATATATCATACTAAAGCGTGTTTCACTCCAAAGCTTGAATCACACGTTAGCACGTATCACACTAAAGCGGGTATCACTCCAAAGCTTGAATCACACCTTAACATATGTCACACTAAAGGCTCGTGAATTACACTAAAACGGAATGACTCCAAAACATATGTCACACTAAAGCGTGAAATACACCAAAACGTGAATCACTACAAAGCGTGAATCATATTATAGCGTGAATATTATTTAGTTTAAACCAAAATTATGTTTTGTTAATTGCTAATAGTACTAACCCATTTGTTCAGCTAGTAAAAAAAAAAAAAAAAAAAGAATGAAACTATTATAAGAGATTTAAAGCACTCAACATCATCCAAAAGAATGTTTTAGGTTTAATTAAACTGTTCTTTGTAAAGACGTAGTCTACGAGGAGGCAAGATTAGGCGTTAGTGCCAATTGTGTTTCTTCTCACATAGCCAATCATTTGGAATAAAGATTAGCGGAAATCTCACACTGATCAACAAAGAAATATGTGTTGAGAGTTTTTCTAATTCACAATTATCTAACATAGTCAATTCGACGTAATAATTAACAATAATCACTACTATTTACTCGATGTATGCAATCCATATTACATAGTTTCGTAACTTTTGGACACATTTACCTCCCCTTCTACAGAGGCATATATAAAATGTAGAAAACAGTGCAGCCACCTTTATTGTGCATGGAGTCTCCCAGGATGGTTAAATGGGTGTGTCACCCCTAACATAGTTGTGAGTGCCCGCTGACTCGAACCAAGATCAAAGGACCTTTTCACCCATTTATGGTTCTTGTCACACAATTTACAGTTCCATATAAATGTAAAAAAACGGTATGTCAGTAATGTGACGATTCCTTGTGTTTACATTAAAAAGATACTGTAAAACAGTGAATTATGAAAAGGAAAAAAAACAAGAGCAATTAAAATATTTCATTAAAAATCCGTACTCAAAAGATACTCGTAGTATAATCTGTTAGGGTACGTGCTACTTCCTGTATAAATTTATCCAGAGTATGTAAAATATCCAAACATATATATAGGTCCTGCCAAAAACTGTTTACTTGTCTGAGTTAAGTAATTAGTGGTTATTTTATACATAATTAAAGATAGTAACGTTAAAATATTTTAAATTTCATAAAAAAGCTATTGACAATCGTTTGCTAATTTCCTGATATAATGTTTATAAGACATCATTACCACGTGCTAACGGAGTTAGTTAAATAAAATTTGCTGTTGTTTATACGTTTTTCCTAGTTTCAGAATTAAACTGGTAATTTAAGGATATAACCAAACTACGGTTTTTTAAATAAAAAATAAATAATACCAACTAAAACATTTCCTGGAAATTCAATATCGCTGAATATTCTTTATGGACAACTCGTATTTTTCATAACATACATAAAGGATACAAATTAAAAATACCATAGGATTCTTGCTGTTTATTGTTTAGCTATGTTAATATACTATAATCACTTTCATAGATGTGTTTTGTGTGACATTCACTTGCTATGTATTTATACCAACACGTTATATGCCAAGAAACTATTTTTAACTGTTTACAATAAGGTATTTTGTAGTGTTAAACACAAAGAGTAAATGTTTGTAATATGTTATTAATATTCAAGAAAGCACGAAGAAGGCTAGTTTGTTTGGCTGTAACCGTTTTCTGTTATCGTTTCTGATGAAAGAAGTTTGAAAGCAAACGCTTGGGAAAGCTTTTAGTGGATGGTCTGAGCACGACAATCTCGACAAGCGATTTGTAACTCTACCTTCAATGCATTCCAGCCTCACTCTCTTGCTTAATATCATAAATATGGACAAATCTTGTCCCTTCTAGAATTTTAGTTTTTTCTTCTTTGAAAAATGTTATGACAGTTACTATTAAGGATCTGTTTCGTTTTGATGATATATAGCCATGAAAAATATGTTAATTTCGATTTTATATATATATAGATTGTATTTTGTAAGTACGGTCAGTTTGATAACAGAAACCATCCTTCTAAGATACGTCTTAAATTACTGACATATTTGTTTTTTATAAATAACTATATGTACCATCCCGCTTCACCGGTTATAATATTGACTTGCAATCAAAATATAATTAAAAATTCCAACAAATTCAAGAACATTAAAATAATTTCAAGATTCAAATAAAACTAAATACGTTGACAAAACAATTAATTAATCTAATGTCCACATAGAAGAGCTGACATTATTTATAATTTACTACTTTACTCAATTACTTTTAATTTTAAAATTTTACCCTACCACAATTGTATTCAATTTGTTTTTATTTAGCAACTGTTAATCAAATAAATCAACCAATACAGTTCCTTAAGAATACAGTAGCATGGGAATTTTGGAGGCCAGCGAGACGGAGTCCTGAGGTCGGAGAGGAAAATGCTTTCTTAGTGAGCCTCTAGGGGCCAAGATAAACCTATGTACAAAATTTAAAATTAGTTTTTTAATTAGCATAATACGTGTTGGTACATATACAGTACAAGTAAATGTCACACAACAAAATTTATTACAACATAAGCACAATATGCACAAAATGTTAAGTCAATTGGACGTATAGTTTTAGAGAAATAGTGCTAGAATATAAAATGTTCCGTTTGATATCAGTTTGTTCTTTTAGATAAAAAGTTTCAAGTCTAGAGAAATCTGTAAGTCTACTTTTAGAGGGCACAAATTACTGTAGTTGACTTTTAATCAGTGAAATATCGGGTTTCTCACCATATTTAGCCATTACCTGTGATCTGGCTATACATGTGTTCAGATTAAATTGTTAATTTTCCCATTGAATACAGTATGTTCTTCTAGGTGACAAAGTTTCACAATCTAGAAAAATCTGCATGTCTACTCTTAGAGGGCGTAAATTAACCAATTTGATTTACACGCACAGAATGAAAATCCAGCTCTACCTAACGATGAAGGAGGTGGAGCATAAAATTTTTGAGATAGAGCAAAAATTCATAGGGCCAAAGTTGTAGATCGTTTCAAATCGGACGTAGAAAATGGTGTTAGTTTTGCTGTATAACCGTTTGTTTAGCCGCTACAGTCCAATTAGAGAAACGCTGTTTGTGACATTTATAATTTTTGGCACTAAAAAGGCTGCGATCTTCGAGTTACTAAGAATTTTTCAAAATCCCTTCTTATTGCACATGTACAACATAAAACCTTTGACTCTGCAAAATTTCAGCCTCTTAGGCTTAGTACTTTTATAGTTACAACGATGAATGAATGAATCATTAGTATTTACCTTTTATATGTGTATATTGCGAAAAGGTATACATTTTCGTAAAGTCAAAGGTTTTATGACTTTACAAAATGTCAGCCTTCAAGGCTTAATACATTTTTCGTTACAGCCATGAGTTTATGAGTCAGTGGTATTTGTCTTTCATAGGAATAGAAAATATAAGAACAGTTATTATTACTATTTTTGGAAAAAATTGTGAAACATTAGAGACCAATGGAGAATATGCCTGGGAATACAAAACATTCTCCTAATAATTTCTAAGTGCAATAATGATGCTAAAAAAAACCACAATAGATATCTTTACAAATCAAAAAGTACTAACCTTTTAGCAGTGCAAGAAACAACTGTACTTAGTTTAGAATATGTAGTATCAGATAGTTTAGAATATTTAGTATCAGATGGTTTCGATAGAATATGTAGTACCAGATTGTTTACAATATAGTAGTATCAATGGTTTACAATATGTAGTATCAGATAGTTTACAATATGTAGTATCAGATAGTTTACAATATGTAGTCAGATAGTTTAGAATATGTAGTACAGTCAAGACACAAATCTACTCCCATGCTTAGACATGCCCTTTTTGTTTATAATGCTCGTTTTACCAACGGCTTAGTGTGACCGGGAACCAAACCCGGACGAATTACATGTTAAAACATCCTCCTTAAGAACACTCCTCAGTTTGGAGTAAAACATTCTTATATAAAACCAAATGCAAATATAAAAAGATTTAAATGGCATTTGTGAGTTTTCCCATTAGGAAAAATAGAGGAGAGAGTGATAGAGTTGGAGGGTGCAAAAGAAAAAATTGAATAGTAAACTTGAGCATATATAAACTGCAAATAAAGGAGCACACGAGGATGGAATAAAGCAGTGACAATGGAAATCAATGTAATCGATGCGTCGATGGAGACAGGCGCCATAGAGAAATGGAAGTCTATGATGGTACACACGAACAACAGGCCAGGTGACCTAACTGTAGAATCTATATATAAAGATCGATATTTAGATATTTCCGTGCATTTACAAGCATTAGAAAATATGAAGGCATATTAATAATGATGATCGAAATTTGTAAATGACGTGTATTATTTTGGATCAGACCGAAGGGATTCAAAAATATCCTGATTAATTTTTATCCCTTTGGAATAAGGGACGTAGACTTGTTTTACCAAATTTAGTCGTAAAAATATATGTACCTTATTGTGATTAAATTATAATAAGCCTTTGTTTTCTGACGTCTTACAAATTTTGTTATGTCTAACAAAACGTAACAAGATACCTGATTCTGTAGGTTGGATTATGAACTTAAGTAAATCAGGGCAAGTAGAACACCAGATACTCATCTTGAAGTACATATTTAGTGTTTTAATTAGAAACTGTTTTAATACTTATGAGCACTAATAAACCTTATGTTGTACCACTTAAGAAAAGATATAATAATATGAAAAACAGACATATTTTGTGTGTGAAACAAACAGAAATACAGCTTATAATTGATCCTTGTTGTACCTGTCATAATTACTCAAACCCGTAACAGAAGTAAGGTGTAGGGCTCTCAACTTTGGCCATCAATTAAATCCAAATCAAATTGGTAAACTTTCAAAGGGATTAACGGTTATAGTTATTCATTTGTCATTGGAAGATAACTGAAATGGCCTGTAGAATAGGCCTATTACCACTGGACTGGCATATCATTTTAAGAAATCAGGCTGTAGTTGTACAATACATAGGATTTTTCATATGTTATATCGTTTAGTTAACCCATATCAAGTATATAGAACATCTGTAAAAGTCATTTATTTATAGATTACGATAGTCTTCTCAGAAAATCACGTCTTCTTACAAACTATTACAGTTACACGAAAACACATACAATACAAAAAATAAAATAACGAGTTATCAGTCAACAATACACAGAACAAAAATTTCAAATAAAAAAATCAACTTATCTACCAGAGTAAGATTCACCAACTCCATTGGGTACAAGAGAAAAGGTACTACGTATCATCCTACACTCACGGTCGGAATTTACCACGAACGTTAGTCACCAACCCGTACGGCAAGCCAATTCGTAATGTGTGTTGGGGGGACTCCCTCTGAGCAATAACTAGGTGGACTATGTTAGGGGGTAATGGGGGGTTTGAAACTATGGGAATCGTCCAGTGATTTTTTCAGGTATCAGATGATGACACTTTAGCGTGTTTTAACATATAGAACTTATTTACAAACAAACCAGTTAAAGAAACACGAAACATCGTTAAAAAACAAGGTTAGCCCATGATCTCATAAAATAAATAACTAATTTGCATGTTGATATAATTATAGAACTCTTAAATTCGAGCACTTAAATTAATTATTTTATACTAAATGGTCACATATATTGCCAAAATGAAGGAATAAAAACGGGGTCTCCACTGTCACCGATACTAGCCGACATTTATGTGGAGGAATTCGAGCAGAAATCTATTGCATCTGCAGTTTTCTGCCCGAAGGCTTTGGTATGTGGATGAAACATTTGTTATCTGAAGGGAAAAAGGAATCAGAAGATTACAGAGAACACTTGAAAAACATATCTACATTATGTGAAAAACTATTAAATTGATAATAAGGAAACTGTTTTGCAATAACATGTATACCTTGTTTCAGTGTTATTGAGATTTTCTTTAACTGTTATGTTTGTAAATAAGCTCGCTACATTAAAACTAACTATATTGCCATCATGTGATACCTGCCAAGTTTTAAAAAATTGGTTATTTCTACACCCGTCATCATCATTCCCTTACTTATCGGCTTGACACGGGGATTCAGTCGGTGATTGGTGTTCATGGTGAGTTCCGACCGTGAGTGTAGTAGCTCGCAGTATCTAAACACCTCCCCATAATTCCCTTACTTATTGGCTTGCCACGAGGATTCCGTCGGTGGTCATGGTGATTTCCGACCGTGAGTGTAGTAGCTCATAGTATACAACCCCCCCCCCCATCATCCCCTTACTTATCGGCTTGACACGGGGATTCAGTCGGTGGTTGACGTTCATGGTGAGTTCCGACCGTGAGTGTAGTAGCTCGTACTACCAACCCCCTCCCCATCATGCCCTTACTTATCGGCTTGACACGGGGATTCCGTCGGTGATTGGCGTTCATGGTGAGTTCCAACCATGAATGTAGTAGCACACAGTATCTATCCCCCTCCCCATCATCCCCTTACTTATTGGCTTGCCACGAGGATTCCGTCGGTGGTCATGGTGAATTCCGACCGTGAGTGTAGTAGCTCATAGTATACAACCCCCCCCCCCCCATCATCCCCTTACTTATCGGCTTGACATGGAGATTCAGTCGGTGATTGGCGTTCATGGTGAGTTCCGACCGTGAGTGTAGTAGCTCGCAGTACCAACCCCCTCCCCATCATCCCCTTACTTATCGGCTTGACACAGGGATTCCATCAGTGATTGGCGTTCATGGTGAGTTCCGACCGTGAGTGTATGTAGTAGCTCGTAGTATCCAACCCCCTCCCTATCATCCCCCTATTTATCGGCTTGACACGGGGATTCAGTCGGTGGTTGGCGTTCATGGTGAGTTCCGATCATGAGTAGTAGCTCGTAGTATCCAACCCCATCTCCATCATCCCCTTACTTATCGGCTTGACACGGAGATTCAGTCGGTCATTGGCGTTCATGGTTAGTTCCGATCATGAGTGTAGTAGCTCGTAGTATCTAACCCCCTCCCCTTTATGCAGTAGCGTTGGTGAATGATATGCTGTTGGGTATTTTAATTTTTTACTATTTGATAATTTCGTCTGTGTTTTTTTTATTGCTATCGTGTTATTTTTGTATTGTATTTATTTTTTTGTCATAATTGCGTGTACCTGAAGTAGTTTGTGAGGATACTTAATTTTCTGAGAAGTCTGTCGTAAGCATATGAGTATGAAAAATAAAATAGTTTTTTATTAATTTCCTTAAACACCTTATTCTATATTAAAATATATTAGCACAAAAAATTCCAGGTCACAGCATTCATTACAGAATTTTATTTAATTGCTTTTGGAGCAAAAATGTTTTGAAAAACATATAAATTTCGGATTTCCAGATATTAAAAACTCGGACTATCAAAAAAATTAAATAAAAGAAAAAATGAAAATGTTACGTTCTTGAACTGTGTATGAAACAGATTATATGATGAAAAACAGATGTCATTGTAAAAATATATATAAATATATATACATATATGCCAGATCATTTTTTATCCAAATAAACATCGTAATATTATTTTATGATTTACGAGTTTATTTTTCTGCCCTTTAGGACGAACGCGACTTTCCCGAGGGAAATTGCCTGTCACAGTTTTAATATATTTTTCTCTCTTACAGTCCAACATCATAAAGAGCAGAAAAACTTCCTTATATGGTTTTCAAGACTTCTAAACTACTCTCAGCTCATTTTTATCAAAATATATAATCTGTGTTTAGTCTCGGTGTAAAAAGAAATGCCGATAGTTGTTCATAAATCGTAGATAACTATTTCCCAATAATATTAATAGTGAGTTGTAGGAATTATTTATGATGGAGTTTCTCAACGGCAATACACAGACACGTATTGGTTAGTGTTAAAGCATTGCGATTGGGTAAAGCGTTTAGGAGCCCTGAGGCTACAGTTTTGATCCATTTCTTTAAAGTTAATTATGAGTTAAAAGATCACCATCGTATTGAAGATGCCGGTGGGGTGGCTAAATGATTATGGATTCAGACAGTGGAGTGCATATACGAAGCTCGAATCCCCAACTGAGCTAATGAGCTATTCACCTCTTAAAGTTCACACACAGGCCTGCAGACCCATATACAGATTTTTAATCTGATTTGCTGATGGGAGCAATAGTGTTTGAACTAAATTAAAATTTATTTTGAACTAAGCCTTCTCTCAAAAAAATCACCACGTTTTTAAGACAACCTTGGTTAATTCTGATACAATTGTATAAGATTAGGAAAAATAATCAAATATTTAAAATTATATTTTCAACGTTCACTTAAAGTAATTTTAATAGTTGCCATGATTTGAGGTTTGTGTAGGCTTGAACTGAATATCAGACTATTGATTATGAGGAAAATCATGCCGTTATTGAACTACGTGGTTCGGATTCCACGCTAAACTCTGTCCCTCGGTTGCTGCCTTGGTTATTAGTATTAATTTTTAATAATTATTACTAGCTGTTTAATGACAATGTTAAAATAAATAAATCTACTAGATTCATTAAACAGCTGTCTTCCCGTAAACGTGCTATGCTAGCTGTTATTCCACCACTGCGCCGGATGCTGACAGGTTCAGGAAGTGATAGAGAGCAAAGCAATGTCCAATGAATAATTGTATACCTCCTTCAGCACTGTCATTGACGATCTGACATAGCAATAGATTTCATTTAATTGATTAACTAAGCGTGAATATAGTTCTAATGGAATTTTGGAATACGTTAGCACTTAAAATATTATTGTATCAAAATATTGAACGGTCAAAATACCGAATGATTACTCAGCAACTTATAAGTACAATCTATCGCCTTATAAGTACAATTTATCGCCTTATAAGTACAATCTATCGCCTTATAAGTACAATTTATCGCCTTATAAGTACAATCTATCACCTTATAAGTACAATATATCACCTTAATAAGTACAATATATCTCCTTATAAGTACAATCTGTCACCTTATAAGTACAATCTATCGCCTAATAAGTACAATATAATCACCTTATAAGTACAATATATCTCCTTATAAGTACAATCTGTCACCTTATAAGTACAATCTATCGCCTTATAAGCACAATCTATCGCCTTATAAGTACAATATATCTCCTTATAAGTACAATCTGTCACCTTATAAGTACAATCTATCGCCTTATAAGCACAATCTATCGCCTTATAAGTACAATCTATCACCTTATAAGTACAATATATCACCTTAATAAGTACAATATATCTCCTTATAAGTACAATATGTCACCTTATAAGTACAATCTATCGCCTTATAAGCACAATCTATCGCCTTATAAGTACAATCTATTGCCTAATAAGTACAATATAATCGCCTTATAAGCATACAATGTAATAATTTTAAATAATCAATGATGTGATAATATTTCAAAACGTTCCTTAAGGAAGACTCTTTGATTATTTTGTTGAACCTAGGAAGGTTAATGTGTTCCATACAAATCGATCACAATAATATTTGTAAAATACGTAAATGCGTGCAGTGGTGCATTCTATTGTATTCTATGAAAGAGTAGTAAAAATATGCATAGTATCTTTTTTAGGTTGCATAACAATAATGTCGACACGGATCACTGAAAAAATAAGTTTGTATTATGTTAACCGATATAATTCAGAACGTAATCAAATTTAGTATTGATCTAATTAAAAAAGGCAGACTAAAGCTATTGTTGAAAACACTACAGTTATCGAACAATACAAACCCAATCAGCTAATATGGCTAATACAAAGCATGTAATTGGTGGACACATTAACTGTATTGACAACAGTAATTGTGTGGTGACGAGGCAAATTGAACTGGACATTTATTGACAGTCATTATTATTGACAGACTTTTCAACTATAATTTGTTTTGCTATCTATCAATAATCAACAAAAGATAAAAATGTATGAGACCATAAAAACAATAGGAATATTTATGATCATAAAGTGTTTACTCACCTACAATCATACGAGTTCAAAAAAATGGATTACATACATAAAGAACGAAAGGTGACAAACACGTATCAGTGAGTTACTGGCTAGTATCGTCATGCCATTGGTTGTAGCATTCCAAACTTCCACACAGTTCCAGTACTAAGTGTAGAATGGAAATCCAGTTCTCTGCAGTCAATTGGGGATGTTCAATAAATAAACTATAGTAAGTGAAGTGTATCTTAAATAAAATAAAATATATTGCTAAGGTTCACGTTCATACAACAATATGGCACTTTCCAGTATCCAAACCTCATCATATTTCTAGTTGATGGTTATCACTGTGAAACCCTTCAGGAACATTTACAAGGTTTGCCTCTCAATTGAGATGATATCCTTTATTGATAAATAAACATGTATGTGCAAATAAATGCATGATTTTGTTTTTAGAGCACGTACATTAATCTAAATATAAATGCGATAAAAAGTTCATGGTCAGGGATTAAATTGTTCTGTTATTTTGCCTTCTTGACATTTGGTCAGACCATTAATAAAATTGGCTGACTCATGAAGCGGTTAGACTAACCAGTTCATCGAACTGGTAAACTGTTAACAACATAGTTTTAAAACGATTGTTTACATTTAAACTACGATTATGTGTGTCTAGAAGTTAAGGATGTGAGGGAGGATCTTTAAAAAGCCGGTTTACGCGTACAGAGTAAGGCAGGGCGTTGAAGAAGTGATAATACGGATAGATCACTTGACTGTAATGGTTATTTGTAGGGACAAGAAGTGTGTGGAGGTTTCGAACTAAATATTTAATAATTGGTGTCTTAAACTGCAATGTTTTGTAGTTAAAAGATGGACAATTTGCTTAACTTAGAAATATGTTAAGGACTACCTTAATTAATTTAACGAAATTATGTCAGGTCCAACATTATTTGCTAAAACAATATCATTTGATCCAAGCAAATACCCACCCTGCTTTCATTTAGTGAATAAACTGTTTGACTGGCAGGTGAAGAAGAAGTGAAACAAGGGAACAACCGATAACCACAATGATAGAAAGGAGACAATGATGTGAACGTAATCGTGTTGGTGGAAACTAGGGGGTATTGATTGTAGAGGAGGGGGCTGTGACGTCAGACAGGTAGTTGGGGTAAACATGGAAAACTGGGCCAAGCAGTGAAAGTTTGGCCCTCACTCAAAACCCAAGAGAACATTCCAGATATGTTACTATGTCAGAGTATAATAATATGAATAAATGCAAACAACATTTATACATTTTTTAGGAGTTTATGATACGTTTTTTATAAGAAAACGCTATATCAGAGCTCCATAATACATGTTCTGGATGATTATAACTGATCTTATATATTAAATGGTAACTGAATAATATTAGTTTGTAAATTTTCTTTTTGTTTATTGATTGATTTTTTGCAACCACATATTTTTTTATAACGTTTAGAAAATCATATTTTATATTAACTTTTGGAAAAGTCATATAAAAAAACACAGGAGAACTCATGAGATGGAAGTAGGAGAATGTTACGAGACGTTTAGTATGACATTTTAAAAGCATCGTGTATTGTTACAACTACTCCATGTCATTTGAGACAAAACTTACCGGTTATATCGTGAAGTGAAGTACGTCAACTATTGCACTATTTTTCTAAATGGTTAGGTTACGATAAAAATATGTCCAACAGAGTCGAGGGATTTTGTACACTTCTGACCCAAATTGTAATTATCTAAAAGAATAAGTTCATCGACGTAAAAACTAAGACAATTAAGTTAGTAGAAGGCTTTATAAATCGAAGTATTTAGAGAATATACATTTAATACTTTTTTGAATAGTTGTAACTTAGGGTAATAATTTCATTATTCATTCATAAGACGCTGATCGTCAATATACGGGGGAATATGAGGGGCGGACGAGTGTGATGAGTGTAAATGAACGAGTGTAGTCATTTTTATTATCTAAGGTCGACAGTTTCTCATAAAGAGCTATTAATTAATAGCCCAATAGCCAGGGCAACTAAGGGACTTACAGCTATACGTGGAACCCGAACCAAGTAGTGTTGGTTTGATTTTCAGCTTAAAGACGAGCCTGACACTCAGTTCTCTTTCCTACACAACATCTGAATCTTGACCACCATCTTACATGGGCTCCCCAGACCATTGAGCGGAGCCATGTCGGTATTAAGATAACCGATCATATAACCTATCGCCTACACTATCTCCTCAACACTTTGTCCCCAAGTAGCTGGGTTACACCACTGCACCACTATTGCCGACTTAAGTTTAAAGGCCACGTTAAGATTTGTAGGCCCACCATAATCCTCGCAACGACCTCTGGAATATTGTTAAGGAAGTTGCTAGTAAGAGTGTATGATTCAGATGAGGCTGTAGAAATACCACATTAAACAGAGCAGCCTAATATGGCTGACATTGAGACTTGAAAAAAGTGGCTCAACTATGAGATACAGCTATTTGCAAAATGATCACCCTCTGATACAATCCGTCATCAGTAACCTGGTACATTGCGGATAGTCACAAGTGATGTAAGGACTTCATGTTTTCAAGGTGACCCTCCACTAGTATGTTACTGCCCAGTGGATGTCGTAAAGGCTCATTATGGTATAATTTCTGCAATATCTAAAATAAAATCAGCTGGGGACGTCAAACCTTCACAGAATTTGTTAGCCGAGATAGGATAGGATCCGGGGACACCTCGGTCCTCGTCAGTTTTGTAATTCTTGCTTGTGATAAATAATGTTATCTTTCAAAATTAAAATCTTGAAGACATTTAGGGAATTAGCTTTATGACTTTCAAAGAACATTTTGGTGACGGTGACAATGTATCAATGTCCAAGAAATCAATTTTAAACGTATGCTTGGTCCATGAAAAAGAATGGGAATGAATCTACCTGTTTTACAGTAGTTCTTGGTGAATGCATTCGCTTGAAGAAATCACCTGAAGGTTATCTGAAGAGACTCCTGTTTTCTTTGTTCATAAAAAGTAGCATACAAAAGTGGGAAGGAACGGAACATTCAATCCGTCGTTTTGCTTTACCAGCGCTCATACAGAGATGAATGATATTGAAGTTAAAATGAGCTTTCGGAATAACGACTTTGATGTAGATCCCCAAATAAACTCTAATACGGACAAAGACACTATTACGCAGCATGTTATTCAAGAAAATGCATAATATTAGCTTTATTTTTCTGATCCCTTACATATCATATTTTTTTTATTAACCATTATGTAATATAAATAATAATAGATACAGACAATTATTGCAGAGCCAATGTAGTTCAATGGTTGCATCTTTCAAGGTTTTCTCTTCATGTATAATTAATAACATAATAAATAATAAAATAACATACAAAACATAACAAAAAATGAACATAATGTTTACAAGTACCTTACAATCTTAAAATACAAAAGAGATCTTTTAAAGATTAATATGAGTACAGAAAATAATATATACTACAATAATACGTACTGTAAAATAATACAGACAATAGTAAAATAAGTTTACATAAAAATAGTAATTTTTAATTAGTGTAACCATTTCAGTTAATTTAATCAATTATTTACTGCCATTAATAATATCCACAGAGAAAAAAATAACTATTACTTGTTTATCAGGTATTTTTACCGATTCATAAGGAGTTTCAACTGACTTTTGAGGCGATCAATGTTTATTTCCAAATGAAACGTGCGTGAGAATGTTTTAATAATGCTGAGTTTTGTTAGTTACATAACCTTGAAATGAGGTTAGAAGAAGGTTAGCATTTGTTCATCAGTTTTTTCACTTGCTTCTTGAGACAAATGTCCATAAATGGAATATTCTGAATAGTTATTCATAAGTGAAATGGTCACGAAATCTCTTCTATGCCTTACTGAGTTGAACATTTTGAAAGAATATACATTTTGTAGAGTACATGTGTAGTAAAAAAGGAATGCCCGAAATTAATTTCGCAAAGGACAGAATCAGCCTCTATAAAAATCCATTTCTCCCGTTAAAATAACATTCACAATATTTCAGCGTATTATGACATTTTGTCAGTGATTTTATATCTGCCTCTCCTGGTGTAAACAACACTTTCATTGATATGTTGTTTGTCCAAGAACCTTTTCTTGGAGAATAGTTTTGTAGTTAAACTTTATTCTCCACAGAAAAGCGAGTTCGAGAATTGCTATTTTGTGTATTTTAAGGGTTTCTATCTTTGCGTCGTCTTATTATTTGACCTACGAGCAACGGAAATGTCTTGCCCAATACCACTGTACTTGTATGGGTGGGTGGGTGGCTCAATACCACTGTACTTGTATGGGTGTGCGGGTGGGTCAATACCACTGTACGTGTATGGGTGGGCGGGTGGGTCAATACCACTGTACGTGTATGGGTGGGCGGGTGGGTCAATACCTTTGTATGTGTATGGGTGGGTGGGTGGGTCAATACCTCTGTGCTTGTATGGGTGGGTGGGTGTAACGCTACACTGAATGTTGTTTTTCTCATTCAGTAGAAATCATACATTCAGTACATAAATAATATTAATTCATTCAATAAAAATTATCACATTGGAATTAATGTCAGTTCTAGTCATGCAATTTTCTTTTCCTTATTCCCAGTGGTGCGTTAAGGACTCATCAACAGAGTAAAACAAATACTATGTATAACACGACGCATTGTATTGACCCACCCGCCCACCCCTACACGTACAGTGGTATTGACCCACCCATCCACCCCTACACGTACAGTGATATTGACCCACCTACCCACTCCCACACGTACAGTGATATTGACCCACCCGCCCACCCAACACATACAATGATATTGACCCACCCGCCCATCCATACACGTACAGAGGTATTGACCCACCCGCCCACCCATACACGTACAATGGTATTAACCCACCCGCCCACCCATACACGTACAGTGGTATTGAGCCATCCACCCACCCATACAAGTACAGTGGTATTGAGCCACCCACCCACCCATACAAGTACAGTGGTATTGGTATATATATATATATATATATATATATATATATATATATATATATATATATATATATATATATATATGTTTTGAGACGTAATATCACACAAAATACACTATGATTGCTCATTATGTGGGTAAAATTTAACGTTATTCACCTGGAACAGATGCTTTATCTACAGGTCCGTGCGTGCGGCGTTGCCATAACTGACACAGAGTGACAGGGAGAGAGCACAATTAACATAATGTGAACTGCTACAGTCTGGCAACCACAGTTCATTTTTGCCACAAACGCTCGACGCACATCTATATTCTGTATTCATTGAACAATCTCAATTTACTGTTTTTTGACAATGTTGGTGATCCTTACGACCTGGGCACACGAATGGGTATCATTACGTTTGATAAAGCTGGAACTAAATTGAGTGTATTTATACGCTTTAATTGTTGGAAATCCCCCTACAGGCTCATAGTGGTGCAAATGTCCAATAATCGGTGCATTTATCACATCATAAATGTAAAGTTTGAAAACGAACTATAACGTATGAAATTTTCTATTAAATTATGTGTTTTAAAAAAGGAAATTGCCAATGAATTAGTATATTAAAATGTCAATGAATATTTCAACTAGTGTTATAAGATATGAAATATTATGAAAGAAAATTTACTATCAAACACAGTTCGTGTCATTTTAAATGTTTATCCTAAATAAAGGTATAAACTAATTATGTGCCTAAACAAGTTCACATCAGGAGATCTATGGAGCAGAGCGACCCAATTAAAATATAATTTTGCTCGCTTCAAGTTATACAGACGAAGATACGTACTAATTGGAAACTCCCTCATTCAGTAAGTATGTTTTACCTAGCATCATTCCTACAAAGGTGTGATAATATTCAACTAAATACCACGACTATGTGCTTCTACAAAATGTAATATTTTATGTAATTTTATATAGGGTTGCCGGTTATCATACATTTGAGGATATTGCTTACCATTACTTTTAATTATACTACTGGTAGAACAAAATTATATGAGAAAATTTATCCACCTCGATGTAAAAAGTTAAGCACACTACATGCGTGAAAAATATACGAGATAAAACATTATACAAACGTTTACTTTTTATATTCCAGGATTCACTAAATTGTAGTCCAGAGTATTTATATATTCAATAAGTGTTCAAGAGTGACACTTAGATCAAAACAACAACTGGATGGTTTTACAGATCTATAAAAATATGTTCTTATATCTTCAGATGTGTTTGATTGTTTATTGATCCATCAGTTGAGTTATCTAACAAAACATTTTGTGGTCATAAACCAAGCTCAATTCATTAATATTTGTGTCCACAATATACTGTACGTGCACTGTACGTGTACTGTTGGACGAGTGGGTCATAACCACTGTACGTGTATGGGTGGGCGGGTGGGTCATTAGCACTGTACGTGTACGGTTGGGTGGGTGGGTCGTTAGCAGTGTACGTGTATGGATGGGTGGGTGGGTCATTAGTACTGTACGTGTATGGGTGGACGGGTGGGTTATTAGCACTGTATGTTTATGGGTGGGCGGGTGGGTCATTAGCACTGTACGTTTATGGGTGGGCTGCTGGGTGATTACTACTGTACGTGTACGGTTGGGCGGGTGGGTCATAATAACTGTACGTGTATGGGTGGGTGGGTGGGTCATTACAACTGTACGTGTAAGGGTGGGCGGGTAGTTGATTACCACTGTACGTGTACGGGTGAGCGAGTGGGACAATATTTATACTATAACATTACTAGCACATCCCTTCGTTGCTGACATTTTACCGTACATTTTAATAGCATGCCAGATGTTAATTATTTAAGTTCATTTTTTGATTCTAAACTTAAATTCAGGGGAACTTCTTCAGTAAGTGCTGGAACTACGAGGAGGTTCAAAATGCTATGACTAGTGGCGTGACGATATTACTAGCTGTAAACATAGCGACACCTCAACACTGATGATATTACTAGCTATAAACTTAGCGACACCTAAACACTGACGATATTACTAGCTGTAAACATAGCGACACCTCAACACTGACGATATTACTAGCTGTAAACATAGCGACGCCTCAACACTGATGGTATTACTTGCTGGCAACATAGCGACGCCTCAACACTGACGTTATTACTAGCTGTAAACATAGCGACACCTCAACACTGATGGTATTACTTGCTGGCAACATAACGACGCCTCAACACTGATGATATTACTAGCTGTAAACATAGCGACACCTCAACACTGACGATATTACTAGCTGTAAACATAGCGACGCCTCAACTCTGACGATATTACTAGCTGTAAACATAGCGACACCTCAAAACTGATGATATTACTAGCTGTAAACATAGCGACACCTCAACACTGATGATATTACTAGCTGTAAACTTAGCGACACCTAAACACTGACGATATTACTAGCTGTAAACATAGCGACGCCTCAATACTGATGATATTACTAGCTGTAAACATAGCGACGCCTCAACACTGATGATATTACTAGCTGTAAACATAGCGACGCCTCAGCACTGATGATATTACTAGCTTTAAACATAGCAACACCTCAACACTGATCATATTACTAGCTGTAAACATAGCGACGCCTCAACACTGATGATATTACTAGCAGTAAACATAGCGACGTCTCAACTCTGACGATATTACTAGCTGTAAACATAACGACACCTCAACACTGACGATATTACTAGCTGTAAACATAGCGACACCTCAACACTGACGATATTACTAACTGTAAACATAGCGACACCTCAACACTGACGATATTACTAGCTGTAAACGTAGCGACACCTCAACACTGACGATATTACTAGCTGTAAACGTAGCGACACCTCAACACTGATGATATTACTAGCTGTAAACGTAGCGACGCCTCAACACTGACGATATTACTAGCTGTAAACGTAGCGACGCCTCAACACTGACGATATTACTAGCTGTAAACATAGCGACGCCTCAACACTGACGATATTACTAGCTGTAAACATAGCGACGCCTCAACACTGATGATATTACTAGCTGTAAACATAGCGACACCTCAACACTGATGATATTACTAGCTGTAAACATAGCGACGCCTCAACACTGATGTTATTACTAGCTGTAAACATAGCGACGCATCAACACTGACGATATTACTAGCTGTAAACATAGCGACGCCTCAACACTGATGATATTACTAGCTGTAAACATAGCGACACCTCAACACTGACGATATTACTAGCTGTAAACATAGCGACACCTCAATACTGATGATATTACTAGCTGTAAACATAACGACGTCTCAACTCTGACGATATTACTAGCTGTAAACATAGCGACACCTCAACACTGACGATATTACTAGCTGTAAACATAGCGACGCCTCAACTCTGACGATATTACTAGCTGTAAACATAGCGACACCTCAACACTGACGATATTACTAGCTGTAAACATAGCGACACCTCAACACTGACGATATTACTAACTGTAAACATAGCGACACCTCAACACTGACGATATTACTAGCTGTAAACGTAGTGACACCTCAACACTGACGATATTACTAGCTGTAAACGTAGCGACGCCTCAACACTGACGATATTACTAGCTGTAAACGTTGCGACGCCTCAACACCTTGTATGGCTACCACTTTCAGTTATTAATTTGGACCTTTCTGATAACCTACTTGCTGAATATGTGAATATTATTAGAATTTTAATTTTGTTCTTTTTTTGATTTTTTCCTCAGTATTTTTATTTTTTTATACAGTATATTGTTATATGTTGCCAGGCCTAATGTGTTTTAGGAACACAGTGTGCCGGAGCTTCTCTCTCAAGCACCACTACGTGCGCTCATGTCAAGTCAAGAGATTCGTTAAATATCGTATAGTAGATTACGAGCTTATATTGATTCAATATCTGGCTAATATACACAAATATTTGATTTTATTGTGTTTTTGATAACCATATTGCTTTATGTTCCTTTGCTACACATCAGTGTTTCAAAAACATAGTTCATTACATTTTTATTTATTTAAGTTTACTTTATTACTTTTTTTAACTTTCCATTTGTGTTTTAAAATCAGTTAATAACCAAATAAACTGTAAAAAAGCTATTTTATACAATAAGGGATTTATTTAACAATGCACTGTTCTTCTATAACTCTTAAAAATTCCCAGCTTTAGATGATTGGTCTATTATTTACTTTAAAGGTTTTGCAACATTATAAACACCTACCAATCCATTCTACTCACATTCACCTACCAACTCCCAGTTACCCTTCCTATATTGCCTTTCAATGGCTAACGGTATTTCTTTTTGGGTAGAACGTGTTAAAGTTCATTTTGTCTTGTTTATTTACTTACCCTACTGATATGTGGAAGTATGCACATAACAATACAAATCTGTTGATACTGGCCATCAATTTACATTGATTATTAAAGTTAAAAAAAGTGTTAACAATTAAGATAAAATCTAAAATAATTTTTCAGTAGAAGTTTTAGCTCAGTATTTTTAAATCTTCATCCCATCAAAGTTGAATTACTAAAACCAGTCGGAAACACCTCAAGATAAAACATACGTTTGGATTGCAATCGCTTCATAGCTCAGTATATTTTCCTAACTCATATTGTAGTTTTTAATTTAGTTTTACTTCAGTTTATTAATGAGCTTAGGCTCTTAAACTACTTACTTTATTTTAGAAAATTGTTTGCGATCCTAAATCGAAGTTGACTAATTGATATGCGCTTTTATTTAAATCTGGTTGTTTAAGTCAGTTTAACAATCGTTGTCAAAATACAAGACCTTCCAACTACGAAAATTCACGACATATCAACAACAGAAATATATGGTCTACCAACTACCTGAATAGCATAACCACCATACCTGACTGAACTATATGAACGATCGAAATAAATAACCGAAATACATAGCCTACCAACTTCCTGAAAAGCATAACCACTATACCTGCCTGAACTATTGAACGATCGAAATAAATAACCGAAATACATAGCCTACCAACTACCTGAACTACATAAGCGATATACATTACTGAAGAATATGACTTACCCGCGACTGAAATATAATAAAAAACCTTCATTGTAAATCTTGACAAAATTGTCACTTTTTATTACCGGTACTATTCATACGTTAATTAATCGTCAGTTAATGATTACGCAAATTCCGTTGAAGTAAAACTCGGTTGTGTCCTAAAGCATATTATGCAAATTCTTAAGTAGTTTTGCAAATTAATAGTTTGCCGAGTTAAGTCTAAGTAGTTTTGCTGAGAGGAAGTGGAAGTTGGTGACGTCACCAGAGTTGGCCGCTTGCCCCAGTTCTCAAATACGAGGGCTTCAATAACATTTACATAAGCAACAAGCTACGGTATTGCATTACTTGGTAACTTAAAAATATATTTTCTAGGTAATTCTGAACGATGTGTAACATCACTTTGTCATTTGACAGCATTATAATTACCAATGATGATAAACAACTTATTATAATGTTTTATTTGATAAACAGTTCATTTAATAATTTTAATTTATCATGAGTAAGATTTGATAAAGTTTCAGACCTGTAATCTTCTAGTGAAATAAAATGTATTATATTCTTACAAGTATATATTTGAATTGTAAGTTGTTCCGAGACCATCTTTTAAACGAAAAACGTACAGACAGCGAGACTATCTCAAAACTCAAAATTATACGTTTTTATGGTAATATTCCACTTACTAGCTTCTTATATTTGCTAACAATTGTGTTAAAACAGTAAATTCGTACAAACTAATATACATAATTGTTTATTTCTAATTCGGTGTTAGTTATATGGTTAGTTGTTCGCCGATTAATTTCATATTTAACGAATTGGACATTATAATGACACAAAATTGTTTAAAATTGGCACCAATTTTAGCTGAAACCATACCAACACTAGCAGTAATTCGGATTCCACGTAATGCTGTAGATCTCTTAGTTACCCTGGCTATTGGACTCTTAGCAAGTGGTTATTACTAAGAAACAGTCAACATTGGTTAGTAACATTAACTACACTACTTGTTCATCTACACTCATTCACTTCTTATATTCACCTTTATCTTGGCAATCGACTATTAGTAATGGATAAATGAACAGTACCCTGGCCGCTCAGTGGCTAAGGTTTCGGACTGCAGATTGAAAGGTCCAAACTTGAGTTTATAGTCGGTACTTCAGTCGTTGAAGAAATTCCATCACGGTACTACATGTTCATGTAAACCGATGAGTACAATAAAAAAACTGATGTTACGCCAAATATACTTTACATTCCTAATTTTAAGGAATTAATGTTTTCAAAATTCATCCAGGTTCATGTACTAAGATAGTTGTTGGAAACATGAGAAAATTATGGTTAGTGTATTTAGTAATTATTGTAAAAGTTTGAAAAAAATATTGCATCATACTTCTAGAATCTACTCAGAGAATCAGTAAGGAGGGAGATGAGTGCCTTGCGTGTTCTACCTACTACTATGCAGCAGGATTCAATCGGCTACAAGAAACACGCGTTGGTAAATGAGACTCAAAAATGTACAATTATTTTCTCAGATCAGTCCAAATTTACCAATAATAAAGGCTAGTTATTTATTTATTTATTTGATATGGTTACTTTTCGAAGAAAAAAAAGTGATTTTAGCTGCACTGTTGTCTTCTTCAAAATGTACTCTTTATTTGAGGATACGTTACATTTAGTGTGAGGTGAAATAACATGTAAATCTAAAGTAATTCTAAACAAATGTATTTTCAAACTAGATTATTTATTTACGATTATCATTTATACGCTGTTGAGACATATGTTGCAATTAAGTGTGATAAGAGATTAGTAGTGAATGTATAATAACTACCCAAAATGTACTAATCCCTAGCAAGAGACGTTTACTATATACCCAATATCCAGAGCAGACAAGGGACCCTCTCAGCCTATCTTTGAATCCGAATCACGTAATTGCGGTCTGATATTTGATTAAGTTACAGTGATAGAGTTACGATATTTTTAGCTATTAATAATTGGAAGAACAAGTGGCTGAGCGGTTTAAGGCTTCAGGACTTTGAGTATGAACGCAGGTTCGAATCCTTTACTGGAGTTATCAGTAATATTCACCTTGCATATTACTGCATATGTACTGGTTCTCTCCCTTACTCTGTCCGCACAGATCAATAGTTCATGAGAAATGGTCAAAGTAAGAATAGAAAGATCGCTTTCTATTTTGAAATATATATTCGAATAAATATCTCAGTTGAGGATATATTAGATTTAGTTCCTTTATACAATATGGGGGAGACGCGTACGCTCCTACGGGAACAGTTTTGAAATATGAGAGGTGCCTGTCTGCAGCAAGGACTTGAATCTCAAATGAGATATCTGGGAGGAGATGAGAAGTAAAATTAGAGGGAATATATGTAATCTAGGACTCAGAATAATCAGAGGAACGTCTCCACCTTAAAGGGCATCATTTACTTCAGGCCAACTCCAGGCAGTTGATTAAAAGTACGCTACACTGTATAAAGCGGTGACAAAGACCTGAGAGGACAAATTAACTCGGTATTAAAGTAACGTAATCAGCTAAACAAATGATTCAACTAATGGTTTGTTGCAGTGAGACATAAATGATCTTATCTAGGCCTATATCTTATAATAATAAATTATGTGCGAAATAAATTTTAATTAATAATGATAAATGTCTCTTTTAACGTCACTCGTCAGTTTACATGTGCCTCTAGCCATTTGAAGGAACCTTATATTTAAAGTGCCGACTGTTTGTTCGATTGGACATTCAAAAGTTGGATATTGGACTCAGAAGTCTGAGCCACTGAGCCATCATCCATTAATTTACGTAACAATTACTTCAAAGATGTATTCATTAATGATACATTTTAAATTTCAGGCGTTTGTTCTAATCAAGATCGATAAGTGTAACCCGTTTGATTGCTCTCCCTTTATATTGCTCAGTATTCATGAAATTTCTTATGCAACAGTAGTTATTATAAGTAACATATAAAACCTGTGGGGGTTTCAATTAGTAAAAAACAATGAATTTTTGTTAGATTTTAATAAAATTTCATAAAACAATTAAACACTAAATCATTACAATTATTGTTGTATTTCCATCATGTAAAATGTATTTTTATATTTCCAAATGACAAACTATTAAAAATTCGTAATTTAAGACTGCAATGTTCGTGGCAAATGTGTCTTAACACAAGCCACAAGCAAATGTTCGTAGCAAATGTGTCTTAACACAAGCCACAAGCAAATGTTCGTGGCAAATGTGTCTTAACACAAGCCACAAGCAAATGTGCGTGGCCAATATGTCTTAACACAAGCCACAAGCAAATGTGGAAAACACAGAGGGATATTATAGATAAGAAATCACACAATGCTTAAGTTTATATCACCATTAATGGATTTGTACACAACGTGCATTAATATATAATGAAGAGCTTTACGTAGCATATAAATAATAGATTGTATTCTTACAAACGGAAAAAATGTAAAGTAGGATTGTAATATTACGTTAGTCCAACAAAAGTATTCGAGTACTTAAAGTACACTTTAATAAAGTACACAATACACTTTAAAAGTACATAATTAGAAATGATTTATGACATTCGTGAATAAAGCATCAATGGTATTCAGAGATCGTGTCCATTTCATGCGATTAAAAATGCATGTTTGTTGATGCTGTATTAGTGGAGGAATGGTTATTGTGTTTGAAGTCTTTATATTCCACTATTTATAAAATGTCCTTTCAACAAACTTTTTGCCGATTCTGTTAATCGACAACTTTATGAAATTGGCTGGTTCCTGCAAAAACAACACAACTCTGATTTTATTTAGATATAAGAGAACAATAAAACTTGCAAGGTGGTAATATTAAACGAAATCAAAATAAATTTGACTGATATTCAACATTTAAGTTTTATCATCAAAACAGTAAACAGATTACTAGTTTCCTTCAAATAACAATTTAATTAGTTAGGAATTCGCAGTATTCTCACAGATTAACTAACTAAATACAGATTTTTAAGATGTTTCCTGTAGCTTGTATACTCCACTTCGCAGCCCAAGCATAGTTATCAAAAGGAACTCCACCTGCCCTCCCATACACGAAGAGTGGTATTGACCGAGTATGGTGGCATTAACCCACCCACCCGCCCATACACGGACGGTAGCACTGACACACCCGCCCAACCAAATACGTAGGCTTACGGTGCCGAATCGACCCGCCACCTGCCTATTCACGTACGGTGGTACTGACCCACCCGCCCACGCATACACGTATGATAGTATTGACCCACTCACCCGCCCACACATGTACAGTGGCCCTGACCCAATCATACACGTATGGTGACATTGACCCACCGCTTGCCTATACACGTACGTGGAATTTACCCACTCGCCCACCCATACTCGTACGGTAGCACTGACCCACCAGCCCACCCATACTCATACGGTGGCACTGACCCTCCAGCCCACCCATACACGTACGGTGGCTCTGACCCTCCAGCCCACCCATACACGTACGGTGGCTCTGACCCACCAGCCAACCCATACACAGACAGTTCCATTGAAGGCCAAAAAGTTAAAAAAGGACAACAAACTTGTCAGTGCTTTGAAACTGAAGATTTATGATTAGTTGTGTAACATGTCTAATTAAATGATATTATATATATTTTTATTTTATAATATATGATATTAAGGAATTTTTACTTAACTAATAGTTTTCCTTTTTAAAAAGGTTTAACTATTCTATAATCTTGTTTTCGATAGTAAATTAAATATTTATATACGAAGTTAAGTTGATTTAAAAAATATAAGAGATGTTATTAAATTACCTGGAGTCATTTTTGTATAATTTTTACGTACTTAAAACTTGTTAATAATGTCTTAACTAAAATTTAAACTACCCAATATGGAATTGATTTTAAAACGTCGGAACATTTGCTTTACTATTCATTTTTACGAGCAATTAACTTTAATAATAATTGTTTAATTTATACGCACGTAAAAACTATTTAAAATATTTTAATCAAATTATAAACCTTTTTATCGCACATGTTAAGAAAATGTGAAACAATTTTTGTAACCATTTATTAACAACGGGAATACACCAAGATTATCAGAAGATATGTTGTGAATCTGACTTAAAACCCCAAACAAAATCGAACTAGCTTCTCTCACTGCCTTTAGTTTTATCACCAAGCAAAGTAAATGATGTACAATCTGTTTATCAAGTTAAAAATACGTGGCAAACTAATTATTGTTTGAATCTTCCATATTTATTGCAATGAAAGAGTTAGATCAAAAAGTGAACTGGATATATGGATCACCAAGTGTAATTGTACAATAGTAAGTTAGCTGTGAACATACTCAGATTGAACAACATAGAGAACTAGGATCAGAATCAAATCACTTTATTTTGACAGTACAACCACTGTATAGTAGCGTCATTAATCTAAACAGAACATTCATACAAAATACAACTAAATAGTATCTATTTGATCTGATAAGAAGTCCTTAACCCTATAATAAAATTTGCTTAACAGAAGATTTTTTACCACCTTCCCAAAGCCAACAACATCATTCTCCTTAACTGAGGCAGGTAGAGCATTAAACAAATTTACAGCATTGTAATTATTATTTATCTTAAAAAAAGAAGTTCTATGCCGTGGAATTTCAATAGAATGATTTCTAAAATTGCATCAATATGTGCAACCGTTCATTTTGATAAAGGGAGTGAGTTATGATTGTACACCTTGATAACTAGATAAAAGGATCAAGAGGTATGAAGGTTCCCTTGTAAACCGAAAAAATGTATTGACATTTATGATAGTAAAGCTTGATAACTGAATAAGGAGATCAAGGGGTAAGATCGTACACTTTGATAACTAGTTGAAAGTTTCAGGAGGTATGATCGTACATCTTGATAACTAGATAAACGTTTCTAGATGTATAATCGTACGCCTTGTAAACTAAATAAAACGATCTATATTTATAATCGTAATGCTTGGTAACTGGGTATGGAGATCAAGGTGTGATATTTAACTCCTTGGTGACAATATCGAAGGATCAATGAGTATTTCAAGTATCTTGATAACTAAATAAAATGTTCAGGAGTTATGATCGTGCACCTTGATAAGTAGATGAAAGGATCGAGGTGTATTATCGTACACTATGTAAACTAAAAAAGTTGATTGACATTTATGGAGTTAAAGCTTGAGAACTGAATAACACTATATAGGGGTGAGAACGTTCACTTAGTTAACTATATAAAAGGGCGAAAGAGTATATCGTTCACTTTGATACTAGATAAAAATATCGAGGGTTATAGTCTTACATCTTAATGACTAGATAAAAAGATCGAGAGGTACCTTGGAAAGTAGATAACCTTGGAACGTAAGCTGTAAAATACACCTTAATTCTAATACTTATTGAAGAATAATAGAGTTTGAAACAGTATCAATCTTGAATATTTAAACTAAAAACTTCAATCAAACGACACAAATGATGAAAATATTTCAACTTAGTGTATATGTAAGGTATATAATATTCTAAATACACGTTTGCTTCTATGTACGTGAAATTCAAATAGAAATGCATTTAAGGCAATAATAGAATGTACTCATATCTTTAGCTGAAGCATTTATTTACTCTCTCGCATGAATAATTCACAAACATATTACAAGTCATACTAAATGAAATAATATGAATATTTATTTTTATACTAACCATAATATAAATAAATTGCGAATATCCACGAGTGTCTGTTGACTCTATGTTGACAGTTCATGTTATTTTTGTTCATACAATCTCATGAATGAAATGCACACGTTGTTTGGTGAGAAATGTCTGTAAGACAAGATCAAGCCCAAGTAATGACCTGGTTACAGCAGCCAAGAGCTCGTCATTACCATAATCAGCCAATAAATATTCAATATCATGGCTCTCCCATGTCATCCATTCGCGGGTGACATTCTACGGACACTCATCGAGAGGTGTTGGAAGACATCTACCCTTGTTCCTTTGTGACTGGAGAGTGGCTTGATAAAATATGTTTATAAATGTATGTGATCAATGAGCAGATTGATGAAGAAAGTATTGATCAACTTACTTTACACGGTTATACAGATTTAATATTAAAAGTAATATCATATTATATTTATGTTCAGACTAACTAATTAACATTGTAAAAAATAATTGGTATCAAATTCGCATGGATGTAAAACAGAATCATCATTTCTGTGCTATGCATTTTCAAACAGAGATAAATCAATTGGTCTAAAAAAATTATTGGAGATAAAATGCTTGTCTTATAATCTACTCTCTAACAAGGCTATATAGGCCTAATATTTTTAAAAGTTTCATGAAAACTTATGAACAATATATAACTATAAAAAATTACATAATTGTATGCCGCAACTTTCATTAAGATCGAGAAGTAGCTCACAGTAAGACTGTATAAAATACAACATCAGTATACAGCCCACGTACTCTATCCAATGCGTACATACGGTAGTAGCACGTCGTACATTCGCACTGAGTCACAACCACACTGTCGGTAAAACCATCATCAAAGTCGATGAGTAGCTCACGGAGAACTGTGTCAATGACAAAATCAGCATGCAGGCCCACTCCTCCATCAAATGTATACATACGGTATTAGCACGTTGTACATTGGCACTGAGCCACAACCACGCTGTCGGTAAATCCATCATCAAAGTCGAGAAGTAGCTCACGGAGAACTGTGTCAATGACAACATCAGCATGCAGGCCCACTCACTCCATCAAATGTATACATACGGTATTAGCACGTCGTAGATTGGCACTGAGCTAGAACCACGCTGTCGGTAAATCCATCATCAAAGTCGAGAAGTAGCTCACGGAGGACTGTATCAATGACAACATCAGTATGCAGGCCCACTCACTCCATCAAATGTATACATACGGTATTAGCACGTCGTAGATTGGCACTGAGCTAGAACCACGCTGTCGGTAAATCCATCATCAAAGTCGAGAAGTAGCTCACGGAGGACTGTGTTAATGACAACATCAGTATGCAGGCCCACTCACTCCATCAAATGTATACATACGGTATTAGCACGTCGTACATTGGCACTGAGCCAGAACCACGCTGTCGGTAAATCCATCATCAAAGTCGAGAAGTAGCTCACGGAGGACTGTGTCAATGACAACATCAGTATGCAGGCCCACTCACTCCATCAAATGTATACATACGGTATTAGCACGTAGTACATTGGCACTGAGTCACAACCACGCTGTCGGTAAATCCATCATCAAAGTCGAGAAGTAGCTCACGGAGGACTGTGTCAATGACAACATCAGTATGCAGGCCCACTCACTCCATCAAATGTATACATACGGTATTAGCACGTCGTACATTGGCACTGAGCCACAACCACGCTGTCGGTAAATCCATCATCAAAGTCGAGAAGTAGCTCACGGAGGACTGTGTCAATGACAACATCAGTATGCAGGCCCACTCACTCCATCAAATGTATAACTTACATATGGTATTAGCACGTCGTACATTGGCACTGAGCCACAACCACGCTGTCGGTAAAATCCAACATCAAGGTCGAGAAGTAGCTCACGGAGGACTGTGTCAATGACAACATCAGTATGCAGGCCCACTCACTCCATCAAATGTATACATACGGTATTAGCACGTCGTACATTGGCACTGAGCCACAACCACGCTGTCGGTAAAATCCATCATCAAAGTCGAGAAGTAGCTCACGGAGAACTGTGTCAATGACAACATCAGTATGCAGGCCCACTCACTCCATCAAATGTATACATACGGTATTAGCACGTCGTACATTGGCACTGAGCCACAACCACGCTGTCGGTAAATCCATCATCAAAGTCGAGAAGTAGCTTACGGAGGACTGTGTCAATGACAACATCAGTATGCAGGCCCACTCACTCCATCAAATGTATACATACGGTATTAGCACGTCGTATATTGGCACTGAGCCACAACCACGCTGTCGGTAAATCCATCATCAAAGTCAAGAAGTAGCTTACGGAGGACTGTGTCAATGACAACATCAGTATGCAGGCCCACTCACTCCATCAAATGTATACATACGGTATTAGCACGTCGTATATTGTCACTGAGCACAACCACGCTTCGGTAAATCCATCATCAAAGTCGAGAAGTAGCTCACGGAGGACTGTGTCAATGACAACATCAGTATGCAGGCCCACTCACTCCATCAAATGTATACATATGGTATTAGCACGTCGTATATTGTCACTGAGTCACAACCACGTTGTCGCTAAAACCATCATAAGTATTCGAGAAGAGCCCACGTACCCCATCCAATGAATGCATACGGTAGTAGCACGTCGTATATTGTCACTGAGTCACAACGACACTAACGAACAAATCCAACATCAAGGTCAAGAAGTAGCACACAAGAGGACTGTATCAAAGAGGTCATCATTATACAGGCTCACGTACCCCATACAGTGTGAACATACGGTAGTAGCACGTCGTATATTGTCACTGAGTCACAACCACGCTAACGACCAAATCCAACATCAAGGTCGAGAAGTAGCACACAGGAGGACTGTGTCAAAGAGGTCATCATTATGCAGGCTCACGTACCCCATACAGTGTGAACATACGTTAGTAGCACGTCGTACACTGTCACTGAGTCACAACCACGCTAACGACCAAATCCAACATCAAGGTCGAGAAGTAGCACACAGGAGGACTGTGTCAAAGAGGTCATCATTATGCAGGCTCACGTACCCCATACAGTGTGAACATACGGTAGTAGCACGTCGTATATTGTCACTGAGTCACAATCACGCTAACGAACAAATCCAACATCAAGGTCGAGAAGTAGCACACAGGAGGACTGTGTCAAAGAGGTCATCATTATGCAGGCTCACGTACCTGCACAATGTAGCACTGATACACATATTATTAAAATAACAGCTAGACTATCACGATGTTTTTCATTACTATTCTTGGAATATATCGTTACCTAATTATGTGTTGCCGTATGGTTAAACATAATCGTGCTCAGCTTAGCGAAAACATAAATGGGGAATAACGGCAGCCCTTTTAGATCAAGTCAGTTCATTATTAAGATTAATTTAGTTGATTGAATTATTAGTAATCATGACAACTTTGACAAAAAAAGTGGGCACAATCGTAACGTAGGTGTTTATAAGTTTATTTTATATGCCGATGTTTTTACGAAGAATCATATTCATAGGCTGTTATGATGGTAAACTTTGATGGGGGAAAAACAGGGTGCTTAAGAAAGGTTTATTTATGACCTAATTCTGGATATTCGGTCAGTAAATAATACTCAAATTATGTTTTTGAACACGATGTAAAATAATTTATATAATAGTAATCCAAGAGGACTTAAGTATGTCACTTAAGGTTCTGGGCAGAGATGACGGAATATGAACTATGCTTTTGTGATCATTTTCTTACAGTGATACTCCGACAAATCTGCTTCATATTTTGCTTAGTATATTCTGTGTTCATTAGATATTTTATAGCAAACGATATGCATACTATTTATGTATTGATAAATATTTGGCAATATTTATATCTCGTATTTTAGAATATATTTTTCTTAGTGAAATTGTTACGTACTTGAATAGGAAGAGCAAATTTTGTGTTTGCCATGATGTCAGGAGTATCTTAATTAACATGAAACGTCCTTAATAAAAGTATTTAAAGTCAAATGTAAAACTGTAAACTTATTCACAACGGATTTTCGATGGCGTGATTCTCGTGGTAATCTTTAGGTAGCGTGATGCAATCTATTAAATATCAGAGGGCGGGAGGGGAAATATTCCCTTAACTACACAGCACCCCATGCCTTACTGTGATTTCTTACAGGGCACTTTACTTAAGCTTCTGGAATGTGGAGCTAATTCCGTAAACCCGTAAACGACCTGATATTGTAATGAAAAATATCTTGTAATTGGTTATGGAAGTATACGAGTACGTATCAAGTATTATTAAAGGAATATGTGATATATACGAATGATTGAAATGCCTATATTGGACATTTATAATTTTCACATTTATTACATATGAAATCCAGCCTAGTCAACACAAATTCTAGTCACAAACAATAAAAATTTATAATTTAGCGTTCATTATTGTGAATATTTTTAAGGTCACTAGGTTACGATGAGAATTATACTAGGTAAAAAGTTCTATTACGATTAAATACAGTTGACAAGGTCACACGATGGTATCTTACAATCAATCCAAACGATCCCTCAAGGCCGTACATGGCTGCGTATATTGTAACTGTTATACTCGTAGTTACCAAAGTGTACTATCGTGCATCACAAATCTGTTTTCTGGTTATCAAGGTATATGATCACGTCCCTCAAATATTTTCTCTAGTTAGCGAGGTGTTCTATCTCACCCGTCGATCATCTTATCCAGTCTCCAAGCTTTAAGATCATAAATATCGATCCTTTTATCTAGTTACCAAGGTGTTCGATCTCACCCCTCTATCCTCTCATCCAGTGCCCAAGCTTTAATATCATACCTCTTCATCCTTTCATCTAGTTATCAATATTTACGATTATACCTTATCATCCTTTTATCTAGTTATCAATATTTACGATCATACCTCTCGATCCTTTTTATCTAGTTATCAAGGGTTTACCATAAAACCTCTCGATCCCGTTTTCTAGTTAGCAAGTACACGTACAATGATACTGGCTCACCCGCCTTCCCACACACGCACAGTTACTGACCAACCCACCCTCCCATTCACGTACAGTGGTACTGGCCCACCCGCCCTCCCATTCACGTAAAGTGGTGCTTCAAGATTAATCAATATTAGTAAATTTGTAATATGCACTAATTAGTATGCAACTTGTAATCAAATAAATAAACATCAATGATGTTCGTGTCTACCATAGTTAAATATGGATCTTGTCTACTACTTTAACTACCCACTCTACAAGTACCGACTTTGAACGCTATCTATTGCGTAAGATACAGTTATCCATTCCATCCCACAACATTCTTGTCACGACTTCTGCTCTCCATTCTCCCTATAAATCTTATTCCTTGCTTACTCATTCATATACACATATTTATTTACGATTTGTTTTCACCACTCCTTACCTACAAACATAATGATGGAGTCATCTAATTCCACCTCCTCTTCCCAAGTTTTACTTATACAATAATCCTAAGAATAAAATATTGAAATATCCTGATTTATAAATAGTTGTATGCCTAAAAATAAGAATGTTATTTTTAGAAACATGTTTAATTGCTGACTCAAGGTATTTCAAAAAACAATGTACTATTGAAAAAATCTAAAAAATAAAGACTACTTAGTTTATTTACACCAACTTTATACAATTCTTGATGACTAAAAGTTAAAAAAGTTAAAGTTCATCTTATTTTACCAGGCGAAGTTAGGGCTAAGAAGTCCTTTCTAACACGGCTTTACGTGACTTCCGAACCACGGGAGCGGCAGGGCATAAACTGTTACTGGTCTTATTGGGAATCGAACCCGGACCAATTGCGTGGCAAGCCATCCCCTTAGCCCCTTATCTACGGTCACTCCCCTTAGCTATGACTCACTATCTTTTACAAACTAATGACACTTGTTTTACATTCACTAACTTCCTCTTTACTTTTTTTCTTTACTAAGAAAACAAAAAAAAATAGTATACCAGCTTATTTTCTAGAAATCTCTTCTTTATCATCAATGTACTTTTAAATATATCCAAATCAATGTTCTTCCTCCTCAACTTTTTTTCTGAAAGTACCACAATATGAATGTTTATAGTTGAACTATTACATGGCTTTGATGGTGAAATAATAATCACCAATAAATCTTTACTTTCACAACATGAAAATGAAATGTACATTATTAAATTAAATGATATAATGGAAGTGTTTACTGTGCTGCAATAAAACGTGCAAATGCAAAGCTAATAAAATCATAGAATCTATTGTACTGTACTAGTGTATATTACTAAAAGTACATTAAACGCTAAAGTTGAGTAGCAATAACTCGGATAACACCATAGTAAAACAAGTCCTTTATATGAAAAGATGTTTATGTACCAGGTATTTATTCAATTTTGGTTTAAAGTACAACGATAACAGTAATCAGCGATATACTTAAGAGTCTACAGAGGCTGTTGGAGCCTGTCGTCAATGTTGGTTTTCATAAGAACAATGCTATTTTCGAACCGGACATATGATCACGCGTATACAAATTAAACAGCTATTTTTAAACGGATTATTTATAAACAAATTTCATTAGATTTAGAATGAAATTGCGTGTTGTAATTGCTTTACGAATTCCTAATTAGTTTTTTGGAACAAATATATAGTTTGAAGTTTTTACTTTCACCTGTTTTTCAAAACTAGGTTTATGTATTTAAAATATCAAAAGCAAACCCAATGCGCAATATGATAACGTTTAAAATGGCACTTCATAGACAACTTTTGGTAAATAAGTAAAGAAAGAATATAGATTCGCAAGTAACATTGTTTGTATGGGATTAAAAGGAACATGTTCGACAGCCTGTGCAGACTCTTAAGTTCGCCATAACCCTTACAACTACGCAAATAACTTAACTATAGGACTACCTCCGACTCAATGGTATAGGCAATAGGTCAGGGCAGCTGGCACAATGAATGCCTATTAAGTAATTACATTCATGTCCGTAATACCGAACAATTAGTCGCATCATGAATAAATCATGATCATTACAAATCCTGGACGCTATCCAGGATTATTTTAATTATACTCTATGGCTAGCTGAAGTGGTCAGAGATTATGGTGACTTCCGACCTCACTTTCGGCCTGCAAGAATCTATCAATGAATACACATCTATAATAGAGCACATCTATAGATGTGTATTCATTGAATCTCTTCTCTATAAGACTAATGTTACATTGCCTCAAATCAAGTGAAAAAAGCTTTACTGGAAGCCATTTAAAGTATTATTTGTTAATTCGTTGATATTAATTTAATTTTTACAGATTTTTTTTGATAAATGCTTAATTTTGATTGATTTTTGGTATACTATTTTCCTAATGTTTTCAATTAGATCACTATTACATAATTTTCTCACAAATATTAAAGTTTAAATGCGCTAAGAAATCAAAAGTTTCCATGAAATACCTACGATACCAACCCAACATTAAAAGACAATATTATTGGTTTTGTCATTAGGATTCTATCTTTTTTAATAACCTATTTCCCTTTTACTTTGTACAAAATTATTCTAAACAGAGTCCATGTTCAGGTATTGTTGAATTATTCTCACTTTTGGAACTAGTTTAGCATACCTGCGTGGTGAATCCAGAGGAGTTTTATAAATGTATATCTGCAAACGTCTCCCAGACCGTTAATCTTTTATCTAACCATAAATTGAGAGTATTAGCATTTTTCTGTCAAATCCGATTACAGTTCTTATAGATGTCAGTGAGGGTAGTCTTCATATGTGTAAATATTTCCTTTCCATTGATACGGTGATTATAAACATTAAATCATAATCATTTTCCGTTAATTAACTACCACTACTTTGGTTAGGTTATGTTAGGTTTGTTGATGTTGTGTTAGGTTTGTTTGGGTTATGTTTAGTTGGTTAGGTTATATTAGGTTTAATTATGTTATATTAGGTTTGGTTTGGTTATGTTAGGTTAACCTAAGTTATAGTAGTGAATGAACGGAAAAGAGTGCTTTTGAATTATACTTTCATTTGTGTAAACAATTAAATTAATGTTATAACTATCTTTCTTTTCTGTGGAATTTTATTCGGTTTGTTTTTTTATTTTTTATTAAATATATGTATTTTCCTTTCTCTTGCCTGAATTGCACATTCCTACGTAAAGGTATTAATCATAGACATTAAAGTCTAGTTTAATGCGAAAAACGTCGTAATCTATGATAAGTCTGCTTTGAAACAGAGTTACTTTTTGTTAAAATATCAGTTTCGTGTAATAAGGTCTGTTATTCATCATTTTTATTATTGACTAAGACCTCAGATAAATACTGTTCAAACCCAAATAATAATAATACTCTTTAAAATGAAAAGTTTAGAAACTTCTTGAAAGGACATTTAAAGGATTTAACGATATTATTTTCGATTTGTAAAGGGTGATTATGACAGAAAAAAACAAAAAGAGCTTTACTACTACCATTCATCTAACATCCTCTCAAGCCGCTTACCGAAGGCTTACCACACATAAAACCAAGATGTCGCCGTCTTGGAACTGGGAGCAGGCGTCATGCTTCACCTTTCAGCCGATGCCTTGTAAATGAACTGTAACTAAGCCATTGAACACTGTCCCGTAGTACTACTGTATCATAATGATTAAATATGCACAATGTTTGTAGTTTTAATACATGTTAAAATGTGCATCATATCGTTAAATATTACTTGTTTCTTAAAATATAAAAGTATAGTTAAATAATACATCTTTTCTTAAATAAAAATGTACACATTTATATTTGGAATGGATCCTGAACCAATATGGAGATTCCTTGTAATTTAATGATGATTTATTTAAAACGGATGAAAACTATTAAACTACAATATAGAAGGAATTCCCCAAACTAAATTCCACTGTTATACTCTGTCCTAAAGGAGCGTTGTAACATAGGAACCAAGTTAGAGTCTTGGTGTGATACAGTTAGTGAGGATCTCTACAATAGGCATTATATTCATTGAATCATGTAAATACGAATGTACTGTATACAATTTTAAGCCCTCGGTGTGATACAGTTAGCGAGGATCTCTATAGTAGGCATTATATTCATTAAATCGCGTAAATACAGTTGTTCTGTATACAATGTTATGGCCTCGGTGTGATACAATTAGTGAGGATCTCTACAGTAGGCATTATATTCATTAAATCACGTAAATACGAATGTTCTGTATACAATGTTATGGCCATGGTGTGATACAGTTAGTGAGGATCTCTACAGTAGGCATTATATTCATTAAAGCGCGTAAATACGATTGTTCTGTATACAATGTTATGGCCTCGGTGTGATACAATTAGTGAGGATCTCTAAAGTAGGCAATATATTCATTAAATCATGTAAATACAAATGTTCCTTATACAATGTTATGGCCTCGGTGTGATACAATTAGTGAGGATCTCTAAAGTAGGCAATATATTCATTAAATCATGTAAATACAAATGTTCCTTATACAATGTTATGAACTCGGTGTGATACAGTTAGTGAGGATCTCTATAGTAGGCATTATATTCATTAAATCATGTAAATACGAATGTACTTTATACAATGTTATGGCCATGGTGTGATACAGTTAGTGAGGATCTCTACAGTAGGCATTATATTCATTAAATCACGTAAATACGAATGTTCTTTATACAATGTTATGGCCACGGTGTGATACAGTAAGTGAGGATCTCTACAGTAGGCATTATATTCATTAAATCACGTAAATACGAATGTTCTTTATACAATGTTATGGCCATGGTGTGATACAGTTAGTGAGGATCTCTACAGTAGGCATTATATTCATTAAATCATGTAAATACGAATGTTCTTTATACAATGTTATGGCCATGGTGTGATACAGTTAGTGAGGATCTCTACAGTAGGCATTATATTCATTAAATCACGTAAATACGAATATTCTTTATACAATGTTATGGCCTCGGTGTGATACAGTTAGTGAGGATCTCTACAGTAGGCATTACATTCATTAAATCACGTAAATACGAATGTTCTTTATACAATGTTATGGCCATGGTGTGATACAGTTAGTGAGGATCTCTACAGTAAGCATTATATTCATTAAATCACGTAAATACCAATGTTCTTTATACAATGTTATGGCCTCGGTGTGATACAGTTAGTGAGGATCTCTACAGTAGGCATTATATTCATTAAATCACGTAAATACGAATGTTCTGTATACAATGTTATGGCCTCGGTGTGATACAGTTAGTGAGGATCTCTACAGTAGGCATTATATTCATTAAATCACGTAAATACGAATGTTCTGTATACAATGTTATGGCCATGGTGTGATACAGTTAGTGAGGATCTCTACAGTAGGCATTATATTCATTAAAGCGCGTAAATACAATTGTTCTGTATACAATGTTATGGCCTCAGTGTGATACAATTAGTGAGGATCTCTACAGTAGGCATTACATTCATTTAATCACGTAAATACAAATGTTCTGTATACAATGTTATGGCCTTGGTGTGATACAGTTAGTGAGGATCTCTACAGTAGGCATTATATTCATTAAAGCGCGTAAATACAATTGTTCTGTATACAATGTTATGGCCTCGGTGTGATACAATTAGTGAGGATCTCTACAGTAGGCATTATATTCATTAAATCACGTAAATACGAATGTTCTTTATACAATGTTATGGCCATGGTGTGATACAGTTAGTGAGGATCTCTATAGTAGGCATTATATTCATTAAATCATGTAAATACAAATGTACCGTATACAATGTTATGAACTCGGTGTGATACAGTTAGTGAGGATCTCTACAGTAGGCATTATATTCATTAAATCATGTAAATACGAATGTTCTTTATACAATGTTATGGCCTCGGTGTGATACAGTTAGTGAGGATCTCTACAGTAGGCATTATATTCATTAAATCACGTAAATACGAATGTTCTTTATACAATGTTATGGCCATGGTGTGATACAGTTAGTGAGGATCTCTATAGTAGGCATTATATTCATTGAATCATGTAAATACGAATGTACTGTATACAATTTTATGGCCTCCGTGTGATACAGCTAGTGAGGATCTCTACAGTAGGCATTATATTCATTAAATCGCGTAAATACGATTGTTCTGTATACAATGTTATGGCCTCGGTGTGATACAATTAGTGAGGATCTCTAAAGTAGGCAATATATTCATCAAATCATGTAAATACAAATGTACTGTATACAATGTTATGGCCTCGGTGTGATACAATTAGTGAGGATCTCTAAAGTAGGCAATATAATCATCAAATCATGTAAATACAAATGTACTGTATACAATTTTATGGCCTTGGTGTGATACAGTTAGTGAGGATCCCTTCAGTAGGCATTATATTCATTAAATCACGTATATAAAAGTATACTGTATACAATGTTATGGCCTCGGTGTGATACAGTTAGTAAAGATCTTTACAGTAGGCATTATATTCATTAAATCATGTAAATACAAATGTTCCTTATACAATGTTATGGCCTCGGTGTGATACAGTTAGTGAGGATCTCTACAGTAGGCATTACATTCATTAAATCATGTAAATACGAATGTTCCTTATATAATGTTATGGCCTCGGTGTGATATAATTAGTGAAGATCTCTACAGTAGGCATTATATTCATTAAATCATGTAAATACAAATGTTCCTTATATAATGTTATGGCCTCGGTGTGATATAATTAGTGAAGATCTCTACAGTAGGCATTATATTCATTAAATCATGTAAATACGAATTTCCTTATACAATGTTATGGCCTCGGTGTGATACAGTTAGTGAGGATCTCTACAGTAGGCATTATATTCATTAAATCATGTAAATACGAATGTTCCTTATACAATGTTATGGCCTCGGTGTGATACAGTTAGTGAGGATCTCTACAGTAGGCATTATATGCATTAAATCATGTAAATACGAATGTTCCTTATACAATGTTCTGATACTAAACGCCGTTAAAAATTATTGTTTACTCGACAGCATCCTATAATTATTTTAAATATTAATCCGAAATATGTTCATAAGTACTTATTATCATATATAATGAATAACTCAAGAGAATTGTTGTCTATTTGTAGGGTTTTATTTATTTATGAAGAAAGTTGTTTAAGGAGTTGACGCCTTATTTTACCATATGAGTAACGTATATGCCTTATTACTCGTATAACTACACAGCAAAACACTTTAGACATTTGACATGAAACATATGCATCAATTTAACGCATCATAGTGGAGTTTAAAACACTACACATAATATAGTTTAAAATTCTAGCTACATAAGTAAGTCTATCCCAATGAAACACCCGATTACATTCATTAAATGAAAGCATTATATTCATTAAATCGTGTAAATACGAATGTACTGTATACAATGTTATGTCCTCGGTGTGATACAGTTAGTGAGGATCTCTACAGTAGGCATTATATTCATTTAATCACGTAAATACAAATGTTCTGTATACAAAGTTATTGCCTCGGTGTGATACAGTTAGTGACGATCTCTACAGTAGGCATTATATTCATTTAATCACGTAAATACAAATGTTCTGTATACAAAGTTATTGCCTCGGTGTGATACAGTTAGCGAGGATCTGTACAAGAGGCATTATATTCATTAAATCGCGTAAATACGAATGTACTGTATAAAATGTTATGGCCTCGGTGTGATACAGTTAGTGACGATCTCTACAGTAGGCATTATATTCATTAAATCGCGTAAATACGAATGTACTGTATAAAATGTTATGGCCTCGGTGTGATACAGTTAGTGAGGATCTCTACAGTAGGCATTGTATTCATTTAATCACGTAAATACAAATGTTCTGTATACAAAGTTATTGCCTCGGTGTGATACAGTTAGTGACGATCTCTACAGTAGGCATTATATTCATTTAATCACGTAAATACAAATGTTCTGTATACAAAGTTATTGCCTCGGTGTGATACAGTTAGCGAGGATCTCTACAGTAGGCATTATATTCATTAAATCACGTAAATACGAATGTACTGTATACAATGTTATAGCCTCAGTGTGATACAGTTAGTGAGGATCTCTACAGTAGGCAATTTATTCATTAAATCACGTAAATACGATTGTACTGTATACAATGTTATGGCCTCAATGTGATACAGTTAGTGACGATCTTTACAGTAGGCATTATATTCATTAAATCATGTAAATACGAATGTTTCTTATACAATGTTATGGCCTCAGTGTGATACAGTTAGTGACGATCACTACAGTAGGCATTATATTCGTTAAATCGCATAATATGAATGTACTGTATAAAATGTTATGGCTTTGATGTGATACAGTTAGTGAGGATCTCTACAGTAGGCATTATATTCATTAAATCACGTAAATACGAATGTACTGTATACAATGTTATAGCCTCAGTGTGATACAGTTAGTGAGGATCTCTACAGTAGGCAATTTATTCATTAAATCACGTAAATACGATTGTACTGTATACAATGTTATGGCCTCAGTGTGATACAGTTAGTGACGATCTTTACAGTAGGCAATATATTCATTAAATCATGTAAATACGAATGTTTCTTATACAATGTTATGGCCTCAGTGTGATACAGTTAGTGACGATCTCTACAGTAGGCATTATATTCATTAAATCATGTAAATACGAATGTTTCTTATACAATGTTATGGCCTCAGTGTGATACAGTTAGTGACGATCTCTACAGTAGGCATTATATTCATTAAATCACGTAAATACAAATGTTCTGTATACAATGTTATGGTCTCGGTGTGATACGGTTAGTGACGATCTTTATAGTAGGCATTATATTCATTAAATCACGTATATAAAAGTATACTGTATACAATGTTATGGCCTCGGTGTGATACAGTTAGTGAAGATCTTTACAGTAGGCATTATATTCATTAAATCATGTAAATACAAATGTTCCTTATACAATGTTATGGCCTCGGTGTGATACAGTTAGTGAGGATCTCTACAGTAGGCATTACATTCATTAAATCATGTAAATACGAATGTTCCTTATATAATGTTATGGCCTCGGTGTAATACAGTTAGTGAGGATCTCTACAGTAGGCATTATATTCATTAAATCAAGTAAATACGAATGTTCTTATACAATGTTATGGCCTCGGTGTGATACAGTAAGTGGGGATCTCTACAGTATGCATTATATTCATTAAATCATGTAAATACGAATGTTCCTTATACAATGTTATGGTCTCGGTGTGATACAGTTATTGAGGATCTTTATAGTAGGCATTCTATTCATTAAATCACGTAAATACAAATGTTCTGTATACAATGTTATGGCCTCGGTGTGATACGGTTAGTGAGGATCCCTTCAGTAGGCACTATATTCATTAAATCACGTATATAAAAGTATACTGTATACAATGTTATGGCCTCGGTGTGATACAGTTAGTGACGATCTTTACAGTAGGCATTATATTCATTAAATCATGTAAATACAAATGTTCCTTATACAATGTTATGGCCTCGGTGTGATACAGTTAGTGAGGATCTCAACAGTAGGCATTACATTCATTAAATCATGTAAATACGAATGTTCCTTATATAATGTTATGGCCTCGGTGTAATACAGTTAGTGAGGATCTCTACAGTAGGCATTATATTCATTAAATTATGTAAATACAAATGTTTCTTATACAATGTTATGGCCTCGGTGTGATACAGTAAGTGAGGATCTCTACAGTAAGCATTATATTCATTAAATCATGTAAATACGAATGTTCCTTATACAATGTTATGGCCTCGGTGTGATACAGTTAGTGAGGATCTCTACAGTAAGTATTATATTCATTAAATCATGTAAATACGAATGTTCCTTATACAATGTTATGGCCTCGGTGTGATACAGTTAGTGAGGATCTCTACAGTAAGCATTATATTCATTAAATCATGTAAATACGAATGTTCCTTATACAATGTTATGGCCTCGGTGTGATACAGTTAGTGACGATCTCTACAGTAAGCATTATATTCATTAAATCATGTAAATACGAATGTTCCTTATACAATGTTATGACCTCGGTGTGATACAGTTAGTGAGGATCTTTACAGTAGGCATTATATTTTTTAAATCATGTAAATACGAATGTTCCTTATACAATGTTATAGCCTCGGTGTGATACAGTTAGTGAGGATCTCTACAGTAGGTATTATATTCATTAAATCATGTAAATACGAATGTTCCTTATACAATGTTATGGCCTCGGTGTGATACAGTTAGTGAGGATCTCTACAGTAAGCATTATATGCATTAAATCATGTAAATACGAATGTTCCTTATACAATGTTATGGCCTCGGTGTGATACAGTTAGTGAGGATCTCTACAGTAAGTATTATATTCATTAAATCATGTAAATACGAATGTTCCTTATACAATGTTATGGCCTCGGTGTGATACAGTTAGTGTGGATCTCTACAGTATGCATTATATTCTTTAAATCATGTAAATACGAATGTTCCTTATACAATGTTATGGCCTCGGTGTGATACAGTTAGTGACGATCTCTACAGTAAGCATTATATTCATTAAATCATGTAAATACGAATGTTCCTTATACAATGTTATGACCTCGGTGTGATACAGTTAGTGAGGATCTTTACAGTAGGCATTATATTTTTTAAATCATGTAAATACGAATGTTCCTTATACAATGTTATAGCCTCGGTGTGATACAGTTAGTGAGGATCTCTACAGTAGGTATTATATTCATTAAATCATGTAAATACGAATGTTCCTTATACAATGTTATGGCCTCGGTGTGATACAGTTAGTGAGGATCTCTACAGTAAGCATTATATGCATTAAATCATGTAAATACGAATGTTCCTTATACAATGTTATGGCCTCGGTGTGATACAGTTAGTAAGGATATTTACAGTACACATTATATTTTTTAAATCATGTAAATACGAATGTTCCTTATACAATGTTATGGCCTCGGTGTGATACACTTAGTGACGATCTCTACAGTAGGTATTTGTCATTGGGCTATTAATTAATGACACTTTCTAAGGAATAGTCGGCCTTAGTTTGTAACAATGACTACATTCGCTCCTCTACACTCATCACACTCATTCGAAATACATATTCACCCATTTCTTGACGATCGGCGTCTTATGAATAAACAAATAAAAAAAATATATTTATTAAATCATGTAAATACGAATGTTCCATATACAATGTTATGGCCTCAGTGTGATACAGTTAGTGACGATCTCTACAGTAGGCATTATATTCATTAAATCACGTAAATACAAATGTTCTGTATACAATGTTATGGCCTCGGTGTGATACGGTTAGTGAGGATCCCTTCAGTAGGCATTATATTCATTAAATCACGTATATAAAAGTATACTGTATACAATGTTATGGCCTCGGTGTGATACAGTTAGTGAAGATCTTTACAGTACGCATTATATTCATTAAATCATGTAAATACAAATGTTCCTTATACAATGTTATGGCCTCGGTGTGATACAGTTAGTGAGGATCTCTACAGTAAGCATTATATGCATTAAATCATGTAAATACGAATGTTCCTTATACAATGTTATGGCCTCGGTGTGATACAGTTAGTGAGGATCTCTACAGTAGGCATTATATTCATTAAATCATGTAAATACGAATGTTCCTTATACAATGTTATGGCCTCGGTGTGATACAGTTAGTGAGGATCTTTACAGTACACATTATATTTTTTAAATCATGTAAATACGAATGTTCCTTATACAATGTTATGGCCTCGGTGTGATACACTTAGTGACGATCTCTACAGTAGGTATTTGTCATTGGGCTATTAATTAATGACACTTTCTAAGGAATAGTCGGCCTTAGTTTGTAACAATGACTACATTCGCTCCTCTACACTCATCACACTCATTCGAAATACATATTTACCCATTTCTTGACGATCGGCGTCTTATGAATAAACAAATAAAAAAAATATATTTATTAAATCATGTAAATACGAATGTTCCTTATACAATGTTATGGCCTCGGTGTGATACAGTTAGTGAGGATATCTACAGTAGGTATTATATTCATTAAATCATGTAAATACGAATGTTTCTTATACAATGTTATGGCCTCAGTGTGATACAGTTAGTGACGATCTCTACAGTAGGCATTATATTCATTAAATCACGTAAATACAAATGTTCTGTATACAATGTTATGGCCTCGGTGTGATACGGTTAGTGAGGATCCCTTCAGTAGGCATTATATTCATTAAATCACGTATATAAAAGTATACTGTATACAATGTTATGGCCTCGGTGTGATACAGTTAGTGAAGATCTTTACAGTACGCATTATATTCATTAAATCATGTAAATACAAATGTTCCTTATACAATGTTATGGCCTCGGTGTGATACAGTTAGTGAGGATCTCTACAGTAGGCATTACATTCATTAAATCATGTAAATACGAATGTTCCTTATATAATGTTATGGCCTCGGTGTAATACAGTTAGTGAGGATCTCTACAGTAGGCATTATATTCATTAAATCAAGTAAATACGAATGTTTCTTATACAATGTTATGGCCTCGGTGTGATACAGTAAGTGGGGATCTCTACAGTATGCATTATATTCATTAAATCATGTAAATACAAATGTTCCTTATATAATGTTATGGCCTCGGTGTGATATAATTAGTGACGATCTCTACAGTAGGCATTATATTCATTAAATCACGTAAATATGAGTGCCCTGTATACAATATTATGGTCTCGGTGTGATACAGTTATTGAGGATCTTTATAGTAGGCATTCTATTCATTAAATCACGTAAATACAAATGTTCTGTATACAATGTTATGGCCTCGGTGTGATACGGTTAGTGAGGATCCCTTCAGTAGGCATTATATTCATTAAATCACGTATATAAAAGTATACTGTATACAATGTTATGGCCTCGGTGTGATACAGTTAGTGAGGATCTCTACAGTAAGCATTATATTCATTAAATCATGTAAATACGAATGTTCCTTATACAATGTTATGGCCTCGGTGTGATACAGTTAGTGACGATCTCTACAGTAAGCATTATATTCATTAAATCATGTAAATACGAATGTTCCTTATACAATGTTATGACCTCGGTGTGATACAGTTAGTGAGGATCTTTACAGTAGGCATTATATTTTTTAAATCATGTAAATACGAATGTTCCTTATACAATGTTATGGCCTCGGTGTGATACAGTTAGTGAGGATCTCTACAGTAGGTATTATATTCATTAAATCATGTAAATACGAATGTTCCTTATACAATGTTATGGCCTCGGTGTGATACAGTTAGTGAGGATCTCTACAGTAAGCATTATATGCATTAAATCATGTAAATACGAATGTTCCTTATACAATGTTATGGCCTCGGTGTGATACAGTTAGTGAGGATCTCTACAGTAGGCATTATATTCATTAAATCATGTAAATACGAATGTTCCTTATACAATGTTATGGCCTCGGTGTGATACAGTTAGTGAGGATCTCTACAGTAGGCATTATATTCAATAAATCATGTAAATACGAATGTTCCTTATACAATGTTATGGCCTCGGTGTGATACAGTTAGTGAGGATCTTTACAGTACACATTATATTTTTTAAATCATGTAAATACGAATGTTCCTTATACAATGTTATGGCCTCGGTGTGATACACTTAGTGACGATCTCTACAGTAGGTATTTGTCATTGGGCTATTAATTAATGACACTTTCTATGGAATAGTCGGCCTTAGTTTGTAACAATGACTACATTCGCTCCTCTACACTCATCACACTCATTCGAAATACATATTCACCCATTTCTTGACGATCTGCGTCTTATGAATAAACAAATAAAAAAAATATATTTATTAAATCATGTAAATACGAATGTTCCTTATACAATGTTATGGCCTCGGTGTGATACAGTTAGTGAGGATCTCTACAGTAAGCATTATATGCATTAAATCATGTAAATACGAATGTTCCTTATACATTGTTATGGCCTCGGTGTGATACAGTTAGTGAGGATCTCTACAGTAGGCATTATATGCATTAAATCATGGAAATACGAATGTTCCTTATACAATGTTATGATACTAAACGCCGTTAAAAATTATTGTTTACTCGACAGCATCCTATAATTATTTTAAATATTAACCCGAAAAATGTTCATAAGTACTTATTATCATATATAATGAATAACCCAAGAGAATTGTTGTCTATTTGTAGGGTTTTATTTATTTATGAAGAAAGTTTTTTAAGGAGTTGATGCCTTATTTTACCATTAGAGTAACGTATATGCCTTATTACTCGTATAACTAACTACACAGACAAAACACTTTAGACATTTGACATGAAACATATGCATCAATTTAACGCATCATAGTGGAGTTTAAAACACTACACATAATATAGTTTAAAATTCTAGCTACATAAGTAAGTCTATCCCAATGAAACACCCGATTACAAAATACTGACATGCCATTCCTCCACGTGCTGTTTGTAATGAACACAACAATTATAAGAACAAGAATAATATTAGAACAATTCAATGTTTTTAATATATTTTTTAATTATAACACTTTTAATTAGTTACTAATTGATTTTATCAGCGTCATTTTCTTCCGCAATATTCTGGTTAATATCAAGTTATCTTAAAAACAGATTTAATTTATTTTAGATAAGATTTGAGACCGCAATGAATGTCATAGTTCAATATCAACAAATAGTTTTTTAATTAGCATAATACGTGTTGGTACATATACAGTACAAGTAAACGTCACACAACACAAATTTATTAAAATATAAGCACAAAATGTACAAATATATTACAATACGAGCACAAAATGCTCGAATATTATGGTGAGCGTGGTTCACCGAAATTGATCACCATAATATTCGTGCATTTTGTGCTTGTATTGTAATATATTTGTACATTTTGTGCTTATATTGTAATAAATTTGTGTTGTGTGACGTTTACTTGTACTGTATATCAACAAAGCACAGTTGAAATATATTTTTATGCGTATTGTTATTCTTATGGTATTCTTGTAGGATTAGTATTGAATTTTACTACATGGGATATACGAGAATATATCAAATCCAAGTTTTAAGAGTTATATGAATCGGCCTATACCAATTTTGGAATTAATAACTAAAAAGAGGAAGGACATTATTATAAACAATTAATTTGTTACAACTGACAGAAAATGCCAAAATATGTTTAAACCTATACAGATAAAAACATGAATAATAAAGCAAACTGATTACTCAGAAAAAATTTTAAATTATTTATCCCGAAAATACAAACTGACTATTTTATGTCTTATTGATACTTTATCAGCGTTTTATTAGTTTTTGTATCTTCAAAAAATAAAATCTGTATATCATACAACGACGAAAAATATTTGCTTGCTAAAATTTTAATTCATTAAAACAGGCCGTAGTTTTCCATAAATGTAAAACATTATTATGTACTACACTATTTAAAAAAATGGCACTGCTAAAGTGTATTTTACTAACGATATACTGAAGAAAGTATTTATTAGTCATCAAAGTTTTGTTTTTACAGATTAATATTTTATGCACATAATGTTTACCGTACATATGCAGTCCAATTTATATGTAATCTTACAAAGCAAGCATGTGTCTTTTTTGCCACAAATCTAAGATTCAAATATATATACTAGTGTTCTCGTAAAGTGTGTTCGTAAGATTGCGTGTGATATATTTTTGTTTTTGTCTTGCCAATGTGTATATTTTGATTTGACTTTATAAATAACTGGTATATAGAAATTGCTCGTTTCCGTTCTAAACAGTGTCACAATGTTTTCTCTAATTTGTGGACTGTCTCCATTTGATATAATTTGTGGTCTCTCTCTCTCTCTCTCTCTCTCTCTCTCTCTCTCTCTCTCTCTCTCTCTCTCTCTCTCTCTCTCTCTCTCTCTCTCTCTCTCTCTCTCTCTCTCTCTCTCTCTCTCTCTCTCTCTCTCTCTCTCTCTCTCTCTCTCTCTCTCTCTCTCTCTCTCTCTCTCTCTCTCTCTCTCTCTCTCTCTCTCTCTCTCTCTCTCTCTCTCTCTCTCTCTCTCTCTCTCTCTCTCTCTCTCTCTCTCTCTCTCTCTCTCTCTCTCTCTCTCTCTCTCTCTCTCTCTCTCTCTCTCTCTCTCTCTCTCTCTCTCTCTCTCTCTCTCTCTCTCTCTCTCTCTCTCTCTCTCTCTCTCTCTCTCTCTCTCTCTCTCTCTCTCTCTCTCTCTCTCTCTCTCTCTCTCTCTCTCTCTCTCTCCCTCTCCCTCTCCCTCTCCCTCCCTCCCTCCCTCCCTCCCTCCCTCCCTCCCTCCCTCCCTCCCTCCCTCCCTCCCTCCCTCCCTCCCTCCCTCCCTCCCTCCCTCCCTCCCTCCCTCCCTCCCTCCCTCCCTCCCTCCCTCCCTCCCTCCCTCCCTCCCTCCCTCCCTCCCTCCCTCCCTCCCTCCCTCCCTCCCTCCCTCCCTCCCTCCCTCCCTCCCTCCCTCTCTCTCTCTCTCTCTCTCTCTCTCTCTCTCTCTCTCTCTCTCTCTCTCTCTCTCTCTCTCTGTCATTCCCTTTCATTACGTTCACTCACCCACTCTTAAACGAACAGTAACCCGACCACCCACCCGTACAGTGATATTGACCTACTCGGGCGTCCCTCTACGTACGGTGGTATTCTCCCAACCCCTGTACTAGACGTATGAGCGCGAGAGAGAGATAGATAGATAGATAGATAGATAGATAGATAGATGGATGGATAGATAGATAGATATACAGACAGACAGACAGAGGGACAGACGGACATACGGACAGACGGACATACGGACAGACAGACATACGGACAGACGGACAGACGGACAGACAGACATACGGACATACGGTTGGACGGACGGATGGACGGAGGATATACAGTGGTATTGTCCCATCCGCCCCTACACGTGTACGTGCTAGATGAACAAAATGTAACACTGTTTCCTATAGGCCTACCATGAGCAATATGTGTAGTCAGTTATCTGTGTTTTACTCAGTGTTTTGATATTTTCCCATTTACCTTATCGTTTCGTGAAGTCTAGCCTACTCATATCTTTAAAATTATTTATTTATATTCTACTCTTTTGCTAACGCTCGTCAGAAATCGGATTAATATCAGAGAACTTACTGTACAATACTAAAAACTGATTTCAATATTCATTCTCACGTTAGACAAATTGAAAAAAACACAAGAACAATAGTTTTCAAAAACCTGTTGAACAAAGTGATTAAATTATGAAGTAATATATACTTGTTTGTACTATAAGATTTTATTCCAAATCACCTGTTGTATTTTTATTTTTCCCGGAATACATTACATAGCAAGCATGTTATCAAATAAAACATCAACTCCCATTACGAATGTTCACAGGTCACTGGTTGGTTCTAAACAACGTTGTTTCCCCCATAATTAGAGGCCGCCTGCGGCTTGACGACCTCTTTCAAAGGACTCATTATTGAAGTTTCTCTGCAACATCACTAATACTCCCAAAAAATGTGAATATACATATTTCATGTAGTATTACACATTATATTACATTTACCGTAAGCATGTTGATTTATTTGCTACGATAAACAAATAGAACTGCTATTCTGACAAATAAACTATATATGAAGTTATATGAGTATGTGTGTTTTTTTTCTTTACAGAATATTTAATATTAACTTTTTAGATTTAGTTTGGTTAAAATTATGTCTACCAATTATTTTATATAAATGCCAAGACATGTTTGTTGACAAAGAAGGATAGTTATTTGAGTTTAAAGACAATACTTAAATGTTACGTATTTTACGATGATAAAATTATTACAGGTAAGATGACTGTATATTTAATATTACATAAAAAATGTGTTCGAACTATTTAATTTATGCTGAAACAGAATAGTTTTCTCGATGTTTCCAATATTTAATAGGCCATGTATGTATTTTTAGCTGTTTGTGTGGTCATTGCTTCATGACAGCATGCCAAGTTCAATAATCAACCCATTTAAGGACTAGTCATATCACTAATAAACTCATATTAGATGTTACAGCACTTAAGATAAAATTAGTAAGAAAATTGACAGAAGGAGAAAAAATCTTAAAATTTGATTAAAATGCTGCATAGATTTGCATTACGAAATAAGAATGAAGTTCCTCAACTCCTTTATTATAACAGGTTTATTTATTATTTATTTCCCTTATTTATATTTCAATTATATTTCAATGTATATAACCTAGTTCAAATTCTTATAGCTCAACTTGAACATAACTTCGTTTAGCTTAATTTATATGGAGTTTTTGTTTATTTTCAATTTGGAAGTTTAAGGAGCTTACTTCAAATGATAAAGGAATATTTGTTTCAAAGTAAATTTAACAAACAGTTTGTTGAAGGAGGCTAACTCAACCAGTTTGGTATTGTTTTTTATTTTACACTTTAATTGATGTTGAATAATGTAGCTCAATATATATTGGACTTCACTATGGTTTTGATTTGTACGAATTACGAGTTATAGTTCAACTGAGATAAAACCGTTGCTTTATGTTTATGTTTATATGAACAAGGAGTCTAAATCAATCCACATGGAACTGTTTGCAAAGTTTAAGTAAGTAAGAGTATAGTTCAAATGATAAAGACCTTTCAATACATTTAAATGTATATGTTTTAAAGAGTGTGACTTGTCTGTTTAGTTAGTTATTTTTAGTCATAGCCAATCATTATAAATTTTGTACATATTATCTATCTCTACTACGTAATATAGAAAAATACATCGTATTTATAACGGTGGTGTTCCTACTAGAAGGGGTGCTGACTTCAATGTGTATTAGACACGCCACTGGAACACTGCAGGAGTTTAGCCATGCCAACTGTTCTTACTTCCTTTCACACAGGTAGGTCAGGAATGTTACATTATACCACCTAATACCAACATCACATTACAGTAACTAATATATGGTGGAATATGTGCAACAATGGATCTACAATCAAAAGCCAAAAACATAACCAATGACGGTATCTAGTAATGATAATTTACAGCTCTATACTTCTTTTATAGACTGATATGTGTTTTCTGGTATTTATATTTCTGTATTGCTGTTTTAAACACATTTAAGGGAAGTAATTAAATTAAGGTCAATCTTGAACATGTGTTGGGGGGTGGGCAGGTGGGTCAATGTAGGTGACAGTGTACAGGAAGGGGCAAAGTGCGGAGCATTTGGCTGCTTTACCGGAAATACTCTCTGGAATGACTAATGTTTTTAAGACGGCGTTTCATTTACCCCACACCACCTCGCACATATAGCCATTGAAAAGTCAACAAGAATAATGTTAGGAGTATATTAATAAATCGTTTTTCCTATAAATAAATAGACAACATTATTATTTTCCAGGTGTTTCATTTCGATCAAAATATTCAACCCAAGCACGCTTTGCATGCCAATCCCTTCACTCGCTACGCTCGTTTCGATTGGTTTAGTTTATTTATCTTCACATTGCACGCTTACATTGGTCAAAAATAACTTCTTTTACGTCCTAAGCTCTCCCAATGATGAATGGTAACAAAGGCTCTAATTTCCCATTATTGTAAAATTTCCAATATACCGTATTTTAGCTCCCGTAATGAAAATATATGTTTAATTCTCTCTTCATACGCATCTGGGGCCTAAAAAGAATATTTATGCTAAGTTTCATGATCCAAAACCTTATAGATTTTGATTAACTGTTTTTAATTTACAGGACTTCTATAGAATCAACGTGAGTTTTGATATCTATAGAAGTTTACAAATGATACAATACAAATATGTTTGCTAGTTTGGACAAACTGGGGGACTTTACAATAAATATAGGCCTACTGTATTCCGTATTTATTCTGGACCAACGAATAGTATTGCGTTTAGAACTACTGTACCTTTATCTACTAACATTTGTAATAAAAAATAATAACCAATAAATATTTATTGCACAGGGTCACATAAAATCCAACAAGGTCTACGAACGAACTGTCTACAAGACACAAAGTGTTACCGTTTGTGGCGAATTAGGTCTGAGCGAGAGACCTTGCTTGAAAAAACGGCAATTCTGATTTAATCGTTCTTTTCCGGCGGAAGAAATATAAAGATATTCGTGATTTTAGGTCCTTCACATTATCAAAGATAATCGTCCTGTCAGGACTGGCTGTTACGTAAATGCTTCTGATTCGTGTCCTGTGTCAAATTTACAATGCGATCAGCTGACTGTCATACGTGATGTTGTGGAGAGTCTATGTGGTATAACCTCTTTGGCGGGCGACCAGCTGATCTGCCAGAGTGGAGGGGGAAGGCCGCCGACTATGATTCTGCAGGCTTCAGTCGGTGCGTGGTTTGGATGTGGAGTGTCGTGTTTTATTAACGGATTAATCTCACAGTCGACTGATAACGGTAAGCGTGTTTCTTATGACATATAGTATCACATTACTGTATTTGTTTTCTTAAATTTTCACGGCTTTTTTAATTGGTGAAAGAATCCCATATAATGACAGGACCAAACAAGTTTGTCAAGCATGAATGGGGGTATTTCTTATCTGTGCAACTTCGCTAATTTTTAGTTTCTATATTTTATAAGCTTGAACGTTTCAAAATAATGTTTTATTTTTACTTGTTATTAAGAATGTCTTTAGTTTTATTTTATAATTTTCAAATATAATTTCTCCAATATCACCTTTTCTGAGCCAGTGGTGATTAAACGTACCAATTGTTTATACACTTATGGTACGTTTAATCATTGATTTTACAAACATTGTTTCAGTAGATACTATTTGTACAAGGCGTGTGTAAAGTGATTTGTTTCAACTTGTTTCAACTACACGTATCGTATAACATTTATTTGATATTGCCCAAATGTAAAGCAAGTATTTCAAATATTTATACACCCATCATTCTAAATATCTAAAAATAAAAATACACATATAAAAAAATAAAACATATTAAGCAATTGAACAACTTTTTTTCAAATTCGCATAATAGGTATTTTTTTGCTCATAGTCTGTGATAAACAATCCCCTTTCAATAAACGATGCAAACAAAATTCAAAATATATTTTTAACACTAGAGTGCTTTATGAAATATTATATTTGGCCAAGTTATTTAATAAACTACAGGCGTACTTTATTAGAATGTTCTTTAATGTGCTTAGAAAAATGGCATTGATTGGATTACAACATAAGTGTTACTTTTTAATTAATAATTTCACAATTTACTGCTGATTAATGTATATCTTTCATGAAATACAACACAGAAATTCGTATTTTTGTATTTTAAAATAGAATATAGCCAATATAATGTATGAATTAATATTTGGCTATATTTTTCTGCCGTTTCTTAATATTTGTTACAAAAATTCGCAATTAGTACGATATCCCAATGCCATCTGTGCATTGTTACATCAACATAAACAGCAGTTAATCTTTTGAATCTAACAATGTCATTCATGATCTGACAAATAACACACTCAGTAGTAATGAACTCGAGGAATGTTATAATTTTCTAGATTCTTAATTTTCGATTACTATACATCTAATATCATTAAAATCTTTACTAAAAACGATTATATTCGAAGAAGTAAAACCTTTTACTCTTCGAAATTTATTGAGCTTTGCTTATTAAATCGCTGATGTTAGAGGTTATTTCGGTAATTATGTTGTTTCTTGCCACCAAACAAAATTTGAAAACTTTGTCTGAAAATGGGTCAAAAGTTGGCTTTATTTTTCACAAAATATGCTTTTTATTCTGCGGATATCACGAATTTTACCGAAAAAATCAAAGAAACAGATTTTTAAATGTTTAGTAGTATTTTTGACATATTTTTATTAATTTAAACGATATTTTAGTTTTTTTAAATTTGATGTGTTTTTTACGCTGAATATGAATTTGAAAACTATTTTGGTATATAACTATTATTTCTCGATATGTCACGGAAAAACTAAATTCGCGGAAATTCACGATTAGCGGCCATTACGCAATCAATATAAATACCTACTATTAACCACAATAACCAAATTCACATTTTTTTCCGCAAATAATTAGGAAGTTTTCTTGAGTAGACAGTTAGGTTAAGTAAATAAAACGATTTTCTGACCGAAAAAAAATTTTATTGAAAACCCATTTATATATTCGTGTAAATAAGTTTGTATTTTCACTATAATTAGAAATTATATAAATACCTTTATTTCTATAATTATTAAACAGAATATTAGTTTTTTAAAGTATTTAAGCAGTATTGCCACATAAATAAGTTGTTATTACTCTAAAAATATTAAAAGTTAGAAAGGGATACCCAAGCACGTTTCCCATGCCAACCTCGCCTCTCCCTTAGCTCGTTCTATTTCTCTTCACATTGCGAAGTTACGATACGTCCTAAGCTCTCTCATACGAATGGTAAATGGTAACAAAGGCTCTGACTTGCCGGTATTTTAAAATGTCGTATCTACCATACTATATATTTTATCTGTGGAGAACATATTTTTAAATCCTCTTAAAACGTATCTGGAGCCTAAAAAGAATATTTCTGGCAGCTTTTATGATTAAACCCTTATAGATTTTCATAAACTGTTTTAAATTTATAGATTCAACCACTGTACACATTGTTGTTGTTGTAGACAATGTTTATTATTTTATTATACGTCAAGTTATATTTAAAATTAACTATGTTAGGATAACTAAAAAGAATTAAAAATATAATAGTGTATAGTAACAGTTTCAAGAGAATAATATGTACATTTCTTTACATTTGAAGAAACATAACTTTATAATTGATCAGTAATTGACCCTTTAAAGTAAATTCTAGGAAGATCGTAGACCTCAAACATGATGAACAACAAATAATAATAATTGAAGGATAATGTTACACTTTGTTTTCAAGTAACGTTATTTTTCGTATAGCTCCCAATGTGGTTGGTGCTGTAAAAGTACATTAACAACACCAAAAAATACACGCTAGATTTCTTACACGAATGTACACATAGTAAATGATATGTTTGTATTTCACCTGCTCACCCATACGGTGATATTGAACCACTCACCCACCCATACTCATACGGTGGTATTGACCCACCCGCCTACCCATACTCATACGGTGGTATGGACCCAGCCGCACGCCCATACACATACGGTGGTATTGACCCACCCGCCCACCCATACACATAAGGTGGTATTGACCCACCCGCCTACCCATACACATACGATGGTATGGACACACCCGCCCACCCATACACATACGTTTTACGTGTGTACTTGTAAATCAGCTTAAACATCGTAAACGGTCTGATGATGAGTTTCCCTTCATAAGACTCTCCAAATGATATTATTTTTAAGGCCCATGATAAATTACTGAAATATAACTTAGGATATATTACCACATGAGAATTTAGAGTCAAAATGTCTTATTACATCCCATGAGATTTTCATAGTAAGAGTCCGTGTTACTAGCACACGTGTTAGAAGCGTACAAGAGTCCAAGCGTGTTAGGAGCGCACTAGGGTCCAATCTGACCTGTCGGCGGTCCGTATAATCCGCCGCCCAGAAACGAATTAAATAGGATAAATGGTATCCTGGGGTGTCTCGACACCTCAAAAGTGTATATCACGAAAGGGAAGAAACTAGAAAAATTGTTATTTCAATATCTGTTTACGTCTTCTCTTCTAGAAGAATACCTGAAATGACAAAAATTAATGAATGATAAATATATGAAAATAAGGAAAGTTTGATTCGTGGGTTACTGAACCTCCTCAGGATTCCAGCTAAGGGTTAGTAGAGTTTGTAAACAACCATCCGATACTCCAAACTGTTCTATAAAATGTGACTTTAAATTATTTATGATACACTAAGTTATTGCTAAAACTGAACGAGTATTTAATTTGCTATATACAAATTTCGGTATTTATGCAGTTTCTTGCCACCAAACAAATTTGGAACATTTTTCTTCAAATGGGTCTAGAATCGGATGTATTTTCACGAGATATGCTTTTTATTCTGCGGAAATAACTTATGTTACCGAAAAATTCGAAAAAACCAATGTCACAACTTTTAGTATTTTTGTCATATTTCCGTTAATTTAAATGGTATTTTAATCATCTTTTTTACTTTGATATGTATTTTTACACTGAATACAAATTTGAAAATTATTTTGGTCTATTACAAATATTTCTCGAGATATAACGGAAAAACTACTATCACGGTGAATCACGATTACCGGCCATTACGTGATCATTATATATAACAACTATTAATCACAAAAACCGAATTAACCTATATTCCCGATTGAGGCCGTCACGGAGGCCAAACACTCGAATTTAACGCAAATTACAAATTTTTATTGAGGAAATAGACAGTTAGAATAAGTTAGATTATGTTTGGTTGTGTCAGTAAAAAATGAATTTTTCTACCTGAAAATATTATTTTACTACAAAATCAGTTATATATTTGTGTTCAGCATAAAAAAACGATAAATTTAAAAAAAGTTGTCGAAAAATAACGATTTATAAAAAAGTTGGTTTTTTCACTATCAGATAAAAAAACATTTTTTTGATTTTTCGGTAAAAAACGAGTTTTCCGCGAATTAAATCAAACTCCTCAAGAGATATAAACTCATATTTCACCACTTTTTGAACAGGAAATCGTATTTTAAGAGGTGGCAAGAAAGTGCTTAAATACTCAAATTTCTTACATTTAATACCTTTGGGTAATTAACCATAGAATTACTTTAATGTATTAATTACCTTATAATTGCAGTATTTATTGCAGCTCGTAATGTGCTTTTAATGAATACAGATTCCATTCAATAGGTGACTAGGCTTTCGTAAACAATAAACGCACTTTTTTTAATTTTTAGTTTAATAAAATTGATCATATAACCTCAAAATGGGAAGGTACTACTCACTCCAGGCCGCAGTACCGCGGCAGAAGACAGCAGTGGCACTGCATACAGCTGAAGTCAAAGCAAGCTCCACATAAACGCAGCCTAACTATAAAATAAATATTTTCTTATATATTTGTTATAAACTTATTTTTAGAGTAATATATCTATACATATTGTTAACGTAGAGGTTAGCACTCATATATTAGAGTAGTACAATTGATATGAAACATTGTTAAGTTTATTAAGTGATTTTGCTCTCTAACCTCAGTATTAAATTGGATAATAGTTTGATTATTTCCACTGATACGATTCATTTATACAAATTACAGCCGAACCCACTCCGCCGGTCATAATCACAGGACAAATATTATTTTGATTATAATAATCGAAATGTGCAGGAAGCTATCAGTTTACACTGTATCAAAGTTATATCCAATTTGGAACAGCTGATTTAATGTATAATGTACTACTGCATTCGATTGTTTTAAATTTTAAAAGTTTAGCCTACCAAAATGGTATTCAATTTGTTTTTATTTAACAGCTGTTAATCAAATAAATTAACAAATTAGTATAGCTCCATAAGAATACCATTGGAATTTTGGAGGCCAATGAGACGGAATTCTGAATTCGGAGAGGAAAATCTTTTCTTAGTGAGCCTCTAGGAGCCATGATAAATCTATGTAAAAAATTTCAAGCCAATTAGACAGTTTACAGTTTTGGAGAAATAGTGATGAGTGGTAAATGGCTTTTATATAATTATTACAGTAAAACAATGTAAGCCTACTTTGAGAGAGAGCAAATTAGGGCAATTATGGCTGTATGCAAATTAATATTGTAATCTTGCTATTTCAATCAGACCTTTCTTGTAGTTTATAAACTTTGATTGTCTAAAAAAATCTGAAAGTCTACTTTTAGAGGCCTTAAAGTATGGCAATTGCGTCTAAAGCAATAAAATGTCGGGGTTATCGCCATGTTTAGCCAGGTCCGATGAACTGGCTAAACATGTGTTAAAATTTAATTTAAAATGTTTCGATTGAAATTAGTTTGTTCTCTTAGATAATAACAAAGTTTCAAAGTCCAGACAAATCTGTAAGTCTACTTTTAGAGGGCGCAAAGTAATTCACTCTGAATCAGTGAAATGTCGTGTTTCTAGCAACATTTAGCGATGTACTGTAACCTGGATATTCATGTGTTCAGATTAAATTGTATATTTTCCCATTGAATACAGTAAGTTATCCTAGATAACAAAGTTTCAGAGTCTAGAAAAATCTACAATTCTACTCTTAGAGGCCGTAAATTAACCAATTTATCTAGCTCTACCTAAGGATGGAGGAGGTGAGATAGAGCAAAAAGTCATAGGGCGAAAGTTGTAGATCGTCTCAAATCAAATACAGAAAATGGTGTTAGTTTTGCTGTAGAACCGTTCGTTTAGTAGAGGACAGTCCAATTAGAGAAACGCTGTTTTTGGAATTTAAAATTGTTGGCACTAAAAAGGCTGCCATCTTCGATTTACTACGAATTTTTCAAAACATCTTCTTATTGCACATCTACACCTAAGACCTTTGACACTACAAAAAAATTTCAGCCTCGTAGGCTTAGCACTTTTTTTGTTACAGCGATTAGAGAATTAGTCAGTGGTATTTGCCTTTTATAGGTATAGATTATAGACCATAATATTCAGTATGTATGCGAGGTTCATTGATTAGAAAGCCCATCAAACGTGTTTATTATTTTACTTGATGTACAGTACAGTAGGAACAATATTAGAGTTTGTAACATGATAGTAATTAATTATGTTAGATGATCTGATTGTTATTTTATTGTCATCTAGTTTAAAATGTAGAGAAATATTTCGAAAATGGACGTTTATAACATAACATAAAAAATATAACATTTAAATAATACATTTAACGTTAGATATGTGTAAACTATTTAGTTCATGTCACATTTTAAATGAAGTTTATGTTAATACACATGTAAAGCAAACATATACATTTTACCACAAATTTATGGGTATTATAAACGTGTAATAAAGTAGTATTTTGGTCAAATTGTTAGTTAACTATTGTAAATTTTGATTGTTTTTAATAGTACAAACATTAATTTTTGAGTGATGTCCTTCAAAAGATGAAATTTCGGTCTTCCTGATGTCAAAACGTGCTTGGTACCTCTTCACATTAATTCGCTTGTTCAAGTATTTGCTGATCATTTTAAGGGCTCGTGACGTTTACTTTCATTTTTGATTTTCTTATTTAAAAAAAATGTAAACCATAGATGAAAATATGAACTACTAGTAAATTCACCTAACATAGTCTATTGCTACTAAGTTTATTTTGAACTAAGATATCAGAACTTATCAATGAGGCATGTTGTTTTCAGCCTGTCAAACATTTAAACCACAAAATTGTCAATATATTTTCTCTTTTTTATCAACAGTTTCGATTGAAATTTCATATCAACATTAACATATAGACTTCGAAGTCTAAAATATGCTTAATAGTCTTGTATCCGTCAAAAGTGTTGAAGTTAACATTGTTTCCATCAACGTGACATATTGTCTTCATATAAGTGTAAATATAGACTTAAAATGTTGTAAATGACGATAGTTTTTCTATTATTCGTGCTTTTCTTGTATATATTAAATTCTACATGATTGTACATGCTCAAGCCTAAATACAGGCAAATAAGATTTCATCTAGCACTATTCTCACTGTCTTCGATGTTGTAAAGACAGTCTTTTAATTCTTCGCCATGCTTCATCAAATTGTTCTAATGTAGGCACAGAAAAACCGTGTACCCGAGTTTGAAGGTTGTTTTCTAAGAACCTAAGAGGGCTATGAACAATCCAATCACACCAATGTTTCCTCATTTAATTTTACGTAATCACTTATGGATTTTCAATTTTACTATAAGTTTTAATAATTTTTATCCTAGTTCGAAAAAAGTACCGGAATTTAAACTAATTTCCACTGTGTATCAATTTTAAACTTTTATTAATCAAAACCCACTAATTTCTTACTTTTTATATTTTAATAAGTGGTTGACAGGAGTGTTTTCCATAAGTCTCATAAAATTAACTTTTCAAGAATAAAACGTTCTTATTTATTTCCTGAAACAACATTTTCTTGGGTTCTAAGAACTCAAAAAATGAATTACTCGATCACGTTTAATCCTTATAAGATGTATAGTTACGACACATTAATATTATATGCGTAAGTAAATACAGTGATGTTAAATTTATTTAAATCAATATAACATTACGGCGTTTGTATACGCACATAAAATAATGTATCTTAACAATGCATTACTGCATAAGGAGTACAACGTAACCGAGTAGGTAATCAATGTTACGTCCTCTGGAAGGCAAAATAACGTTGTTTCTGGAAATAAATAAGAATTTTTACTTGAAGTCCGGAAATTCATAAATAATTATAGAAAACATTCCTGACATCCATGTATTAAAACATAAAAGCAATACGTAAATGGGGTTTTGATTAATAAAAGTGTACAAATGATGCACAGTGAAAACAAGTTAAAATGACGGTACTTTTTTGTTCTAACTACGATAAAAATTATTTAAACTTATAATAAAATTAAATAATACATATTTATGTAAACATAAACGATGAAAACAATAATGTGATTTGTTTTTGATAGGTTTTCTTAGTTGTTTAGTAATTAACCTTCAAACTTTGGTACACATAATTTCTACGCCGACGTAGACACCCGTTTGCATATCTTGTAGTTATTCCCCATGTTCCTTATATTTAAATTTGGTTTTAGGAACATCTCTCATTTTCTTTCCAAGTACCGTTTTTTCCCCTCCTTACATACAAATTATCAAGATTATTTCAATTTGTTCACGTTCGGACGGTTATTTGTGTCTTCTCTACGTTCCTTATATGAGCCTTCAGTCCTTAAAAATTTAAAGATCGTCTTACGTATAATCGTCCTTAGTCATTTCCTTTCATAATTAACAATTTTAAATTTACAAGCAGTTAAATTTACATTCATATGATTTACTCTCTATTTCCTTCTGCGTACATAGTGTTTTAGATGTTTTACCCAGGTTCCTTATACACATCGTTTTAAAAATTATCCTTCCAGGACATAATCTTTCATCAAACCACGCATACTCTGTTAATGTAAAATGACTCTGATGCCTCTACAAGGTTCATAGGCTATAACAAAGTTTGAAGAAACTTCACAAACTGGCGAGGAAAAAATCTTCATTCACTCGCTTACAAAATAATGACTAGACGAAATAATTAAAACCCCACTAGACTATGGTACTTAGGAACGATACATTTCAATTTAATCTGAATTAATATTTAAACCACGATTTACATTTTAGAGATCTTTTTAGTCATGTATTAGCAATTACATTATGTTAGGAAATGGCAGATTAGGTTAGGTTAAACTAATTTAAGATATTGATGTTTAACATATATTTTAATATCAGTAACCTTGTATAAGTATAATGGAAAACAATGGCTGAATTCAATCCATATAGAACATATTTCAATTTTGGCGATGCATAACCTTAAAGATCCCTCCTCGGTGTTGATGAATGAAACAAGTAGACTAGGTAGTGACCCAACGAACACAACGATCATTGGGCTGATTTGTCCGTTATGCTGACCAGCTGTATTTCTCGGAATGAAGACTACTACATTAAAGAGAGCAACAGGCTGGCGCCTATTGACGTATCTGACACATATGACCTAGTAGTGACGTTTTATGTTATCTTAATGGACGGTCTACTAGATCATTACTGATCATTTGGCACAGTTTTGATTTAAATTTAAAGGTAAAATAGGTAAATAACAAGTAAACATAAATGTATTTCAATATAAGTAAAACAAGTACAAAATGCGGTAAACGATTTCGGTAATGCACGTTTATCATACTCAAACAGAGGGATTCACTGTCACTAAGTCGATGTCCACCCAACACCATCTTTATACCACTTTCCATGGTCGAGGAACTTAGGAGAAATATGTATCACTATATATTTATTTTGATTGATTATGTAGGCAGCTAAACAAACTTGACAAAAAGAGTTTCATGTACTCATTTCTTTATTAACTCTAGAATGAACTATGGGGGGGGGGGGGGGGTTAAAAATGTTCACACTTTTGTAATTTGATTAAATTCGATCTTTTATCTCATTTAAAACATTTCAGAAAGTTTTATTTTGTAAAAAAAAAAAAAAAAAACAGCTCATTATAATAATTTGATGAAGTGTATAAATAAACACCAATATTTACTTTCTAAATATTGCCTGTTGAACGAGGCGAATATTTTTAACCCCTCCCCTTTTAATTATATTCTACCTAAAGTTTTAACCTTATAGTAAATTTAAAAATAATTTAAATAATTGTTGTGTTTAACTTTAAATTACTGTAATTACATACTGTGACATCAACCTCCACTGTATGTTAATGGCCATGTTTTACTTAATAATAGACATTGTTTGCATCAATGCTTACTGCATGTTTGTTCTAAGTACGCGTAACTGGAATAAACATAAATAAAATCGTAGTTGTTGAATTTACAACAACCAGGGATCACTTTGATGAAACCCCAAACAGACAAAAGATCTAAAGACACCAGAAGATTGCATACTCATGTAGTGATGCTCCTGAAAAATATTTTACGAAACAAATTTAAAAAGTCAAAACCTGAAGTCAGCAAATAAAGTAGCCTAGGTTGATGTTATGTGTGCTGTTAACAAGCAAAGTAGCCTAGGTTGGTGTTATGTGTGCTGTTAACAAGCAAAGTAGCCTAGGTTGGTGCTATGTGTGCTGTTAACAAGCAAAGTAGCCTAGGTTGGTGTTATGTTGTGCTGTTAACAAGCAAAGTAGCCTAGGTTGGTGTTATGTGTGATGTTAACAAGCAAAGTAGCCTAGGTTGGTGCTATGTGTGCTGTTAACAAGCAAAGTAGCCTAGGTTGGTGTTATGTGTGCTGTTAACAAGCAAAGTAGCCTAGGTTGGTGCTGTGTGTGCTGTTAACAAGCAAAGTAGCCTAGGTTGGTGCTATGTGTGCTTTTAACAAGCAAAGTAGCCTATCATGGTGCTATGTGTGCTGTTAACAAGCAAAAAAGCCTAGGTTAGTGTTATGTGTGCTGTTAACAAGCAAAGAAGCCTAGGTTGGTGTTATGTGTGCTGTTAACAAGCAAAGTAGCCTAGGTTAGTGCTATGTGTGCTGTTAACAAGCAAAGTAGCCTAGGTTGGTGCTATGTGTGCTGTTAACAAGCAAAGTAGCCTAGGTTGGTGTTATGTGTGCTGTTAACAAGCAAAGTAGCCTAGGTTGGTCTTGTGTGTGCTGTTACAAGCAAAGTAGCCTACGTTGGTGTTATGTGTGCTGTTAACAAGCAAAGTAGCCTAGGTTGGTGTTATGTGTGCTGTTAACAAGCAAAGTAGCCTAGGTTGGTGCCATGTGTGCTGTTAACAAGCAAAGTAGCCTAGGTTGGTGTTATGTGTACTGTTAACAAGCAAAGTAGCCTAGGTTGGTGTTATGTGTGCTGTTAACAAGCAAAGTAGCCTAGGTTGGTGCTATGTGTGCTGTTAACAAGCAAAGTAGCCTAGGTTGGTGTTATGTGTGCTGTTACAAGCAAAGTAGCCAGGGTTGGTGTTATGTGTGCTGTTAACAAGCAAAGTAGCCTAGGTTGGTGTTATGTGTGCTGTTACAAGCAAAGTAGCCTAGGTTGGTGTTATGTGTGCTGTTAACAAGCAAAGTAGCCTACGTTGGTTTTACGTGTGCTGTTAACAAGCAAAGTAGCCTAGGTTGGTGTTATGTGTGCTGTTAACAAGCAAAGTAGCCTAGGTTGGTGCTATGTGTGCTGTTAACAAGCAAAGTAGCCTAGGTTGGTGTTATGTGTACTGTTAACAAGCAAAGTAGCCTAGGTTGGTGTTATGTGTGCTGTTAACAAGCAAAGTAGCCTAGGTTGGTGTTATGTGTGCTGTTAACAAGCAAAGTAGCCTAGGTTGGTGCCATGTGTGCTGTTAACAAGCAAAGTAGCCTAGGTTGGTGTTATGTGTACTGTTAACAAGCAAAGTAGCCTAGGTTGGTGTTATGTGTGCTGTTAACAAGCAAAGTAGCCTAGGTTGGTGCTATGTGTGCTGTTAACAAGCAAAGTAGCCTAGGTTGGTGTTATGTGTGCTGTTACAAGCAAAGTAGCCAGGGTTGGTGTTATGTTTGCTGTTAACAAGCAAAGTAGCCTAGGTTGGTGTTATGTGTGCTGTTACAAGCAAAGTAGCCTAGGTTGGTGTTATGTGTGCTGTTAACAAGCAAAGTAGCCTACGTTGGTTTTACGTGTGCTGTTAACAAGCAAAGTAGCCTAGGTTGGTGTTATGTGTGCTGTTAACAAGCAAAGTAGCCTAGGTTGGTGCTATGTGTGCTGTTAACAAGCAAAGTAGCCTAGGTTGGTGTTATGTGTACTGTTAACAAGCAAAGTAGCCTAGGTTGGTGCCATATGTGCTGTTAACAAGCAAAGTAGCCTAGGTTGGTGTTATGTGTACTGTTAACAAGCAAAGTAGCCTAGGTTGGTGTTATGTGTGCTGTTAACAAGCAAAGTAGCCTAGGTTGGTGCTATTTGTGCTGTTACAAGCAAAGTAGCCTAGGTTGGTGTTATGTGTGCTGTTACAAGCAAAGTAGCCTAGGTTACCTTTTACCTTTTACCTTCTTCTTCACCACCACTCTCCTGAAGATAGGGGGCACGTCATATTTCTTCTTCGGGCTAGCCCTAGAAAGGTTTGGTAGTCAAGGAATGACTTGACTAGGATTATTAATTGTTAGTTTATTTGTTAATAATTATTGTAGAAGTCTTGTTTTGTGTAGCATGGATTTTGGATTAAATAATTTGTTAGTGATTTTTTGAATTTAGTTTTGTTATTTGTTAGTGATTTAATGTGTTGGGGTAGGTTGTTAAAAAATTTTGTGCCAATGTATTGGGGATGGTCTTGGGTATTTTTTAGTCTTCTAAGGGGTAGATCTAGATCTTCTTTCCTCCTTGTGTTGTGGCAGTGGACAGATGACCTTGTTTTGTTCTTTTCGTCAGTAGAATATAGTATGGTCTCATAAATGTACATGGATATTACGGTGAGTATTCCTTCTTCTTTGAAATAGTTTCTGCAGGGTGTTTTTAATGGTAGATCGTTAATTATTTTAATTGCTTTTTTTTTGTAGTATTAAGATGGGTTCTAGATAAATTTGTGGAGCACTTCCCCAGGCTATTATGCCAAATCTAATATGAGATGCCATTAGGGAGTGGTAAGCGATGAGCGCTGGTTTTTTCCCTGCAATGGCTTTGATCCGTACAGTGCCGATGATAGTTTTTTGGTTAAGGTTTCGGTGTGCTTGCTCCATGTGAGTGTGCTGTCTATTTGTAGTCCTAGGAATTTTGTGTGGTTAACTGTAGCTATGTTGTTTACTTCTTGTTGTGCTTGTGGTTGAATAGTTCTTGTTGTGAAATTGACTTGGTATGTTTTTGTATGATTGATAGTTAGACTGATGGAATTTAGTTCTGTTTCTGTGGTTTCTATTGTTGATTTTAGTCTTGTTTCAATTTCATTTTGGTTAGTTCCTGGTATTATAAGTGTGGTGTCGTCTGCAAACATGATGCAATTGGAGTAATTTGGTAATATTGATGGTAGTGAATTTATGTATATTAGGAATAGAAGTGGGCCGAGGACTGATCCTTGCGGAATCCCGTTTTTCATGAGTTTTTCTTTTGATCTATATGTTTTATTTATGTTTTGTTGATTTGATTTTATTTCGACGATCTGGTTTCTTTCTGTCAGGTAACTTTCCATCCATGTTTTAGCTTCTTGAGTTATGCCTATATCTTCTAGTTTTGTTAGGAGTGTCTCCCAGTTTAGGCAGTCAAATGCCTTCCTTAGATCCAAAAAGACTGCTGAAACTTGTTTTTCTTTTCCCAATTTTCCGTTATAAAGTTTAGAAGGTCTGCGATAGCTGTATTTATAGACTTGTTGTTCCTAAATCCATGCTGGTGTTTATGAAGTTTGTTTTCGGAGTCCAAGTAGTTCATAATTTGTCCATGTATTGCTTTTTCTAGGTATTTTGATACGGTTGGTAGAATCGCGATCGGTCGATAGTTTTCTACGTTATGTTTGTCAAGTTTCTTGAATTTCGGGTAGACTAAAGATGTTTTCAGTTTAGTTGGGACAGTACTTGTTGATATTGATGCGTTTATTATGTTTAGTAGAGGTTTTATTAGCTGGTCTTTACAGTGTAGTAGCAATTTTCCTGGAATTTCATCTATGCCTGCTGAATTGTTATGTTTAGTATTTTTTATTATTTGTTGTAGGTCCTTTTCTGTAATTGGTTTGAATTTTGTGAGGTTGGTTGTGTGTTTTTGATTTGTTGTTTGTTGTTTTTGAATAAGGGTTTCTTCTTCCTGTTGGCCTATTGACAGGAAGTATGTGTTGAAAAAATCTGCAATAATTTGGGGTTTCATTTCTCGCTTTCCATCAATATCCAGTGCTATGTTGGTGTCTTCCGAGCTTTTTTTTTTTTGTTTCTTTCTTCGTTTATGATTCTCCAAATTTCCTTTGTCGGATTGGTTGCTTGGGATATTTTATTTTGGACTTGGTTTCATTTTGCTTCCCGTATTTGTAGATCATAAGTTTTTTTTAGAGATGTATAGTTTTTCTTATTTTCTAGACTTCCTGTGGTCAGATATACATTTTTGGCTCTTAGTGTATCCTCCTTCAGATTTTTAAGTTTGTTGTCTAAGGAGAAGATCCGGGTTTTTTTATGGTTAATAGTTTTAATTTGTAAAGGACATATGACATTAAGGTGGTATTGCAAGATTCCTACAAATTTATTTAGTTTCTCTTGAGTATCTGTTTCTGTATATATTTCCTGCCAGTTTTCCTTTTTTAGTTGGTTTTTTATTAAGTCCATGTTTGATTTTGATAGATTTCTTGTGGTTATTTTTTGGGGGTGTTTTAAGTTAATATTTTTGTCTGTAATGCACTCTATACCTTGATGATCCGATAAAACATTGTCGATTACCCTTGTTTTTGGTCTAAGATAATTTGTTATGCAGCAGTCAATACTGGTTTCAGAGGTTACTGCTTTTCTTGTTGGGGGTAAGTCTTCTAGTTTGAGGTTATGTTGATTTAAGATGCTGGTAAGGTTTTTTAGTGCTTCTGAGGTTGGTGTTATGTGTGCTGTTACAAGCAAAATAGCCTAGGTTGGTGTTATGTGTGCTGTTAACAAGCAAAGCAGTCTAGGCTGGTGTTATGTGTGCTGTTACAAGCAAAGTAGCCTAGGTTGGTGTTATGTGTGCTGTTAACAAACAAAGCAGTCTAGGCTGGTGTTATGTGTGCTGTTAACAAGCAAAGCAGTCTAGGCTGGTGTTATGTGTGCTGTTAACAAGCAAAGTAGCCTAGGTTGGTGCTATGCGTGCTGTTAACAAGCAAAGTCGACAAAGAAAAATCTAACAAACTTGTAAAAACCACAATTGTGTGCAACCATTGTGTACAATATGTTCGTGGTAAACGTTCGGTGAAAACCAACAGTTGTTTAGAGTGCACTGGCTAATCAGAAGACTATGACATGTTTACAAATAAGTTATATCCGTCTAAAAAATAGTTTATGGTCTAAATACCTAATAAACACACTTTAAGGTGAGCAAACCCTAATTATATTTTCCAAATTGATCAAAATATATTTAAACTTATTTTGCTATGGACCATTTTTAGGCGGGGAGGGGGGGTCTTGGGACTGTACGTTACTTAAAACTCCTCGGCCATTGTAGGGTTAAGGGAGATCTGAAGTTAAGTTTGATAACGCTATAACTTAGCATATATCTCAACTAAAAGTTGTAAAAATTTATTCTAAATTGTTACAATGATCTAAAATATATACAAACTATAAATAGCTGAAATTCATACAATTTCAAGGCTTACTCCATGTTAAGCCTAACAATAAACAAAACTTTGTAAATGCTTTTAATGTACACACAATTTTCTTGTTTGTATAGTCAAGTAGTCTTAACTTAACATACTTTTTATGATCTGTTTATTAAAGACTTAATTTTCAAATGTTTATTCAAAGCAAATTTCGTTTTAAGGTCAAGAAAATAGCATGGTAATTCTGTATTTTATCTTTTCGTGTTTACATTATTTTTGTTTATATTTTAAGATAAATACTCTAGCCATTCGTTACAACTCGTGGTCAAGAAATTTTTTAAAAATTAATATTACGATTTTTTTTCCTTTGTTTTATAAACATTAGTACTAAAGTATTCATACTACATTTCAATAGTGGTTATTAAAGAGATTTTAGAACTACCGCTCCACAAACGTGTTGTCCAGCACCCACGTACATGTGCCACAAAATACATGTCCACATGACGAAATAGTGGATTACTTCATTGGCTCCGAGGGACATGACATGCGGGTCTTATCCGTCTACATTGCCATCTAGTGGCCAAGTAACAAACTACTGCGGTCGTAGTTTAATGACAGCTGGAGTTCATTACGACATTGAATATACAGTTTAATGTTATTCCATTTTATGTATGCCTGCCTACATATCGTACAAAGTCGTCTACTGTCCCACAGTTTGTGGACTGATTTCATAACGTAATACTGTATTTTGTATTTATTTATTTCTTAATAATAAGACTAAGATCATCATTATTTAGGTGAATGTGATTTGCGGACACAGTCATAGATAAATGTAGATGAACGAGTGTGGTAATTGTTACTAAATAAGGTTAACATTTCCATTCATTAATAGCTCAATACCCAGGGAAACTATTGATAATTTCTAATATTTGCTACAACATGATGTTTACCCATATTTCTGATAATAGATATGTAAAATTAATTTCTTTACGGTAGTTAAAAAGCTCTGTTGTTTAACTTAAAGTTATTAACTTATCTAAATTGATAAGTATACTTAAAACTGTACTTCTTTTGTAGTAGGCCTATACATATTTTGTAGAAACAGTTTCTCAATTTCTTTTTATTTGAAATAGTTTCTTATTATTATTGTTATTTGTATTATCAATGCCGTAAGAGCTCTCGTGGTTTCGTTTTTTTCAGCTGTCTAAGCACACTGCCATTACAAATCTGAGAACATGTCACTAATAGCCCCAAAGTAGCTGGGCTACAAGCACACTGCCATTACAAATCTGAGAACATGTCACTAATAGCCCCAAAGTAGCTGGGCTACAAGCACACTGCCATTACAAATCTGAGAACATGTCACTAATAGCCCCAAAGTAGCTGGGCTACAAGCACACTGCCATTACAAATCTGAGAACATGTCACTAATAGCCCCAAAGTAGCTGGGCTACAAGCACACTGCCATTACAAATCTGAGAACATGTCACTAATAGCCCCAAAGTAGCTGGGCTACAAGCACACTGCCATTACAAATCTGAGAACATGTCACTAATAGCCCCAAAGTAGCTGGGCTACAAGCAAACTGCCATTACAAATCTGAGAACATGTCACTAATAGCCCCAAAGTAGCTGGGCTACAAGCACACTGCCATTACAAATCTGAGAACATGTCACTAATAGCCCCAAAGTAGCTGGGCTACAAGCACACTGCCATTACAAATCTGAGAACATGTCACTAATAGCCCCAAAGTAGCTGGGCTACAAGCACACTGCCATTACAAATCTGAGAACATGTCACTAATAGCCCCAAAGTAGCTGGGCTACAAGCACACTGCCATTACAAATCTGAGAACATGTCACTAATAGCCCCAAAGTAGCTGGGCTACAAGCACACTGCCATTACAAATCTGAGAACATGTCACTAATAGCCCCAAAGTAGCTGGGCTACAAGCACACTGCCATTACAAATCTGAGAACATGTCACTAATAGCCCCAAAGTAGCTGGGCTACAAGCACACTGCCATACTGATGGCTAATAATTATTACTAATAGAAGAAAATAATTAGTTTCTTACTTTTAGATCTATTTTGGCAGATTGTTTAAATTTGACTAACATTTAAACGAAATTTCAGCCAATTTTTGTGCACGTAATAAATATGTGCACGTTTGAGCAAATATCTACAACATTAATTCAACTTCAAATATTAAACATATGATTTGCAATGCATGTGTTACCTTAAAAAGTTCGATCATTTTTGTCACGTATCAGATTTTTTTTTATACCCCAAATTTAACTTTTTGTTAGTAAAATTAGGATAGTTCGCAGCGCTGCTAGCATAGTGTTGGTTATTTTAAATGTTAAGAAACATAAAAATTAATGTTTATCACAATTTTCACATAACTACAGAGGTGACGGTGTCGTGCCTGGAACTACACTACGTACATAATTTATCACTGCAGTGATAAGATAAAGTATGTATTCTGCTGTGCATCCAAAATAAAGAACCAAAATTGCCTGTAGTGAAATCATGTTTTTACACATTAAAGTCGAATATGACTTAAAAATTCAACTATCAAACGGATTAAAATCAGTGTAAACAACCTAACATTCTACATTGTCTCCATTGCGCCTGCGCTACAAGATTGCATTTGAGATGTAACATTGAAAATAGTTTCGTGGCGAGTATTTGTCCTTCTTGCCACGATTTAATGAGCGCTTCCTATATAGCCTCTCTCATAATTATATTTGTTTGATTATAAGCTAACTAAAATTTGTATTTTTAACTATTCTAGTATTTGTAACTGTAAGATGTTTTGCCTTACTTTTTCTGTTAATAAATATGAAAAAATAGTTGTACTCAGACAATAATAAGGATTGTTGATTAACGTATGTTATAATATTACCTGCACATTTAAAGCTACAATAAATGCAAATTTATAACTGAAATAGCATAAGACCCCTTATTTCCACATTTTAAAAACTATCAATGAACTATTTGAAATTACTTTCTTGTTCTTCTTATTATTTTATTTGATTATTTTTTTTTCATTGCCAATAAATGTCTGTTGTTTGCGTCTCTTTCCACTGTCTCTTCATAATTAGGAATATTTACAACTGAACGTTCACGTGCCGTAAAAACTTCTGCTATCTGCGTTAAAATGTTATTTTGATTTGACCATTATTTGTTTTATCTTTTCGAAATACTGCACGATTCGAAAAGAAATATCCATGATCTGGTTGTTAAGTGTTCATCTTTTACCATCCATATTTATTTTTATAAATTACTAGCAAAGTACCTCGTCCTTCGTACGGGGTTTACATTAATTTATATTGTGCTTATTACATTCAATAATACAAAACATGATTGAAATAAGCTAACTCTAAACAATGATAGAGAATACTGATGTTATGATAGAGAATACTGATGTTATGATAATCATGCGCTTAATAGTATTAAAAAACTGTAAACTTACCACTTATTGTCTTAAAAATTAGGCATGGTATGTACCTACTGGCATTGTATAATGCAAAAGTGCGTTGTGGTTAGGTTTGGTACGGTATTTACTACAGAACTATGTAAGTTGTTTGTTTATTCCAACAGCTGATTGATGAAACTATTATGAACAATTGTCATATTGGTATTGCCATAGGGCTTGCATTGATACCGTATTAAATACAGTATCAATTATCAGAAATTTTCTTATAGCCCCTGGGGTGGTGCCATGATGGAACTTCAAAATAAATTTAGGGATATTTGTTAACCAGAGACCCTAAGAATGTCCACACAAAATGTTAACTGAATAGGCTTGCACGTTTTGCGTAATTGAGTAACACACACATAAACAGACATACATACACCATTAGATTGTTATACAATAGTAAGATTAATGGAGACTAATAACACCGGAAGTATCTCATTATTGTGTGTTCAACTGCTCAGGTCGAAATTTTATTGGTTGCACAACTTTGTTGAATACATCTGTTATTGTATGTCAATCAATCTGCTAGTCGACAAATTGGAGCTACAAATGATTTACCCTACATTTTAATTTTCCCGTAACGGTAGTTGTTTTATACTCTAACTGCAATTTAATCTCAATAAGTTATAATAATTTATAATTTGAGTTTTTTGAATGACAATACAATTATTAACATTCTCTAGTGAATGAAGAGATAAGGAATGAACATGAACTATCAAAACAGGTTTTACACATCCTTATATAACCTTTATAATGGATAAACCCTTTATAAGTCTCTAGACCTGCTTTCACATTTTTTGTATGTAAGGTTTTAAGTCCGTAAAAAAGGTATAAAAGGCTGACATCATTATATGTTTTTTTTTCAATAGTGATGCTGTGTTTTTTTAATTTTATTTAGCTTCGGTTAACATTAACATCATTAATACTCCGGACAGCAAAATAAATTAAATCACATCTCTATAATCCGGAGAATGTCCACTTCGAATACAAATAGAGTAAATTCGCATTGGCAACTTTAAATAAAAGAACTGGCATTTTCATTACGTTTTAGATCAGTGTATTAAAGTTAAACTAATGGTCAAATAATTATTTTGTATCATTTTTTAACTAAAATATCAGACAAACAAACTCGTTATGTCGTTGTGGGTGTCAGTGGGCCCAAGATAGTTGGGTGGGTAGGTGGGTTTGTAAGAGGTTGGGTGGCAAGTTTGGACCATTGGGACGTCGGAATGGTAGGTAGGTCGGTCAATATGTAAGGGCATTGATAGAAATATTTATATAAATATTTTATATATGTAAAATTAGATTACTGGATCTATCTTCGTTTATTCAGATTCAATTTGAAATTTTCGATTTCAAATTCTATTTGATTGAAATTCGATTGAAAGCTATAAATAATGCTGAATGAACTAAAAACTGTAATTTTGTTGTAAAATTGTATTTTAGGTAGAGGACAGGCTCTCAAAAACTGGGACAAAGGTTTTCGTTAAAAAAATTATTTATTAAATCCGGTTGTTTCATAACCCTGATTCAAACAATATGTGTCAAAAATCGTTTCACGATTGACTAAACCTGAAATTTAAATAAATTTGTAATAAATTCGTATATAATATGTAAAGTTCATTTCTACCAATTTAGCTTCACGCCAGGCTAAACGAAGTAATTATTACATGCAGTAAGCTGTTTTGCAATTAGTCCATAACTGCAACATTATCCTCTTACCATTAATCCTAGCCCAGTGAGCAAGGAATGCCGCTGTGTGCATGTTAGAGCATGACGTGAAACAGTAGCCTCAGGCGTAACTAGATAACAATATAACAGGACCCGTCGTGAACAGCTGATTCGTGGAGCGTCTGTGCGGTCGAATCTATTTGCTAGTCAACAGCTGGCCGCTCTATTGTTGCGCCTTGTTCGTCCGGAGGATGTTTGTGTATATATTACGCTTGTATTAGTGGTAAACGTAATTATTGTTTTTACAGGATTAAATAAAAATATTTTTTATATTTTTAATCTATACAATTTCACTCAATTTATCAAATTCATTGTAAATATAAATATTTAATCTTATATTCCCGTTGGCCTTTTCTTTTCATTCTGATCTTTTCCAAAAACATCACAAGTCTTCATAATGGGGTCGATAAGCACAACATAATGACAAAATATTTCACATCTGGCAACCAATGCGCCCTTTTGAACCAAGATAGTAGATGATTGGACGATTTGAAAAAACCCGGGACACAAATTTTTCTGGCCCTCTATGGGTTTCTATGACGTCATAAATATGGCTGCCAAAAGTGTTTGACATACTTGTACGTTTCCCTGCATAACTCTGTTTTGTAATTTTATATTTACCTATATTATTAGTGATTATTATATAAGAGAAAACACACTTTCAAACGGTATACATGACACTACTGTTTACTTTAACTATACGATAAATATTTGTTGCTTTATTTAAACAATTGTTTTTATTTTAATTTTTTATATACATTTTCCTAAATAACGTGAAATCCGTTATCTTTAGGTGAAAACATGTTCTGTATACATTTTTGTTTGCTTTGTATACATTTTGAATGGTATACATAACTTGTACTTCATCATGCATAGCTCATAAATATATGCCAAACAAATTTAGCCTTACATAGTAAAATCATTATAGAAACGATACAATGTGTGTATTTCTTGTGGGAAACAATATAGTGACTTTATGAATCTTGAAATATCAAATATAATTATTATTATTTTCCCTATTTATGAATAAATTATGACTTTTAAAGTACTGTGCAAGTTTTATTTTCGTTTAAAAAAGAACACTAAAGGCATATTATTAGGATAAGTTTTAACTATTCATTACAGTAATTAAAAGGAAAATAATGTACAGACAGTAATATTCCAATAATTCAATACAATATGTAATACAATAATTCAATAACATTCTATACATTGTCAAATATATAGTACCCTTTGCCACAGAAACCTTTAGATGTGTTGAACTGGGTATGTGAAATGGATATAAATAAATTTAATTTATAAAAAAATAATATTAAATAACAAGAATTCTTACATAATAATTATTATTAAAATAATAATACAGACGAGAAAAAGTGCCCGACGTACAAGTACGAAGAGGTTGAAATACAGACTGAGAGCATTACCTCACAAGAATCAAAATCAAACTCACACCAAGAGAATATACCAGAAGAAAACGCACATACAGAAATTTGACACAAAAAATAACAAACAATCAGGCATTACATGTGAATGGAAGAAAGAACAGGTAAACAACTTGGAAACGATCGGAAAGAAAATCACTGAGAAAGAAAAAAAAAAAAAAAAACTACTAAAAGAGAGCACCAAACATGGTGATTGTGATGGAGCACTAGAAAACAGAATAATAACATACTAAAAGTACAATAGCGATAGAACAGAGTAAACGCTACAAGAATTAAACAGAATAAGAGGATAATATTGAAACGAATCAGGCAAGCAAAGAGAAAACGAATGGAAGAGTAAATTACTTTCAAACATAGCAGAAGACGTGATATAACTAAGGTTTCATGGATAAATTATCAGACTAACGAAACAGATATTCACCCTCAGTTCCAATATTGGATCATAGTAATTGAACTGGATTCTCTTCTTGTGCAACTTACATGGAAATTTTGTACATGAAACTTTGCAATGCACATCGATACTTGCTGAATTATGTCCATGGACATTTGCGTTGGACGCAATCCACTATTCCCGTTGGTTACCAATATTAGTACGGACTTTACAGGACCTTCCAAAAAAACAACTACAGTAGATATACATTCTGAATTTATTCGTAGCAACTGTACAAGTTGTAAAACTCTTGTACAAACAGTAAAACAGTAAACCATGTTCTGCAATATCCGACGATCAGCTTCATGAATTCAATAACAAATTTATAAAGGGTGAAGGTCGAGATATTGGAATCCTTGATAGTGAAAATGCTTTGCTTAAGTGGATGGTAGCAGGCCCAAGAATTATTTCTTTGATTGAAGAATTAGAAGAGAAATTAAATTTAAATTTTAACGTATTGTTAAAATTTAAAATTAAATTTAAACAATACGTAGGTCCAAATCATTACGAAGATAATAACGCATTCGAGAATAGGTTCTTAGCTCATTCCAAAGACATTATTATTGTATTTATCGGAAAAGTAAGTCCGTTTGCAGAAACCAATTTGGTGCCAATTGGAATCTCCAAACTAGTTCCAAAATCTACGCTGTCAATTGTGTTAAGAAAGCATTTCATTTATATGAAAAACATTATGATGAATATGTTGTGTCTCGTCTCAATCAAGTACAAAATGCAATTGATGAGATTATTCCTTGAATCAATAATCACATATTCAATCAAGGAAAACAGATAAGGCAAAGTCCAAGACTTTTAATTTGCATTCAGATTCCAACGTGTTCTGCATATCAGATAATGGAAAACGACGAAAACCGTTCAACAAGTCAGATATCATTGAGTGCATTAAAAAAAAACATAACATCACTTTTAATCATAGCCAACCTAATGTAACAGGTAAACTATTTGATGGTGCAGACGTAATACACATGCTTATTCCAGGCGGCTCTACAACATTTTCCACATACTAAGAACATGTTTTCAAATCATATTCCTTACAGCAACTGAAAAATATTTCTCAACTAGATGTGTTTTATTGATGAACTAGAAATTAGTTTGAATGGAAATACTTGAGAAACAAGAGGTAATGGCATAACTAATTATTAAAGTCCCGAATTCGACAGCAACCCCAATAAAGTTTAAGCAATTCCTGTGTGTCAACGAAAACAGTATACAATTGTTCCAGTTGCTTACTAAGAAAACGGTAGGGAATTAGTTTCCAGGAAAAGATATTAACTGTACTTATGATGAACGAGTAATCACATCAACAACTATGGATGTATCGAGCATTTCCCCTGCCTTACATGAAGAAGCAGATGGACGCCTCCTTCTGCATGTTAAGCATGCAGCAGAATTCGGACATTGTAGATTAGATGTAGCCTAGTAGGACTATTTCTTTGACTTTCTCAGTGATTTTGAACAATCCCCAGTTGTTTTGAATGTTTAGCTTTTTCGTCTCAAACTACTGCAGCCTATGTGTGTTTCAATATTTCAACTATTTTTCTTGGTTAATAGTCGTTATAAGGGGAAAATATCAATATATATTCAATTTAATCAAGTGAGAATTTCTCTAGCGAAGTTATACCTAAATTTTAATTTTAAATTTTCGTCGAGTATTATCTTTTCCAAATATATTTGTTAGTAAAAAAATACACAAATGAGTGGTAGCTTTTCTATTAACTTTTTTATTTTTTAGACGCTAGTCGTTGAAAACAGAAAATTTTAGAATTTTTTATTTATTTTATTAATCTGATAATGAGCTTGAAACAACACGTTCCTCTAGAATCAACAATCAATTTACAACTTGAGGCGGCGTTGTGGTTCAGCTTGGAAGGGCATGGTTCAAGGGTCGAACCATGCCCTTCCATGGACCACAGCTAACTGTGGACTGGACTGAGCTAACGATCGGTATTTCACTCGCACAGGTCTGCAGTCCCATGATAACTGGCGAGTGAACTTTAATTTTTTATTTATTTTATTTTTCTTGTATACTTAAACCTAATTACAAATTATATTCGGTTTACTCACTGATATTTTCCCACCAATAACAATGTACATCAATTTAGATCCTATTGACAGCTAACTTATCGATTACGTGACCTAAATTGTCTCTATTAGTATCCCATTGACCCTCCGTTCTTGGACGACTCTTGTAGCAGTCTTGTAGTGATCCAGTCTCTTAGACGGCAGCTAATAAGTTTTTTTTTCATATGAGATGCTCGAATTATCTACAATAGGATTAAACTTAAACCATAATTTACAGTATTTAGAATAAATTATTTACTTTTGCTCGTGTTAAAGTGTTGTTTTGAAGTTGGAGAAGTTGTCATAGTATACAATCGATCAGTCCAAAGATGTCTACTTTAATGTAAAGGGACTTTCCATTAATATGTTCAATTTTTGCTTTAATTTACATTTATCTTCATAATTTAATGCGATACTAAAAGTTTATTTAAACTGTGAAGGTTATTTTCATAGTTAAAACTCAGCTTCTGTTTTTCAGCCTGAAGAAGCTAGGAAGAACATGAATGACACGTTAGTATTTTATGTGAGCAGACACATATTAAACTTTGAAAGCTAGTTTTGATTATTGTCGTGTTATCTTCAAGAAGTTTAGAATTAATATTAGTCTAGAAAATATAGCAAATGTGCATTTAAAAATTGTGAATTAAAATTTAATATTTTAAACATGTATAAACATTAAAAACAAGTTCCCAACGTTGTTCAGTTGTATTCTATTATCATGACGATAATAATCAGATGAAAGTGTAATAGTATTCAAGGTTAATTTAAGTCGATCATCGAGATGTGAGTAAATATGAGAGACAAATGAAAGTGACGAGTGTATATGAATGAGTGTAATCATTGTTACTAACAAGGGTGACTTTTCTTAGTAACAATTAATTGTTACTAAGAAAGGGGCATTTATTAACAGCACAAAAGCCAAAGCTACTAACAGACCTACAGATTAAGAGTCTGCAGAGGCTGTCGGCCAAGTTGGGTTTAATCCCATTAGAACAATGTTATTTGCGAACCCATATTGTTCCGTTATTTATTGACCAGAAGTTGTTTATGAGGAGGAATTTTAAATGTTATCATATTGCATATTGGGTTTGCTTTTGATATTTTGAATACATACGCCTAGTTTTGAAAAATAGGTGAAAATAAAAACGTCAAACTAAATAATTTTTAAATATTTTTTTATAAACCTAATTGAGAATCCGCAACGAAATTCCAACGCGCAATTCCATTCTTGATCAAATGCAATTTGTTTGGAAAAGTCTGTTTAAAAATTACTGTTTAATTTGGATACGCGTGATCTTATGTCCGGTTCGAAAATAAAATTTTTCGTATGGGATTAAAACCAACATGGAAGATAGCCTCCGCAGACTCTTAACGTGGAATCCGAATAGCTAACTGACTCAGTCTGATTAGTCTGATACTCAATTGTCTTCTCTACGGTCCCTACGAGCATGCGGACTCTGACTACCTCCCAAAACGGAGTAGTATCCATGTCGATGGCAACCATTGAGCGCATGCTTTATGAGTATAAACTGGAACTAGTTTAAAAGTTATCCTTATCACCTACAATCTCCACAACATTTACGTAATAAAGGTATACGAGAATTTGATTCGTACATGACAATTTCATTGGTAATCTTTATAAATATTACCTATATTTCCTTGCTATTATGTCTCTCATATCAAATATAACGAGAACTATAAGTTTCATTGTTTATAAATTCATTTTTATAAAATACAGACAGTACCTGAAGTAAATAAATAGTCTATGCTTACATAAATTACTTTCCATCATATGTAGAATTTATCTTATCATTATGGTTTTCTGGCCTTCTGGATAGACTTCACTTCCAACCTTCTTATATGTCCTATTAAAGTGACGAATTTACTTCCTGATTCCGGCCTGGATGAGGTTTGAGGTTATATCGTCTAGAAGTAGGCCAGAGAGATAGCAGGCAGTAGCCCCATACAAATGGCAACCGCTAACCTTAATTGATATGAAACCTCTTTGTATTTGTATACGGATCGTAAAGAAAAGGGTAAATTTGGGTGGTGAATTGACTTAGAAATTACTAAGTGCCCTACTAGTAGTCAAACCACCTAAGGGACCTACAGCTTAGCTCGGAATCTGTACCATCCACAGTATTTGTCTGGTTTTCGTAAAACTGTCTGTTATCTTCCTTACACAACATTCCGACCATTACTGCTACCCAAAATGGAAACTCCATACCCCTCCAGTAGTGTCAATGTCAATGGTAATCATTGAAAATACACCATATTTGTGTTAGAAGGCGAGAACAGAGCCTATTGCTCACAATATAAAAACACTGATTCCCCAAGTAGTGGGGAACAAAAATGTGTGTCATAGTGGCAGCTGTTAGGAACCTGTATGAAATTGGAAGGCCTGTATGAAAACGTTTTTACAGTACTAATAAAGACGTTTTCATTCAGCTAAAAATTAGAGTGATACCATTTCCACTGGCAAAGCCAGTGGCCACACAGTAAAGCCCAGGACTAAATCCTGAGTTAAGAGAAAGTGCTGGGGTGAATTCTGGTCTTGACGAAGTTTTTATCAATAATATTCACCTTGTACTGGACTGGTTCTCATCCTTACTATATCTAAATAAGTTTCCCTCAAAGATAAATAGTTTATATGTGGAATTGGCAGAAAAAGGTCAAAGAACAAAATTTCGAAAATAAAATAAGTATGTAAAAAATAATAAATTGAGCTTTAAAGTTGTTTTGTCATGAAAGAGTAAAATCTTAGTTAAGATTAATGTATTTTCTCTTTAAAAAGTCATTAAAATGTTTGATTTCTTGCTACGAGTAGCTAATTATTTGGCACTGGAATCCACTGTATCGACGCAAGCTGTGGTTCTGAACGATCCGTGACTGCTAACACTCTAAACCATGGAGAATCTCGCCGTTACTTTGAAGTTAGCTAGACCACTATAGACTGTGCGTAAGAAGATGGATTCCAAGTAAATTCTCACGTTTTAGGTACACCGTTAGGCAGATTCCCACAGCGACATTGGCCTTCTTTCATCTGCGATTGGTACCAAGTCGACTCCCAAACGTGTTGTACAAGAAATCTGGAGAACCGGGTCCAATTTCACAGCAAGATTCTTCGTTTACTTAACGAGATGGCTGGAGATAAACCGCTTATGAGGTTTAAGAATGGAAATGTCTACGTTCCTAAGAATTTAATGTTACGAAGGCAATTAGACTTGAAACAAATGGTCCAGAATCAATATAAAAACACAGGTTAAAATGATTAGGAATATTCTGGTGATAGCTAGCGTATTAACACTTCTACACTGACTTGATCAGATTTATTCGCTCAAGTGGTTGTACACTTTGTTTGTATACAGGTTTGCAGTATATTTATTAATTTTAAAACTATTGGAAAAACGTAATTAAACCTTGTAGTTGTTTACATGTCCATATGAAATATTTAGACATATTGTACTCGTTTATGGTATACTCCGGGAATAGCCCAAGAAGAGTTTTAAAAATGTTAAAAGTAAGCCTACGTCATAAGTTATATCTCTTGTTAAAGGTCTAATTTGTTTTTACAATACAAAAGTGCATGTGCATACCTGAGGTCAAAAGGATGACCCAGTCAGAAAATATAGCAACTCAAATAATTTAAGGCATTAACTTCTTTGTGAGCCTATTCTTTCTGACTGGGTCATCCTTTTGACCTCAAGTTTGTACTTTTGTATTATACAAAAAAAGACGTTTAACATGAGGTATAACTCGAGGTAGGCTTACATTTAAAAATGACTTCCTTCAAAGGCTATCCAACTTACTTATACACGTACATTGGTCAAGGCCCTCCCACCCACCCTTACACATACAATAGTAATATCCCTCTCATCCACTCTTAAATGTACAGTGTACAGTGGTGATGACCATCCCACTCACTTATACACATACATTGGTAAAGGTATACACCATCAGTACCATTGTACGTGTACGGATGGTTGGGTGGGTCAGTACCACTGTACTTGTACGGGTGGTTGGGTGGGTCAGTACCACTGTACGTGTACGGGTGGTTGGGTGGGTCAGTACCACTGTACGTGTACGGGTGGTTAGGTGGGTCAATATCACTGTGTGTGTACGGGTGGTTGGGTGGGTCAGTACCACTGTACGTGTACGGGTGGTTGGGTGGGTCAGTACCACTGTACGTGTACGAGTGGTTGGGTGGGAAAACGAGTAAAATATGTCTAAATGTTTGGTATACCCTCGTCAGCGACGTTAGTTAAACCGGAGGTATCTACGTAGTCCAGAAGAAATAACTAAATCACGTTGATTCATATTTTAATTTATTAATTATTTAATTTTAATAAGAGAACATTTCTTATTTTCTCGTATTTTACGTATGATTTTCACTATAAATTTTAAAATAAACAAGAAGGTTTTTTATTAATTTATGAAGTATACATCTACATTATTAGTGTAGGCCTACCTGACTAGTACAGATATGGTAAACCGTGCAAAGTAAACATCAGTTAAAAAAAATATAAATAAGGAAAAATATTTATATTCTTCTAGGCTACTTGCAGTGATTTTCAACTAAATTCATTGTCAAATAATTATATCTACATCAAACTACATTACATAAAAATATGTTGGCTCCTGTTTACATAGAATGTTTACAATAATATTTTATTATATTTGTATAATATTATGTAAAATTCCCATGGAAGTGAGAGGTGGTTAGTTATTTAATGATATAAACACATAATTATAGTAAATGAAAATTATCTAAATTATTCATGTTAATTATTTGTCAGTGATAATAAACAAAGTATTTTTATAAAATAATTGTATTATCACTTTACTTGACTTTGTGTATTTTAAAATAAGGTCAGTTTTCAAATTTTATTTTTTAACTGGTTAGTTAAATATACTGGGACCAATGTTTTTGTTGATTTGAAAAAAGGAAATTAATTTACTGTTGAGAATGCTAGTCCAAGATTGCCATGAGAATTGTAAATTCATATATATTTTCCTTCGACCTCTCGTTTTTCACTAGTAGAAGTTATTCGTGCAAGAGTGTGCCCAAAAGATATAGTGTGTCCATTGTATGGGGAGGGGGGAAGGGTTTAATGATCCCGAAAACAAAATTACTAAAATAGTGAATGGATGAGAATGTCAAAATATATTTTGTGTCATTACTTTTAATATATTATTGTAATATAAACATACAAAGATTATAACCAATAATTAATCATTAATTAGTTAACAGAAAAGTGGTTTACTTGATATTGTTTGTATACATATACATGCTTGTATAATTGTATACAGTTACTGAAGTTTTCAGAGATCGTGAGGACAAATATTTAAAAGGGTGACATGCTCTCCGACTGATGGACTTTTGGTCACCCTGCGTCAGGACCCATGTGTACGTCAGTTAGTTATGTGCACTGTCCGCTTTACAGTGCATCGAGGATTTGTGGACTGATCATGGTTGTCAGTCCAGAATACAGAGAGTCAAAAGTGGTGTGTAAATTATGATCTCTATATCACTCTCATTCATAATGCACGTTGCACACATAGATTTGCAGATAAAATGTGTTTTATGTGAGTAATGCCGTAGTTTCTCTTATACCATGAGCAATCTATATATATAAGAACTTCATGATAACTATAGATATAAACTTATATATATAGTTATCGTTATCATGAAGTTCTTCGAAGTCAACTATTGAGCAGTGTACCATCATAGACCATCAATTTTTAAAAGTTTTCACGCATGAAATCACGCGTATTTATCTCACGCATCATCTCTTTGTGTCTGAATATATTCACATAAAGTGGAGATGGGGCTTGAAAAGCGACACTCGGAAGTCCACTGGTTTCCGGTACATTATCATGTTTATAGAGCGGTGCAAAATGTGGCAGATTTATATACCCCCGCCCCACCTAATATATCATATCTACAGCGTCTCTCCTCTCGGCACATTGTTGGATTTGAATAGTCATTGTTATTCTAATAGAAAATGGAGATCAGCTTTTGAATTATAAAAGTTTGTTATTAAGTTGTCTTATTCGTGTTGGAAATATTTCTTAATACTGTATCAGGTTTGCAAATATGTAAGAATATATTGTCTATAAAGTTGAATTAAACTGTACAGGATTTATCGGTTAAGCTAGGTAATTACTAAACTCTAAGTTTCACTTTTACGTGGATGACTTGCAGATTTATCACCACTTTTCAATTACTGACTTGGTTAGATTTGTATTTCTTATGAACTCCGACATACAAGCTATTAGCTCTTGGCCTCTCTAATATGGATTGAAACTGAATCAAAATAAAACCCAAGTCATAATAATTGGTTACAGCAAACTTCTTAACAACAATGACTTCGATGACATCCCGAAACTTATTCTCAACAACCACGCACTTGAATACAGTAACAAGGTACGTAACCTTGGACTTACCATTACTAAGACCTTGGGGTGGGCTAGACAGGTAACTGAAATTCGTAACAGAGTGTTTGAAGGCATACACAATTTGAAACGGTTTGCACTTTACTTACCACTGAATGTCAAAGTGTTGCTAGTAAGGGCTCTAGTTCTCACTCACTTTAATTAATGTGACATCGTGATAAATGACTAGTCTGCTGAGCTCTCTGAGAGACTTCAACGTGCACAGAATTACTGCATCAGATTTATATTTCACCTTTCAAGAAGAGATCATGTAACCCAATTCTATGATCAACTATCTTTACTAAAAATTAAGGGGCCTTATGAATTTCACACCATTTCTTTCTTACATTTGGTATTGCACACGAATTCTCCTAAATATCTGTAAGATAACTTCAGGTTAGTGCCCGGGAAACACGCAGGGGTGCTTCCCTTCTTTGTACTCCTACTCATAGAACTTCAATATTTAATAAATCGTTTACAGTAAATTCTTGCCGACTGTGGGATTCCCTTCCAGATGGTATGAGGAACATGGATAATTTTCATCGCTTCAGGTTGGAGGTGAAAGCCTTTCTCCCGCGGGTCCGATGATGGCCGGTGGTGTGTGGCGCACATCTGGAGGATATGTTTGAATGTGGTTGTAAGGGGGTTTTTTAGTTTGTATGATTTGCTATTAAGTTAATAAATGTGTAAATGAGCATGTGGACCAGTTGAAAAGAGCGTGTGTGAGAGTGTAAGTGGAACTTCATCGTTTTATTTTTATTTCTAAGTTTGTAATTACATGTATAATTTCACTATGCTTATTAATATTATTTACTATAAGATAATTAACTATTTTTTTACTATATTAGTTATGGTTATTTATATTAAGTTTTAATAAATATATTTAAAAATAAAACTTTTGTACTTGTAATTATTTTTGTACCAGTATAAGTGTAAGATGGGACTTTTGAGCCCAACTTCACCTGATTAAATATATACTTTTTTTTCATTTAATTTCAATTACGTCATCTACGTTGATTTGTTTTTTACATTACAATATACTCTAATGAACATCAATATAAAACAAAATATTAAATCTGAAATTCAAGCACAGAAAACGTCAATAAAGATTTACTCTCTGTAATACCATGGATGTTTTATAACCAGTTAGACATAATCACCCTTAATGACTAAATATCTAACACTAAACAAAGGAGGGTTTGTTTTTACAGGAAGGACGGCCGGTAAGCGGTCCTGGAGTCCAATCACGCGCATGCGGCTGACTCAGACACTGAATACAGTTCTGTAGTACAGTAATGGTATGAGGACAACACTTACATCCACATACATTTTGAGGGTTTCCCAAACACTGTTAACATTACTTCACGATTGTTATTTTCCGAGCTTTAAGTAAAATATATTTCTGGTTTTTATGAATGCTAGCTAGTATCACATATCCATGTAAGAAAATTTGAAGTAAACTAAGCATTTATGAAAAAAAATCTGACAATTTATGGCAAGGTTATTGTTATTAAAAGTATTATAATTATTATAAGTACTAAACAAATGTAATTGTTAATAAAGCATCACTTTTCTGTGTCATCAATAAACAGAAACGGTAGGCCTACTTTTGTCTTGTCTTGATTTTTTCTATGAATTCTTATAACTTTTTTTCAAAAAAGAAAAAAGAACGGAATATATTGAAAACAGTAATTACTTATATGCGAACTGTAAGTTATAGTGGTATATAAATGAAATAAGCACAATGCAGAGGCATCAGTTACTCTAATACTCTACTATTTATGATTTTTAAGTTAAAAATTACAATTTTATAAAATCAGTAAGTTCCTGATGCCGTACCGCTTGATAAAATAAAATATTCTAATTATTTACACATAACAATATATTTTTCGAGTAAGTTATTTGCCTAAAGGTCCTCAATAAATTCTAAAATATGAAATCTTCTCAAAATCAAATTACAGGTTTCTTTAAATTTCAAACAAGATACTATAATATTCTTTGTCTGAAATAAATCAATAAATAATAAATTTAGTCATCTCTAAACATTAAATATAAAAAATAAGTTAAAAGTCATTGTTGATGATCCAGTCAAGGTGAAATAATCGTCTATAATGAATCACTCAAGTCAATGTGTACAAACTTTTAATGAGAGTTCAGAACTTTTGTGAGGACTCGGTGAAAAGAGTTAGCAGTTTATTTCTTTCTTTGGAATTCTATGTTACTAAAATTGCCATTAGAATTCACTGATTTGTTCCATCATAATTTTATGTGTAGGCGGAAAGTTCTTCGTGAAGAAGAAACTACTAGTAGTTATAGTAAAGTATTTTCAATAAGAAATTTAGTCAAAAATCTGTAAATTGTCGCTTTCATCCCATTGGTTATAAATGAACGGCCTTTGGATAGACCGGCTCTAGTGTGGCTGACGAGGCGTTTATCAACTGAAATGGAGCGGAAACATTAAAATCACAGGCAATCGTACAGACTAGAATTTTATGGTTCACAACGGCCCTATTTAACCAATATAAACTGCCAGTAAACAACTAGACTGTTGTATTTTTGGCGTATTACTGAGTATGTATAAAGAATTGTTTTCCCAATTCGTAAAGACATAAAACATGTTTCGATATGATATAAGCAACTCACTCACTCACTGATGCTCTGAGGTTTCTTGGCCCCTGTTTTCAAACGCAGTTTTGGCCAAAGCCATTTGCTGCAGTAGCTATTTTTAGAATTCTCAGAACTGCGCCAGTTGTGGTAGTCATTGTTTTTTCCCCTAAATCCCACCATTTAGGCCGGAAGGGCCTATTAGCAGAGTCATAATACTATCCTACCGCGGATCATCCAAGATGGTGATGGACCTCGGTCGGTGAAATTCTGTGGCCCCATTCCGTCTGGATGTGTCTGCGATGTTGGGGAAGGATATAAGCAAGGTCTTTTGTCCATACTTAAACAACTAGACACTGTTGGGTCTTGGAATAGGACAACTGCTTCTTCACCTTTTCACCTGGCACAGACACTCACTATATCTGGTAAGCAGCGTTGGAAAAATGAACGGCATTGAAGAAGAAGAGTACCATCTGCCCATCAGCACTATCCCTCTGTGAACTGGCATGCTGGGACAACCATGCTCAGTCCACAAACGATCGGTGCGCTGCAATGCGGACGGTCCACAAACTACAGAAATCAGCGTGACTTTGCTTAGCTTGGAGGCGAAGAATCTGTATATTTTGTTAGCTGTGACTAGATGTTTGGCATTAGAGTTCAGAATGGTGAAACTTTGTTCCGGATATTTTGTGGACCATTCGAGGCGTGAATTTGTTCTACATTTTTAATTTGACAAGAAATTATTTCAGATTACTACCTAAACACATATTTAACAATTTACTAAAAATATATATATATAAATATTTACATATAATTAAAAAATAAAAATAAACTGGTACGTTGGGTTGCGGATGGTGGAGAATTAGTGCATTCATCTAGGAATGGTTCTTGGTAAATGAAAAATTCAATAACTATTAATATTTCAATCATTTTTGATTTGTGACGATATCTAAACTATCTAACTAGTTATTGTATTTAACAATTTTGAAAACCCTTGATTTTTAAAGAGGGATAATACAAAAATTATCCAATTTTGTGAACTTTATTTAAAATACTGTTAATAAACAATTGTTATTTTATTTTTAAATCCAAATTTATCTCCCATAATAATACAAGTCCGTCGTGATTCAGCTTATATACCACAACATTCATGGTAGATCGATTTTACGTCATAAAGGCGTAAGTTTTACTAGAGGTTTGAATAATTGTTAGCACTGTTAATCCTTAATTGTTAACTGATCGGAAATTAAGTTCTAGCTTATCATACATTTAGTAATGTCCCTCTGTTTTCTTACTTGTTATTCTACCCCTTCAGTCCTGTTCCATATTTCTTATCTTACTCTAAAATGTCATTGTAGCCAATCCCATCATCTTTCCATGTTTCCCTTTGCCCTATCATCATTTCTTCATGCGACGAGGGGTTTTCTAAATTGTACATTAAATCTCATACAAATGCTAGTATTTATTTTTTGTTTTGCGTGATGGTGACCGTCATTGATGTGTTCGGATAGTCGAAGGTCGGTGGTAATCTTGGTGAGAGAGGGACCATTGGACCACACCCAACACACACACGCACACACGCGGGATCCTGACCTTTGCGTTTATCATAAAGGCAAGGTCCTGCCCACAGCAGGAAGTGCAGAGAGCTAAAACAAGTGGTTGAGATCACGAGACGCTTATTTTGAAGTAAGACTTCTACACCCTGTTGTCTTCCGATTTCTCTTCATTTCAGTTGATTTATGACAGTTATTTGTATTTTAGTATATTTTTACTGTAGGCTACCTCATTCTATCTACCTCATTTTTCCTGTCATTAGATTTCAATGTAAGGTCAAATTCCTTTTGCTGCCCTCCAAACTCAAACTATTTTCTGTAGAATTTTAATAGTGGAAAGTAATAAAATATCTGACCTAACCTAACCTTACATGACCTAATATAACATAAACTAGAGCACAAATCGGCGTGCGTGTAGTAGAGAAATTAGCGAGGTGTGACTTAATTATCGCAATCAGATAAGAAAGGCTGATACTGATAAAGGCCTTTTTCCAAATACCTGAACACCTAAAATATTTTGAGTTTTTTAGGGGGACGGCTAAAGGGATTTGACCAATATAATTAGGGCGTTATTTAAAAGACATTCAATATAGACAGTAATTATGCTAATTATCCTGCTTACGTCAAGTAAAGAATGGGCCTAAACTACATAATGATACTTAATTCTGAACTGTACCTTACAGCATTAAAATATGAAAAATAACCTGCACTCATAATAAATAGGCTACAATTAACCAGGAATACGAATTTTAACGCAAAAATACCCTATATATCCTATAATGAATATAGTGAAGGCACTTTGCTATGTTTTAAACTATGGATCACATAGTTAGTGAGTGCCCATTGCGTTCTTTTCAGGGGGCATTACTCGGTCTTCATTCAATCGGAGAAGCAGGTGTTGAAGGGATAAGAAATCTGGATTTAACTCTGTGACGGAAGATAAATTTTTTAACATTAAGGCACAAGTACTTTGTACTGTAGACTTTATTTATATATTTTTGTATCTGTTTAATTTTGAAAATCGTTTATTAGTTTGGTAGCTGGCCTATAATAAATAATTTATGTGAGGAATAATTTAATGATAAATGAATTATTTATTCAGACATTAATAAAAGGCAACTTACATCACTTAGGCTACTGTAATATGTGGTTATGTTCTTTGTAAATAAATATGCAATATTAGGCCATTATAATATACAATAGTAAAATGTAAATTAAAACAATTATCTTTAGTATTTTGTTGCCTAATTTGTTGGTAAAAAATTAATAAAATGTTCAATATAATTTTTTATGTTTGTGTAGCTGTTACTTTGTAAATACAAGCATTTATGACCTTTGCATATTTCTAAATATGTGCTTAAAAATCATGTTGACTAATCAACTCATACCGGAAAGTTTACGCTATGTTTTGATTTTATTTTCTATAAAATTTTTGATGCAATTCTTACCTCAGAAATTATCAATTGTTAATGTGTATGTTAAAAAATTAAAATGTAAAATGATAAGTATTGTATTTTTACTGTGATTTTATGACCCATTACAAAGCACATTTACTAAATGGTTGAATAAAACTAAAAAAAGAGATTACGACAATGGAGAATATATGTAAGAGGTTGACAAGATATTGAGTTGAGGGTCGGGCAAGAAGATCCCTGGAGTGTTTTATGTAGCTACTAGAACGGTGGCCATACTTATTGAAGACATATTATACCTAACTTAAAAAAAGTGTCTACATGTCATCCTAAGAAAACGTGACAATCTAAACATTTGCTTGAAAAGGATATTCTTGATTGACATATACAGCTAACGAATTCGTTATTGTTTTAACAGTTGAAATCATAGTTTCCCTCTGTTTACTATGCTTACCATATTTGGTTAAAGCCCAGCAGGTATTAAACTCATAAACATAAAAATGTGTTTTATTCCAATCGTAGTAAAACAAATTTCGAAAGAAATCAACCGATTGCAATTTGTAATTTGGCCATTACCTAATAAGGAATAGCCAACCTTAATTTTTTAATAAAGATTATAGTCTTTGCCAGACCTACTCACACAGGGTCCAGGTGGGCCGGGTAGTCCTAGACCTAGTCCTCGCTGTCAAAACAATGTTATTGTGTCAAACCCAAGCGCCAGTCTACTTCCTTTAATTCTAAGATATTGCTCAGTCCAATTCAGCCAACGCCAACTGCTTCTTACTTCATGCCAACGCCAGCTCTAGTCAACTGGGAGTCGTATAATTGTTATTACTGTTTTTTGACATCGGTAAGAAAAGTTAACCATAACTTAATTATTTCTGGTCAACCGTATTATTGATAGCATTGGACCAATTTATTTCCAAGAATTCAAGGAAGGCTTGGTAATTAATGCAAGAAAGCGGGAGGACTGATGCTCGGGTTCCACAAATGAAATTATTTTGACCTGCCACAAATAAAGTGGACCCCGTAAGTGTGGTATGGCAAAACCATACATTAGTTCATACACTCATCTATATTCACCCATAAATTGACGAACGCCTTAAAACTAAAAAAATAATAATACACAAATAAATGTGCATCAAATATCTCAGTTCAAATTATGGAATCAGTTTTTAATATAAAAATGTACACACAGAAAATTAAGACAAACAATTCGTAGAATAATTTACTCACACAATTGAGATTGTCAGATAGTGGCCATCATATTAGTGGCTGACCTTAAAGCCATTGTCTAAGGCCCTCTGACAGCTGGGTCGTGACTTAAACCAAACGAACATGAGAGTCATGATGAGCGTGAGTGCCAAAGCCTCATGTAGCGAATGTATTAACATAGTAATTGGCTTTATTGGAATAATGAGACGTTAATGTGAGCACAAAGGAAACGTTGAAAACATTTTAAACGAACAAGGTATCTTGATTGGAACCCGCTGGTAGGTTTGACTAGAAATAACAAACATAGTTAAAGAACTGTTTCGTCTTTTTTATGTTATTTATTATGTTTGCAACATGTTTTATGCACGCAAGAGCCTAATCAGACCACGAGAAGTACAGCCAAGGCTAATTTAATTAGTTGGCCCTTAATTGTTTCATTCTTCCTGAATGAGATATCTTTCTTTCAGTAGACCAAATAGTTCCGGTTCATTTCCTTGTCAAATTCTTATCAAGTTTTAATTTTTAATTTTTTATCCTATATGTGTTTCTATTATAAATGTTATTTTGTGTTATATCATCAGTTTCGGATACTCTTTGATTGCACTAATCTATTTCATTGTCTCGGTTTTGGCCCTACTTTTTGAGTTTTATAAAATTGTAAAGTATGTTCTTTTTTTATATGACCAACGAGTTGTTCTTTTTACTTCAGAGTGTATATCAGTTCTTTTTTCTATTTCCATATAATTACTATATCTTTGAGCCTATAATTTTCCCGAAGCGATATAGTAAGCTGTAAGCATACATTTAACTGGAACCCATATACAGGCTATATATAGCACTGCCATTAGACTAAACAAAATAACATTTGCAAAAATCATTTGCAGAGGTTTTCCATCTTGTTTCCGGAACGATTCGGCTCTTTTCCACTGGGCCTACATTGATATTCATTCATTAAACCTAAATCTGTAATTATTTAATGCATTTAACATAATTCCACGTTTCAACATTAATTTAACGTAAATTTACATTACATGCGTTGCATTAATACTAAGCAATCTGGTTAATGGATTATACTTGCAAATGTATTTTAACCCATAAAATGCAAGTGAGTTAAACCTTGAAAGTGATGTTTTATTGTATTTTTAAGAAAAAAAATAACATTCTCAGCCAAATTTACTATATATATATGTAATATATTACGAATTTGGATGTCAATTCTACAAATAATATGTTAAATAACAAATTTGTAATTTGTATCCTATTTTTAAAATGCGCTACAGTTTATCGTGCACTAAATGTAATAAAAAATTGCTTACGTATCTGTAAATGGGTGTCTTGTACAGGCTATCAATTAAATGGAGCATAAAGTAAAAATGTATGTAATAGCCTATTTATCCTTTTAACGTGAATTTGAAGGGCACTATTAGGTAGCACAATGCTTTGCGGATGTTTTCACTGGGGTATAGAGGTGTTGTATCCCAGTGCAGCATTACGGATCAGAAAAGGCAGACACTGTCATAGCCGCCTCTAGCGCTCGCTATCTGCTGTCATGTCTGTATTGTCAGGCCGTTTTCACTGGGGTAGAGAGGTGTTGTATCCCAGTGCAGCATTACGGATCAGAAAAGGCAGACACTGTCATAGCCGCCTCTAGTCCTAGCGCTCGCTATCTGCTGTCATGTCTGTATTGTCAGGCCGTTTTCACTGATTTTGTAAGGTTTGTTTTGAAATTTTTTTACAAAAATTTTTAATTGCACTATGATGATGAACTTATATAATTTTATTTGTAAAGCCTTTTAAAACAAATCTAACGGCATTGAAGTAAATAAATTGTTTTCAATTCAAAATAAATACATACATTTTTTACAAATATATAAATAAATTTAAGGATATTTTTGCAATTTATATTCTGTTATCAGAATTATCTTGAGATTATTGAATTATATTATGTGCAAAGTTCTATTTAACACTAAAATATATAGTTATATTATTATATTTTGGATACAAAATTTCAAAAATCTCATTTTCCAAACCGTTGCTTGGCAAAGAAAAGTACCGAAAGCATGAATAGGCCTATAGTGGTTACATATTCAAATTACCTTTGAAATAAATCCTATGTTAAAGCAAGTATATTTTGCACATTGTTCAATGACAGAAAAATATATAGTTATAACATTCATTTTTAGGTACGATATTTTTAAACAATTCAAACTGTTGCTTGGCAACGAAAAATACTGGAGTCATGCGTATAGCTATTACAAAAACTACCTTTGAAATAAGTCCTATGTGAAAGCAAGTATCTTGTATGTATTCTGCCTATTGTTATTTTATATAATTAAAAAACTAAACTATACTACACATAATGTCGGCTTTCTACATCAAAACAAACAAACAGCAACAATATCAACAATAGCGATACGGCTGACGAGACTGTAGAAGTAAACAAACCTCGTAAACAATACGTTTTAATGTTATCAGAAAATAGATTACGGGAATTTCAAAGGTGTAAGAATTATGTGAGTTGATTCTTAGGCTTTCAAATAATATGCAATTTAATTGCCTATATGCCTAGGTTTTGAGTATTTATAAAATTTATAGTTGGGCATATGCATATCGTCAGCGCTAGGCCTAGACGAGGCCGCGGCGTTCGAAGTGGCATCTGCGCATGGGGGCTTTTGGGACGTATCCTACTTGCTTGCGGCTTACATAACTTTTATTATTTCATTCAGTTATACGTGAAATATGTGTATATCTGAGACTAATGAAATAGAAAACAATATGCTTTGAAATTATAACAAAAGTTTAATTTACTATTGTATATATTTTTATTACTCTAATAATATTATTTATAAAATTTTAAATTTTAGTTATTCGTTGTAAGAGACATTGTTAACATTTCATAGAGCAAAATTACAGTAATTTAAAGTATGAAATTAGCACATGTCTAGAGGTGGCTATGACACTGTCCACAGTCAAGCCCACCTTATCTGTTGAGTTGACTACGACCTGACTTACCCTACCCTCGCCAGAAGAGGTAAACACTGTACACAGTCAAGTAAACCTTTTCAGTTGAGTTGACCACGACCTGATTTCCCCATACCGTCACCAGTAGAGGTAGACATTGTCCTCAGTCAGGTTTACCTTATCAGTTGAGTTGACCTCGACCTGAATTTCCCTACCCTCACCAGTAGAGGCAAACACTGTCCACAGTCAAGTCCATCTTATCAGTTGAGTTGACTACGACCTGACTTCCCCTACCCTCACCAGTAGAGGCAAACATTATCCACAGTCAGACCCACCTTATTAGTCGAGTTGACCACAACCTAAATTCCTCTACCCTCACCAGTAGAGGCAGATATTATCTACAGTCAGGCCCACCTTATCAGTCAAGTTGACCACGACTTGAATTCCCCTACCCTCACCAGTAGAGACAAACACTGTCCACAGTCAAGCCCACCTTATCAGTTGAGTTGACCACGAGCTGACTCCCCCACCAGTATGACGCACCCTCACCAGTAGATGCAGACATCGTCTACAGTCAAGCCCACCTTATCAGTTGAGTTGACCACGTCCTGACTTCCCCTACCTTCACCAGTTGAGGCAGACATCGTCCACAATCAGGCCCACCTTAACAGTTGAGTTTACCATGACCTTACTTTCCCTACCCTCACCAGTGTAGAGGCAGACATCGTCCACAATCAGGCCCACCTTATCAGTCGAGTTAACCACAACCTGGCTTCCCCTACGCTCACGACACTTTCATCATCATTCACACCCTCTCATTCAAGCTGTAACAATTAATTTAAATGAAACTCCAGAGCGAAGGACGGGTACTTACAGCTAGCTTATTACAATCACAATGAGAACATAGTGTGATTGTATTTGGAAACACATTTTCATCTATTCCGTAAGAATCATAATGAAACATTTTGTCTTCTATTTAGCATCAACATGAATATGAATGCTCAACGTCAAGTCCTGGCTTTTCTTCGATCAGGACAAGGAGCTCTAACGATCCAAGTTGGGACCCTCAGACTACTTTCTTTCCGGACGTCAATGAGGTCGTTGGTTCTGGGAATCAGACTCTGTCGCCATCTACATGCTGACGCTGATGAGACTCCCTACTTAGTGAAAGCGACCTTGACCCGAGAATGATTGCAATGTTTTCTGAGAATGTTTCAGACACGCCCCAACCTTGACCTTTTACAAGACCATGTTTACCCTAAAATATTGTCTCAGGAACTTTCAGTAACCTTCACATAATATGAAATTTTATATGTTAAAAATTTTGGGCAGTGCTGCGAAAATAATTGTTTATGAAAATACTTTGATAAAATTGTACAAATAATTACGTAGAATGTCCCACTACTAGTGTTAGTTCAGTACACCAAAAAATGTGATGCTTATGACACTAGTTTATCTCTTTCCTTGCCAGAAGTACCAGTCCACACTGTAATCCAAGTCCTGTCCTTAAAAAGGGACCGTTTTGCTCCTAAAAAATGTCAAAACATAGGTTTTTATTTCAATTATTCGGTCCGTATCGAAACACTTGGAGTCTCATTTGGTAGGAGTAGAACTGTTCTCGTGAACCATAAGTATATTTTTGCGATAAATTTAGTATATTTATCAATTTTCTACAGTTAAATGTGTAAAACTTTATTTTTCATTCTTGATGATTTTAAATTGAAAAAAATCATAGATACCAAGTTATGGTCCACTATATTGCACCTTTAGTAATCAGACAGTAATCAGACAGTGTTAATAATATATTAATAAGACTCACAATAATAATAAACGCGAACCGAACAGTTGAAATAGAAAAGCATGTTTTGGCCCGCTGTCGGTAAAATTGTATGTTTACTATAGGGCTGTTGACTTCCAGCGGTGACTTGGTGGTTTGGCAAAGACCACCTTAAGGCTTAAACTGATTAACACATTGGAACTCTCAGAGTGGATATCTCTGTCACTTCCTGTTCCTTATGGCAAGACCACAGGCATAGGTAGGACCTCAAAACTGTACAGGTAGAGTTCCTTATTCCGAAAAACAGCATTTATTTCTACACCAGGAGCAATCTGACTATAGTTAGCTATCTGTGGTGTATAGTTAATTATTCTGTGTGATTTATAGCTTTATATGTTATTGTGTCAAGACAGTTTATTTACGGTACTATTCGAAGATAATACTAGGTTACATTTAGCTATGTAACTAAGAATAATTGTCTTTGATATGACGAATTGTTGTACAATAATTTAAATAGCAACTAGGGAAGCTCGTTGAGGGTAGTGCTCCTAAGTCTCCGTGGCGTGTCTCGTGGGAGTAGCTTGGCGTATGGACCCGTAAGGGAACTCTACTCCCTTGAGGATTTCGGCCTTAGCCAAGGCCACACTATAGTTCGAATAAAATAACTTTGGTACTGGCGGAACGGCCTCACGCCACTGGTCTGAAATGACAAAACTCTGAGCTTTAACTTGCTGTAAAACGTAAAATAAGTAAGCAATAATTTTCAAACTAATTGTATAGTGTACACCATTTTATATTCTTTAAGGAAAAATTATGCTGGAGATTTTTCTAGAGCTAATTTGCTTTTTAAAGTGATATTTGTATTTAAAAACACGTTTTTATGAGTGAAATTGCGCGTGAGTCGTCTTTAACCTGTCACTGTTGCGAGAATAATAATAATAAAATAATGTCTTGTGGATGGATGACAGTTTGATTTATTGTGATTAGTTTGGTATAAGTCTCATTTAATAATTTTAACAGGTTAATGAGAAATTAATTTTTTTGTAAACCCTTGCAAACTCTGAAACGAAAAACGCTAGACAAAATTTCTTTGAGCAAACATTAACTGTGCTATTTATGTATTACTAAAATAATACTGTGGTACTAATAAAACATGTGGAAAAATAATGAAGAGTTGATGAAGTAAACTCATAGTTCGTTTACATCGAGGCTGTGTCGGACGCGTAAGGTATACTCTGCTCAAGGGAAAGTGTAGACTGAATATTCAGCCCAAACGTAAAACGAATTCCGGTCGACGATATTTTCAGATAAGAAATGTTTCTCCAGTAATAAATAAGGTAAGTTAGTAGACTTTTGACTTTGAGGTGTGTTCGTGTTCATTTCTTTATCGATTTAACAGTGCTTACTATAGTATAACCACTAGTTTATTTTGATTACAGTTATTTAGTTTTAGTGATATTACAATTTTTTTATTTAGATGTGACAATAATGCTATAGGATTCAGTGTATATATAATTATCAGTGTTTATTGCAATTCTAATATTTAGGCTCTTTCAAATTTTAGGTAATGTTCTATTGGTACCGTAATTGACAAGATTTGTTTGCAATGGAAGAGGCCAGAGCTGAGCCAGTGACTGTACATTGTGCGTGTGGTATCACCGCCGCCTTGTTGACAATCTAGTTTTGAAAACTCCTGAATCTTTCTTCCTAGTTCAAGAAAATTCTATTTAATACGAGAGTAAGATTTTAGTGTCACTTAAATAACACAATTAATTTAGGTTTAAACAGATTTTGTCTAGCGTTTGTCATTACCGAGTTTGCAAAGGTTTACAAAAAAATTAATTTCTCACTAACCTGTTTTAATTATTAAATGAGACTTATACCAAACTAATCACAATGAATCAAACTGTCATCCATCCACAAGACATTATTTCATTATTATTATTCTCGCAACAGTAACAGGTTAAAGACGACTCACGCGTAATTTCACTCATAAAAACGTGTTTTAAATACAAACATCACTTTAAAAAGCAAATTAGCTCTAGAAAAATCTCCAGCATAATTTTTCCTTAAAGAATATAACATGGTGGACACTATACAATTAGTTTGAAAATTATTGCTTACTTATCTTAAGTTTGACAGCAAATTAAAGCTCAGAGTTTTGTCATTTCAGACCAGTGGCGCGAGGCCGTTCCGCCAGTACCAAAGTTATTTTATTCGGACTATAGGGGGCCTTGCCTTAGCCAAACTTCCTTTGGTACTATGGAACTTGTTGTCTAGGCATGCAAATAAATAATAGCAATTATTTGCGTACGCTTGCAAATTAAGACACAAAGTAATAAAACACTAGTTCATAAGAGTTAATAACATCACCGTCGATTTTCACTTCGCTTGAAGTTATTGTAAATTGAAAAAAACATTTACAACATATACTATAAAGGAAATTATAAAAACTATGTGACCTTGACAGCATAGCTTAAATATAAAAAAACAAGATAAAAACTGTTATTGTTAGTAATGTTATTTAAATTTACACGATATCAGTATATTGGGATAAAAATAACTTCATAAAAAAATCTGATAAGTGAATGTTTAATTACGTTGTTTAAAAACATATACTAGTAAGATGGTTTATAAAAATTATGAAATGCGTGATTTAAAAAATCGACATTTTTCCATTGACAGCCTGACTTTTTTTAATTACGGCCAAACGTGTTAAAAACTGAAATAAAAATTCGTGTTTTGACATTCCAAGCTACACAAAATTTCTTGCAATAAAACAACGATCATTGGAACCCTCACAATGGTAGGCAGTATCATAAACTCAGTAAATAAAAACAACAGTCTATTTTAGAAGACAATTGATGATTAATTTCTATTTTCGTGTCGAGTCCTTGATAGCAAAGACAAAAACTCGTAAAATACGACATTAGTTACTGTATATGAAGCAGGTATGAGCTCTGATAGCTGCAACCATCAATGACAGCCATAAATACGACAGTAACTACTGTATATCAAGCAGGTATGAGCTATGATAGCTGAAATCGTTAATGACAGCCGTAAATACGACAGTAATTACTGGATATGAAGCAGGTATGAGCTCTGATAGCTGTAACCGTCAATGACAGCCGTAAATACGACATTAATTACTGTATATGAAGCAGGTATGAGCTCTGACAGCTGCAACCGTCGTCAGCCGTAAATACGACATTAATTTCTGTATATGAAGCAGGTATGAGCTCTGATAGCTACAACCGTCAATGACAGCCGTAAATACGACATTAATTACTGTATATGAAGCAGGTATGAGTTCTGACAGCTGCAACCGTCGTCAGCCGTAAATACGACATTAATTTCTGTATATGAAGCAGGTATGAGTTCTGATAGCTACAACCGTCAATGACAGCCGTAAATACGACATTAATTACTGTATATGAAGCAGGTATGAGTTCTGACAGCTGCAACCGTCGTCAGCCGTAAATACGACATTAATTTCTGTATATGAAGCAGGTATGAGCTCTGATAGCTACAACCGTCAATGACAGCCGTAAATACGACATTAATTACTGTATATGAAGCAGGTATGAGTTCTGACAGCTGCAACCGTCGTCAGCCGTAAATACGACATTAATTTCTGTATATGAAACAGGTATGAGATCTGATAGCTGCAACCGTCAATGACAGCCGTAAATACGAACCCTGGGTGACAGTTAGTCCCATAGAGAAAGTGGGAAGGGTTTAATCAGCACGAGATGCTGATGACGGCATTAGCGGAACGGAAGTGGATAAAATATTTCCACGACTAAAGAGGAGTTGAAACAACGAGTAGCCAGCAAATATTTACACTTCTCATTCCAGCGTAGACTTTCTTGGCATTTTTTACAATGTATGTTTTTAAGTGACACACTGCCCATTGGATCATTTACAAGATCTCAAAAACTATGTATCCAACGGACTTCAAATTTTAAGAAAATTCAGATCTTGTTTCATTAATAGGCATCAAGACATGCTTTTTTAAAATTGAGTTACCAAAATGTCGAAACAGTCCTTAAAAGAACCCCCTTTGCCCTTAATAACATTACCCCTTAATAAATTAGGATAGCTTAGGTTATGTTAGGTCAATTTAGGTTGCGTCAGTTATGTTATGTAGTTTAAAATACATTTTCGCGGCCGAGTAGTGGATAAAATTTGTATACTACAACAACTGATTATAAACTTGTTTAAACTTATAATACGTGTTTTTTATCATAATATATTATGAACATATATGATGACAGTAAATGAACTTGCAATTTTACGGTTTGCAAAAAAAAGTACAAAAGAATGATGGATGTTGAAATAAATTTGTAACACCATTCAACAAATGCGCTTTTCAAAAACTGTAAGAAAAAAAAACACAACGGATGGAATTACGTGTGATACTGGTGATATTAAAAGTTTAACCGAAGTTTGGCCAGTCAATCAGATGTCCTGCCAAGTTTTGCCAACATGTTGTGAGCAAATATCGACAACACTTCTACAAACTATTGTAGTTTGTTGTCAAAAATTGTACTGTACCACGTTAGTACGCATGAGTTTTGTTTCCCATAAAAGTTGGTGAAGACAACTGTAATCTGTGGTATAGCTGTGCACGCGAATTTCGTTTCCCATAAAAGTTGGTGAAGACAACTGTACTCTGTGGTATAGCTGTGTACACGAATTTCGTTTCCAATAAAAGTTAGTGAAGGCAACTGTAATCTGTGGTATAGCTGTGCACGCGAATTTCGTTTCCCATAAAAGTTGGTGAAGACAACTGTAATCTGTGGTATAGCTGTGCACGCGAATTTCGTTTATTTATATTTGTACTATAGAATAAGCAGATGTTTTCTTTCTGCTTAATCTGTATTCGTACCAACCATGACAGATATATATAATTTTAAACCGATGTTGGTGAGCTAATCCTAATAAATAAAATTAAATAATCATAAAATTGTACATAAACCAAAATCGTTAAAACAATTAATTACATTTTTTCAAAAATAAACCTGCTACGCGTATTATTAATACTTTTGGTCAATCTAAACATGATCAGTTGTTATTTTCTACCAATCACATTCACTCAGCTGCACTGTCATTGTTTTTAGGAATGCTTTGATTGAACTACGCGTTCATCTTGTCATAAACAGTCAGTACAAGGTCACGGGCACAGATATACGCCTCAATCAAATATACAGTCACTGACATTTCAGATACTTAGAGACTCTGGATCTCAACTATGTTCGTTTTGGACCACGATAGTGTTTGCAATATAAATAGGGGGAAACCCTACACGAATCACGTGTCATTCCATAACTCGCTGCGCCTGTGACATCTCGACTTCGATCTGTGATTCGTGTCTACATTGAAATTTAAGTAGATGAACGAACAATCATTAGTGCATTAACAGAACTAATATTTAGTACTGTTTTTGTGAATCAGCTTTTTTCAATTTTATTTTAGTCAAAATCTAAAAGTTTGCCTATTTTAATATTACGGGAAAAAATATTTCTTTTTAAGAATATTTTTTACTTTTTTAAGTGTTATTTTTAAAATCTGCATTTAAAAAATGATGAATCAACGTTGCTATATATACAACTAAATGTTACTGAACAAAAATTGTTTTGTTTATTAGGCATTGTTTTTTAATATAATGTTGAATAATTGTAAATTGTATTTTCGAAAACTATCATATATTGTGTAGAAAACAGTTTGAGCATTGTGGCCCTTTCCTAAAAGTCCAGAGTTGCAATCCATTTACGTGTATTAATTTTTTTTGACACTTTTCAACGCAATGATAAAAAACGTTCACAAAACATTTAAAAGCTTTTTTATTTCATATTTCATGTACTAATTAGTGTGTAATAATTGTATTATTTGTTTACCATGCTTGAATAAAACGCTTTTTACCCCTTTTAGCCTCCCTTCCACTTTCGAACCCTCCATAAATATAATTCCAGACTACAGTCAACTGTAACTTGTCACCTAACATTTATAAGTGATGTATATATCGACTAAACCTGTCAATTCAGCTTTCTCTGATGAATACAGTCCGATGAAAGTTGGTGCTAGATTCCTAGGTGACAACTTTATAAATTATTCATCCGAAACAAATTAGATAATTTATGAACCTAATGTAGATCAATCATCCGGGTCAGAGTTGCCCAGTTCCATATGTGATGATAATTTGTGGGTATAAATTAATCTTAAATTGTCGTTAAGTTAAGGAGAGAGCCCGATCTCCTGTTAAACCTTTCTCTGCCTATTCACCATAGACTATAGATCCGAGCAGGAACCCTATTCAGATAGATTAAGGCAGAACCAGTACAGTAGAAGGTGAATATTAGTGATACAAACTTCCAGTCAAAGCCAGTATTCGAACCTGCACTATCTCGTACTCAGGCTCGAAGTCCTGACGCACTTGACCGCTCGGCATCTGGCTCTCCCTAAGTCGTTGTAGGAGAGTATAATTAATTACATTTTTAAACTGGCTCACAGTAGCTGTTCCCCCACCGCCGCTGGGAAGTCGACAGCCCTGTTTACAGTTTGATCTTCAGTGGGCTGAAGCATGCTGTTCTAGTCACTAAAGTGGACCAGTATTGATATTACGAGTTATTTTTTAATTAAAATCGTCAAAAATGACGTTCAAAGTTTTACATATTTAACTATAAACAAATTATAAAAATACAAAACTAATTACAAAAATCAACTTATGGTCCAATAGTTTTTCACCCATCAAATGATTTTCAAGTGTTACGATACGATCATTATTATAGACCCAAATCTTTAAATATAAATCCATGTTTTTGGAGTTTTTGTGAAGCGAAACGGCCCTCGTAATGTAGACAGATTAACATGACTCTGATGTATGTTACATAAAATGTTCCTCTCTACCACCACCCCCCCCCCACCCACGCATGCCCTCCACCACCTTGATTCTTACTGTTTATTATTCTTATTTGGTTCTTTGAATCATGGTTACCCTGTCCAAATAACACTTCTAATCTGGACTCCATAAAAAACTTCGTTTTGACAACACATTTTTTTATTTCATGCAATATATGAAATGAATCACGGCTGATGTTTTGTAGCACATCAACAGTGTTGTTTTGAAATTACTAGTGACAGTGAATGTTTTGCAATTTCTATTTCGGCCAAATAGAGAAACAAGGTGAAATTACTGTTCAATAATAAATAGCCATGCCCCATCTGGCCGGGTGAAAGGACTTCCGCTCTTCGACTTACGTAACTTGCAGTTAAGTTGCTATACTAACACGATAGACTTAACGACTCCCATTGTGTTGTAAATTACGATTCACTTATCGTCAGAAAATCGTTAGCGCATATGCATTTGAAGTTTGTGTTAGCTGAAGTACGTTCTGACAATAAACGGATTTGACACTTACTTGAAAGCTCTATGTAAGGCATTACAATGATGTATCTCACAAACATCAAGAATTTTGACCACCGTTCTTCTCATTGCAAAAATGTAGAACTCTAATTGAACTAATATATAGCATATCGAAATGCCATATCTTATGTTACACTCGGTTAGTTTGAAATGTAATTTTATAAATTTTGTGAAACCCTAATATGTTGTTATCAAAGGAATGAAGTTAGCATATTTCATCTAACTCAGTTGAGGACAATTATAACATTTATTTAACTTGATTATAGTAGAATAATGAAATATTACCATACAAAAAATACTCAAGAACAGATATTAGAGTACATCACCAATATATAGCCTATGATAATTTTTTTATTCTCAACGACTGCTTAACATAATAAATATATAAAAATCTAATCAGTCTAAATTTATCTTTTAGAAAAAGCTCTTTTCAGTATTTATAAAAAATGTGATGATTCTCTGTGAATATTTACATTACAATGTTGAAGCATACTATTACTTAAAATGCGTACTCTTTTGTATGTTGTTGTTTAATTAATAAAATAAAAGTAATTAAATTTAATGTTTTCAATAGTAGTGCTGTTTCACGTTTGAGAATGACTTTAATAAATCAGTTACCTGTCTTCAAAATGTTTCATAAAAGTTGTTTATATTACTGTGTTAAAATAAGTTTACCACTGTTTGTATAAATGATTGAAATGGGAAAACCAAAATAAATAAACTACAAAATATTGCCAACACTGTTCTCTTTTATATTCGATACATAATTTCATTAATCATGATAAAAACTATTGATTTACAGGTGTTAGCGATACCTGATAACACATTACACAGGGGGCAGCCATTACACAGGATTTGGCTTAATGAGTCATGTTTATTAGTCTTGTTTTTCCCTAACCCACATGGTTTTAAAATGCATGATAAAGTGTCCATTTATATCTGCATGTCACTTAGTTACTATTTTTGACGGGCCGTTTATTAAAGAGATATTCTCAGGTAAGTATAACTAAGCATAAACAAAACCACATGAAGCTGCAGATTTATTAAAAATGTATTTAATATGTTAAATGTTGTAGTATGAAGTAACAATTGGCCATTGAGATATTTATTACAACAAACATTTTTTATATTTAGTTTTAAAATAATGGTAAACAGGTCTAAATCATAATAAAATTTAATTCTACTTTTCATTTTTGAATTTGTCGTACGTTTGCCTCCCACATTTCACTAAACTGTCTTCAACCCCGCAACCCAGGGAAACGTTCAAGTGATTCTCATCTGGTTTATCTGAATAGTTATTTACCATCTCAAGTTTACGATAATAGAGCAAAACTGTACACTTAGTACATTAACAGATACTCGTCTCTGTGATAAATATTCTTACGCTATTTTTTCTAATAGTAGTTTGTGGACTATCCGCTTTGCAGCGCATCGAGTGTTTGTGGACTGAGCGCGGTTGTCAAACCGGCTACAAAGGGTAATTACTAATGGATGAAGAGAGCTTTATCAGTTGCTCCCCGTTCATTACAGTGATATCACACACGGGCCTACAGATAGAACGCCTGTGAACAATTGTCAACGTTTTTTATACCATGAGCAATCCGTGTGTGGTTATTTAACTATGGTACATCCCTGTAAACTATTATCCTAGTCTCAATTTAATGAAAGTCAAATAACTAGTGGTTGGTCAAAGGTTCCGACACTATCACAAAGTAACTGTGTCAAGCAACGTCGAACGTGGCTGTTCCTTGGATGGGCTTGTTGCACGCAGCCCACATACCACATACTGATGTTGGTTTGGAAGTTATTAAGCTGTGTGTTACGAAGGACTTCTTGGATCTAACTTGGTCCGGTAAAGTATGTATGGCCTACTTTTACCACTTTTAAGCCTTAAACACCTTAAATCACTCCAGAAGAACCAGAACACCATAGTAGCTTCTGGTCGGTGTTTTATCTGCTACTTTAATAAGTATCAGATATTCCAAAGTCCTAGAGTTTTCGTAGCAATACAGTGGGGACTTAACTTGTGTACTTGGCTGCCAACGAGCAGTCACCACTTCTCGCCAGAAAGTGAAAGGCCGCCCCATCTGTCTTCTTGTGTAATCCCCTCTTGTGTGCTGCCCGCTCTGGAAACCTCTCCTAACAATAGCTATCAGGTTAATAGACCTACATTTGCTGATCTGTTTTTGTCTCCTTTCGCTCGTAAGTCAAGAATGTTCGCGACTGGAGCTTTTGAGAGAATGGCTAATTAGAGATTGCTTCCACATTTTAAAGTCCATATTTTAAACTTAAAATTGCATTTTAATTTTAGCTGTAATTTTTGATTCCATCACAGTTAAACTTGGTGTGTATTTTGTGTTTCTTAGTGTTTTATCTTCATAAATTGTTATTTTCTTTTTTTCTTAGCCAGTACAAAATTTAAATACTGTCTATTTTTATAGATAAAAAATGATATTAACTACGATCTTCTTCATCTACATTCTACAGCTAAAGTAGTAAGTACCTCCAAAAAGGGTTTAATGAAAATAAAAAAATTACAAAATACTTATTACGTTTTAAATATTTTATTTCTACAATGTACATTTAAACTCCGATGAAATCACCATCAATTTCAATCCAAAATACAGGTTACTAATAATACAATACAATAGTATTGTTCTATTGTATCAGATCTGAATTCATAAACATCACTACGTGGTTCGGATTCCACGTAAAGTTGTAGGTCCCATAGTTGCCCTGGCTATTGGGCTATTAATAAATAGTCCTTTATGAGCTAAGTCGAACTCAAATAGTAACAATGACTACACTCGTTCATCTACAGTCATCACACTCATTCACCCCTCATATTCGCCCATATCTCTACGATCGGCGTCTTAGGATGAATAACGATTAATGAATAATAATTGAAAATTGACAGCATACAAACAATATTTTAAAAACCATGATATGTAATCTTGTGTTATTTTTATTTTATATTAAGTCTGTTCGTTTATATATTAATAAAAGGTTATTTACTTTATAAAAATAACATTTATAAATACTTGTAAATACATTAGGTATATTTTACTCCTAAAATCACAACATCAACTTCAATTCAAAACACCTGTCAATAATCAAGCTCAAAACATATGGTATCATTAAATGCTTCAGAATCACTTTAGTGGCTAACATTTAGTGGTACATAACTTAAACTGTGTGAATTATTTTTAAGGGGGTGGGAGGAGCGAGTAGTACCAAAAATTATTTTGCTTGGATAGGCTATAGCACGATACATAAACTGACTAATGAGGACTTGTCAACCGAGAAAACTAATTGTCAGACGGCCATTTTCCAGTATCCACAGCGATCGAGGAACTCGCTGTGTAGAATCTGAACCATGTTATTACTTGCATTTTTTTCTTTTTTAAGTATATCCCTCAGTTATCAGGTCTCGAAGCTGTCCATCGGGGGGGAGGGGGGGTTGAATTGAAGAAGTCACAAGCAAACAGTCTTCTCAAAGCATAGAATATATCCCCTCAATATTACCAGTAATATCATAGTATGCCTAAGGAAGTTTGAAGCTTAAAATACATTTTAGAAACAACTAAATAGATTGTTTTTGCCTTCTTTGAAAAATATTTGTATTGAAAACGTCTAAAAAATGTAATTTAGTGTTTTTAAACATGTCCTATATACAGAACGATGACATGTTTGTAAAGAAGTCACGTCAACCTTAAACTCGTCTACACTACAGGAAGTATTTCTGATAAGTTAATGTCACAGGTGGTCTTTTAATCCCATGTAATTTACATATGATAAGAAATATTGTTAGGCATACTAACTCCCATCTGGGAATGTCCTTAACCGATACACTCTAGAGGTTTCTACTTCTTGTGATGTAAGCACACAGGCCCATTAGTTAACCGAAGGTGCACTTAAACCTACATCATCACCCTTGAGACATTCAAACATTGATTTACCAGATTACAGCTAAGTCCTAACAGTCTTGTTGTGTGGAATTTGATTTGTTATATACACGTTGGTTACACTCATAAAAGCTATTCAACCATTGAACCTGTAACAATTTATGTTCTGTAACAAATTAAATGCTTCGAACTGTTTTAAGTAATTTTTTATCGTTTGAAAACCACTGAAAATATTGTTTATTTTAACGTAAATGTAAGTGTACTTTACCATTTTGTAAAGATATTTGCTATTTATGTAGTCTATTAAAAACAAATGATATCAAAATAAATTCTACTTCAGTAACTTAAATATTTAAATATTTAAATATTAAATATTAAATATTAAATATCCTAAAAAAATTTTAGTTCAAAACCTTTCATTGTTAACTAGTTCATCACTCTAAGTTTATTTTTCTTCAAAAGTTTACAGCACTCACATACAAGCCTCAGAGAAGTTCAATATGCTTTTCTCAATACATTTAATTGTATTTCGCTTCATTTTAATTGGATTGAGTTCTGTTATGTAGCATGTGAAAATAAAATAAATAAATATGTCTTGTGTTTAGTTATCAGCTGTATTGATGCCCATTAGTGGTACTTTTGTGTCAATTTTGTGAAGTTTAAACAAACTGTAGTGGCAGACCTTTTTAACCAATCAAATTACAGTCAACTTTCTTGTTACATGAGATATCTATTTTAAATTTTTGAAATAATCAGGGATTCTGCTAATTATCTACCATATGCCTTAATATCTAACGTCATCAGGTAATTATATAGAACAGGGGCCTTGTCGATTTTTGGCTGAATATTTTTTTCATAGTATGATCGTTTTTATTTCAATCGGAAAAATTATGAAAACGAGGAAAAACGGGAAAATATTTTTGTAGCGTAAATATAGTGACGTGGGACTTTTTACGAATCATGAATATGAGTCCTTACAATCGAACCGTTAGTGATGGAAATTTTCTGGTTCCAGTAAGGTTATGTTTTGTTAGGATTTGATAAGGCTACGTTGGGTATTGATAGGTTGACTTTGGTTAGGTTAAGTTAGGTCTGGGATTTTGAGGTTAGCTAAGTTTTTAGGTTACCTAACAAAACCTAACCAAATCTATCAATATCCAACCCAACCCTATCCTAACAGAACAAGACTTACTGAAATTGGCACATTTCTGGCGATACTGTGCTAAATAATAGTACGATTGTAAGCTTAGCATTTTCGTGAAGAGGGCAAAATTAATTACACACAACGCTATAGTTACGAAAAAAAATATGTTTCCGTTTTTCCTCATTTTCGTAATTTTTCTGGCTTTGCCGTTGAAGGAAATTATCACATTTTTGTTTTTTATGTATCTACTAAAAAAAATGTTTAGCGCAACAATCTACAAAGTCCCTGTTCTATATAATCACCCTTCATCACTTCATAACATTGTCTATGAGCATATTGTAAACTGTAGGTGCCCATCGGCTAACAGGCCGTTACGGGGTGGCTACGTGTCGTGAAGCTATCGGTTTAAGGACTAGAGACGTGACTAAGGCATGAATGTGCCTGCCCTTACATGGACAACTAACAGCTTTCAACGGTCGATAAAGTGGTGACGCCGATAACGGTCTGGTAGTTAGCAGGCTACAGAATTGCCGGAGCAATGAATGGTTCACTAAACATGTCCTGCTTTGCCTAGCTTGGATCGTGAAACCAACACACTGTAACGGTTTACGTTTAGAAATAATAAGTCTGTAAGTTTTTTCACACCACGGAGTCCTCCGAATGCACCCTATCAATGTTCAGTGACTCTGGAAGACTCACCGATAGTGACTAATTTGGTAATGAAAACTTATTTGATATTTTAGTTGTTCATTTAAATAAAAGGTAATGTAATCAAACGGCTCAATTAAATTATTTTATGCTTTAATAGGCCTATATATATGTTGTAGAGTACTTTTCAAAACTTTTTCCATCTTGGATGGTAACGAAGCAGAAGACAGAAATGTCAGTACTTGTTTATTGCACAAAATTTAGGCTCCTATAGCACAGAAACGTCTTATCTAAAATTGAAATGTTTAACAGGCTTTAGGTTTTAACAGTTTTTACTACCATGAACTATATTGGTATTCAATTAAACTTGTTTGTGGGGCCATGAGTGCCATTACGCTGTAAAAACAGCTGACTAAAATAAATTAAAAAATTATTTTAATGTAAATTTAAAGGAAAATCAAGGTTTATGTTAGTGATTTATATTTTATTTAAATCCTAGCAAGGAAATTTAACTAGTTTAGTATAAAAACTATAAAGTTATTTTAGCAGTAGTTTAAGGTTATGTTTTTATTAGTTGCACTAACATTGTTGGCGTGTGCTGATATTATTATTATTCACGTGCTTTAGTTTCTGTAGTAAATATGGAACATGACAATGATGAGTATAAACTTTAAATTGTTATATGAAGGTTTTAGACGGTGTAAATTAAGAAAACAGTGGCATAACTTCATTGTGTATCAGAACTGTTTTAGACGGTGTAAGTTAAGAAAACAGTGACATAACTTCATTGTGTATCAGAACTGTTTTAGACGGTGTAAGTTAAGAAAACAGTGACATAACTTCATTGTGTATCAGAACTGTTTTAGACGGTGTAAGTTAAGAAAACAGTGACATAACTTCATTGTGTATCAGAACTGTTTTAGACGGTGTAAGTTAAGAAAACAGTGACATAACTTCATTGTGTATCAGAACTGTTTTAGACGGTGTAAGTTAAGAAAACAGTGACATAACTTCATTGTGTATCAGAACTGTTTTAGACGGTGTAAGTTGAGAAAACAGTGACATAACTTCATTGTGTATCAGAACTGTTTTAGACGGTGTAAGTTAAGAAAACAGTGACATAACTTCATTGTGTATCAGAACTGTTTTAGACGGTGTAAGTTAAGAAAACAGTGACATAACTTCATTATGTATCAGAACTGTTTTAGACGGTGTAAGTTAAGAAAACAGTGACATAACTTCATTGTGTATCAGAACTGTTTTTTAAACAATATTGGTATTTTGTTTCTTCCACCAACTAATTCATTTTTACATAACAATATTTTCTATAGGTTTCAAAGTGCAGTTAATTCAAGACAGCTAACTGAGGCCATGAGTAATCGGTACTCACTTTTTTGTATTGCATAATTATATAAAACTTCATCACTAGATCATTTTTTACTAGCACAAAAGACAAGAAAAACATATTTTTTAAATATTCTTGCCCCAATGGTCAAACACCTTATTCTGGTATGGCAGTCAGCGTTTTAAAAGTTATACTCTCCGTATAGTTGTTCGTTTGTATGCCTAATGAACAGTCAATAAAATATCTTTTATCTAGAGGGCATCGATATGCCAAAGAATATAACTTAAAATATTAACTCAGTCCTCTTAATACGAAAACTGTGTCTGGTCAATGGTTTCCATTGACGTGGACTCTACTAATGAGGTCTGGCATGTCCATGTTGGGTGGTAGTAAAAGTTCAGATGTTGTGTGGGGAAGAGGGCTGAGTGTTAGACTTGTCAATTATCAGAAAATCAGACCTGTACTACGTGGTTTGGAGTCCACGTAAAACTACAGGTTCATCAATTGACCTTGCTATTAGGCTATTAAAAATAGCTCTTTGTAATCAAATACAGTCGACCTTAGTAACAATTACATCTACACTCATTCGACCCTCATATTCGCCCATTTCTCGACGAACGGCGTCTTACAAAATAAATTAAGGGTTTTACATCTCTATATGTCAGATAATCCTTAAAGATCTCAAATGCTTGTTAAAACAATAATTTACTATTGATGATGTATAATATACACCGTCATGTAACAATAAAAATTATAATGACTCAAATAGCTTATGACATTAAAAGAGAGTTTTTGTTTTCAGAAGGAGCAAACCTGATTTATTTATACGTTTAATTGTATGGACAAATAATATTTGTCCATACAATTAAATATCCATACAACTATTTAGTTAGCAAATTCATATCAACGTTTTGATTATATCTAACAAAAACAATAAAACATATCCGAACAGTGATTTTTATATTGTTATGCCTTTATAACAGTTTATCTGTTTTTTACTAATTTCTTTTACCTAAAGTTCCATGTGTAATTCCGTTCATATAAAGAGGTCCTTTGGGCCTAACGAGGTTGGAAGGGAATCGTGTTTCCGTTAACCCTTTTCCTGGCACTCCGAAACACATCATTTACCGCCATATCTGGGTCAGGTTTCTTCAGCAGCTGATTGGTGTCTAACAGCTTTACTCAAAAATACACTATTGTGATTGGCCTCAAAATAATCGGTTAGTTTTAGTTTTCATGAACATTTCTGTAAATTTTTGTTTTAGTCAATGTAATATTTTTTTAATACTGGCTACTCCTAGCTCTTTACCTAGCATTATGATATTGAAAAATTATTTAATTTCCGCTTTCCTTACTTGCAAACTCTATAGTCTCAAAACATCACTTTCTATAAGCCAGTGGAATGTTATACAAGCTTTGTTGAAGAAGAACGTATTAAACTCCTTCAGAAAATTATTAAGTTGACCTCCTGTGTTATGAACCCGTGTATATTTTCATTAGAATTTGAAACGCTAACCAAGAGATCCTCAATATATCCTTATGCATAAGGTTAAAAAATGCATAAACCTCCCGCTCTGTGACTATCATTAGCATGCACAGAGGATTAGTTATAGGTACGTTTGCCCACCCATACACATACTGTGGTATTGACCCACCCGCCCACCCATACACATACAATGGTATTGACCCACCCACCCACCCATACACATACAGTGGTATTGACCCACCCGCCCACCCATACATGTACAGTGGTATTCGTACAGTGGTATTGACCCAGCCGCCCGCCTATACACGTACAGTGGTATTGACCCACCCACCTGCCCGCCTATACACGTACAGTGGTATTGACCCACCCACCCGCCCATACACGTACCGTGGTATTGACCCACCTGCCCACCCATACACGAACAGTGGTATTGACCCACCCGCCCACCCATACACGAACTGTGATATTGACCCACCTGCCCACCCATACACGAACAGTGGTATTGAGTGAAATTGAATTGGTTCAAGTAAGGGCACTTGACACTCTCAAAATTTTAGTTACGTCAAAAAGGATTTTCATCAAATAAAGTTTATCACGTAATATTACAAAAGGAAAGTCATGTTTCCGTAAACAGTAACACATTATTGTGATTACTAACACATATTTATTCTATGAAATATGTTAATGACTTTTCACATATACAAATAGCACATATGAGAATAGAACCACAACTAAACAAACAGTCTTAAAGAAAGAGTAGTCATAATACTTGTCTTGGGTGACTACCCTGTAAGGACTGATAGGCGTACAATGGAATTTAAGGAATGTGAAATATCTTCTTCCAAGTAATTTATGCCTAATGGAAAATAATTAGGAAATTAATTGTGAACTAAATAGAATATCTGGAATACGCGGAGCTATTTGATAGTTTATGCAAGAATTGGAGTGTGTTAACGATTTCCGTTCCACTTAATATGTACAACTATGTTCATCACGTTTTTCTTATAATTGGCTTCCCCCCCCCCCCCCCCGCAAACCTGACATGCCAATGCGAAAGAGAAACATTATATTAAAATAAAAATTAAACTATCATCTAAATTACTTGTCATTTGTGACAATCTATTTTAGCTATAGTTGACTCACTCAATTATTATCTTACAACTTTACGTAAATTTAGCATGGATTAGGTCAATTAACGTTTCAGTTCAATTCTCCTCCTTGAATTTGGTAGTTCCAGAACCAATCCAAGGAGAGCTCCCAGATCATTCTTTGTCGTTATCAGAAAACAATTACTAGGTAATTAATTGTAACTGAACAATTTAAAATGTGGTATGAAATGTGGCTTTTCGAACGCGTTGCCAATCTTAAATTACATCTTGTAAGTAGAATTCTGTCACTTGGTTGGTATTTGACAATGTCATATCATACCAGGGACATTTGCTGTCACGTCACGTCCATCCGAGCCATACGATTCTGACGTTAGTCGCATCCATAAATCTTACACGATTCTCGTACCGAGTGAAATGTATTTAACGTAATACGGAATGTGTGATTTCTGAATGTCATATTCAGTCTCCCCTTAGGCCCTATACAAAAATGTTCAGAACTTCGTTAAATGTAGTCACTTAAATAATTTATAATATTCAGATAAATTAAATAAATATTTATACGTGTAAAAAAAAACTGTCTTCACTATCTACCTCCCTCTATTTTTAAACTACACCTACCGTTCTATCCAGCCTCACTATACTTAAGTTATCAAATTGGTCAAATAACTCTCCACTGTCTCTACCAACCTCGCTACCTAGCCTTATTTTCTTTATCTGCATATAACATCTCTACCTAACTCTGTACTTCTCTTATTCTCACACTCTACACATGAGGCATTTCTCTACCCACCTCCTTTATCTAGCCTCACTATACCTACCAAGCCTTACTCTCTTATATTACTCTCTACCTACCTCGCTACCTAGCCTTATTTTCTTTATCTACATACATTTACCTAACGCTGTACTTATCTATATAGTCTTACACTCTACACGTCAGGAATTTCTCTACCCACCTCCTTTACCTAGCCTCACTATAATAAACTACCTACCAATCCTTACTCTCTTATATTACTCTTTACTAACCTATTCTTCTTTTTATTTACCAATCTCTACCTATCCACACACTCCTTTATATAGCTAACTTATATATACCTAACAATACTAGATCTCTATTTAACATCATTCTCCCTACCTTACTCTCTACCTAGATCTACTTGTCTCTTCGCCTGATTCTCTACATTTATAATTAATAACCGTTCAGATTCTATATGGCTTCTCCTCATCCCCTTTCACCCCCATAATGTGTCTCATTTTGGTTCCAATCGTAGAAGATCACTTTTCTTGAGAGTAAATAAGCTTTTGTGATTGTTCAAACTGATGTTATCAAGATTCCTCTGACACCCCTAAAGTTGTCGCTAACAGACAGTAAAGGTTCCGCAGCTAGTACAAGTAATACGCCTGTATTGAGACAACTTATCATGAACAATGCTAATACAATACCGCTAATGGTTGCCGGCTGATAAGGCTGTAATGGGCCTATTGTCTTCCACAAGTGGCTTAGATGAGGCGCTGCCGCAGGTAAACATCTTTCCACCTCCTTTTCTTGCTGGCTTTAGCAAGTAATTTGCATTTATTTGTTTGTCCTACTTTTCAATTAACCTATTGAGAGTTAAAGTAAATTATTAGTAATCAATGAACAACTCTTTTCAGTAGAGTCTATCAAACTTTCGGTACGTACAGTCATCTTGGATTTGAACAAGGCGCATTTAAATTGTGAACAGTGAACATTTGTTGACGTTGATTGGTACGGATGACAATTAGCCCTAAATCCAACTCTTTAATAAAGGGTTTTTCATTTCATTAAATTTAAAAATATTTAAAAACGCCCAGGTCAAGATAGTTTGTGTTCCTGTCAAAGTGTAGCCGATCTTTAACATACTGTAATGGAATCCATGATCCCCCATTTACACGATTATATGGTTGCCTATCCACTTCTCACATATGACCCAACCACCGTTCTACATGATGGCTGGATACCTCAGTTACTCGTTATACCTACCTAATACGTAGTTTGGTTTGTTCAAGTTACTATTATACGGGTATAACTTTTGCAATGTTTGGTACAGTCATAGCTGACCGGCTAAGGTCACCCTACCGGTCAGATTCGATTCTTGGTGTGACAATGAGGTCCTTTCCTCAATGCTGCTCCCTTGATTTTGAAATAAAGTACGTTGGACTGTCAGTCCAACAATAATGGACCCGTATAAACAGTCGAGGGCCATTGTCTTGTTTTAGTGAATTTTTCCACTTAATGCATTACCAAATTTAATATTAAATGTTTTGTTAAAAATATTCTACTTCAATTGTTTCTTTTTTTAGTTAAATGGCTGTATTTAAACATTACTAGACATATGTACCAGTTTTTTTTTTTTTTTTATCATTGATGAAAAGTTTTAGGTGTTGAGAAATGTACAAGAAAATATATTGATACAGAAAGGAGAACTTTATTATAATATGTTAAAACGAGAAGTTATTATATTTGCGAAATGTTTTAAAGTGGCTTTACTCCATATTTTCATTTGCTAATCATTCGTTTTACTTTCTGCGAAAATTCTATAAATATCTTATGAATTATAAAATTGAGCTATTAATGTTGTAAGAAGAATAATTTAGAGCATCAGTAATAATTAAATAATGTTTTAAACATGTTGACTGCCATGCAGGTTTTTATTGTGTGCACCGTGGTCGATGAATTTAAAATAGGATTAATTTTGTTAGTTGTGTTTTCTTTTTGTAATCTTTTAAACTTTAAGAACAAGTATAAGTTATAATTTTCACTAAAATAGTTTTTATTTGTGAGTACCAGGTACTCATAGCCCTGTGGGACCAGTAGAATTATTGTTAGTATACTTTATAACAAAATGTTATCATATACTATTAGCCTTATTTCATTCCAATAAAAAAATTATTTATGAAAGTACTTATATGTGAAATAAACACATGAAATATAATTTTATTAGATTTCTTGCAAGAACTCCAGTATTATATTGAAAAAAAGATACAATTTACAAATTGATTTGGCTTATTTGATTTTAGATACATGTTTATGAAAAAAACAAACAAATAAAAATCAGTTAAAGCTGACGTAGGTTTCACAAAGTGAACTAATTCTATAAAACTGTTTTTGCATACGAACAAGTATAAACATAACCAAACGAAACATGTACTGTTACTGGAAATCAGCTGTTCCATAGAACTGCCAACTGCAACACAGTTAGGAGATGAAAACCTCTTGCTAAGCTAAAAGATAGGTTCTATGAACACTTTTCTTTCGTAATGTACTAATATAAATTTATATTTCAATATAAATTTGCTTTGTGAAAAAAAATTAAAAAAATAACTCTTTTTCTGAGAGGTGAGTATCATTTATGGTACTCATGGCGCCGGGGGACTAATGGCAGTCAACCTGAGTTAACAGCGGTTCAGTGGTAAATTCGTCTAAGTAACAGGAATTATCTTAAAACCTCTTGTACTCTTTAGGCTACATTAGGAAATACAATGGTAAATATGTTTGTGCAACACATCTGGCTTCGTATGATGCAAAGTGATCAAAATATGTACTTAATTTTGAATTGTGATTAGACTAGTATCAAATTTTACATGTTAATACTATCAGATTTGAACTGTTAAGATGCGAATGAAATATTTTTGTAGCAGTGGCTATTACTCAGAATAATAGGCATATATAAAAAAGACGAGATCAAAACTAAATGTTTGCTTACCCTAGTGGTGAGTTCTAGTGTAAATACCAAGATCCGAGTATTTTGTAGCCTTTCCATATATGTATAGAAACAAAAAATATACGTGAAATCCCGTGAACAGGAATCATAGACAACTTATTTTATAGTATAAATATAGTTATTTATGTGAATAGATGTAATATGGGATAGGCTAAATTACATTACCTGTTTTTCTTTAAAACAAACATATTCTGCACGACGTCTCCTTGTGCGTTTAAAATCGTTTTTACAAGTTGTAATAAACCAAATTTATCTAAAAATAGCTGTCCGATTGTGTTTGGCGACTGTCAACATGTTTGATTAGTAACTTGTTTGTGCCAGCCCAAGAACACGGCTATTGCTGTAGTGAGTTAGTTCCATTGTGCATGTTGATATTTAGGGAACTGGCACGTTTTGTTTCCAACGGTGCCAGACCCACGCTTTCGTGAACAATAGCTTTGAAAATGACACGTATTGCGTTGGAAATGTTTAACAACATTACAAATTTAAAATCAGACGTTTTTAAAGATCAACCAAGTGGAAATAAACATTTTTACGTAATCCATCTTTTTATATTGGGTGCAACTAGTACGTGGACGAACGAATTCCCAATGGAAAAGGGGATTCGTCACTGTGGGAATCCTAACCACGTTCCCTAGGCTTAAAGTGTAATAGATCAAAAGCTGGATGGGATACCTCAATGCATAATTATAAGTTCTTACTAGATCCTCATACAACACTTTATGACGTTAAGGTTATTAAGGTGGCCGTTTCAAACTGCAAGGCACCGCTGGGAAGTCGACAGCTCAAACTGCCAAGGCACCGCTGGGGAGTCGGCAGTCCAAACTGCCAAGGCACCGCTGGGAAGTCGACAGTCTAAACTGCTAAGGCACCGCTGGGAAGTCGACAGTCCAAACTGCCAAGGCACCGCTGGGAAGTGGGCAGTCTAAACTGCCAAGGCACCGCTGGGAAGTCGACAGTCTAAACTGCTAAGGCACCGCTGGGAAGTCGACAGTCCAAACTGCCAAGGCACCGCTGGGAAGTCGACAGTCCAAACTGCCAAGGCACTGCGGGGAAGTCGACAGTCCAAACTGCTAAGGCACCGCTGGGAAGTCGGCAATCTAAACTGCCAAGGCACCGCTGGGAAGTCGACAGTCTAAACTTCCAAGGCACCGCTGGGAAGTCGACAGCCCAAACTACTAAGGCACCGCTGGGAAATCGACAGCCGAAACTGCTAAGGAACCGCTGGGAAGTCGATAGTCCAATCTGCCAAGGCACCACTGGGAAGTCGACAGCCCAAACTGCTAAGGCACCGCTGGGAAGTCGACAGTCCAAACTGCCAAGGCACCGCTGGGAAGTCGACAGTCTAAACTGCCAAGGCACCGCTGGGAAATCGACAGCCCAAACTACTAAGGCACCGCTGGGAAGTCAACAGCCCAAACTGCCAAGGCACCGCTGGAAAGACGAAAGCCGAAACGGCCAAGGCACCGCTGGGAAGTCGATAGTCCAATCTGACAAGGCACCGCTGGGAAGTCAACAGCCCAAACTACTAAGGCACCGCTGGGAAGTCGACAGCCCAAACTGCTAAGGCACCGCTGGGAAATCGACAGCCGAAACTGCCAAGACACCGCTGGGAAGTCGATAATCCAATCTGACAAGGCACCGCTGGGAAGTCGACAGCCCAAACTGCCAAGGCACCGCTGGGAAGACGACAGCCCAAACTGCTAAGGCACCGCTAGGAAATCGACAGCCGAAACTGCCAAGGCACCGCTGGGAAGTCGACAGCCCAAACTGCCAAGGCACCGCTGGGAATTTTACAGCCGATTATTTGTACTGTATGTCTATCATAATCCATTATAATAGACAAACAATCTTGCCGTTAGTGGCAAATAGATGCAAAACATGCTGATCTACTTCAACTGTAAAATTCATGTTTGCTATTATAATGTGCTATATTCTATACCGTATAATTATGTAGGGTCCAATCTCGTAAACCCTAAGTTGATGTTGAGTGTTTTAATTTAAAATCCTCAATAATGACATTTAAAGTTTAACATATTTGAAACTAAAAAGTTATGAAAGAAATCAAATACAACAAAATCAACTTGTGGTCCCTATAATTGTTCTATGCTATAAAGTATCTCTTAAATAGGTTTCAACTCAATCATTATTACGGACCGAATCTTTCATATATGTAGAAATCTACATTTTCCGTGTTTTTCTATGTTCAAAACGGCCCCCTTATAAACATGTTGTGATGGGAAATTTGTTTGATTTTATATACTCATTTTCTCACCTACACTATGAACAACTAAGTATACGTCGAACTAAGTAATATTTAAATATTTTAGTGGATGATGTGTTTGTTTCTCAGAGTGAACACTATTAACCTTGTGAAAATCCCCACATATAACCAAAATACGTCCTGGGTATGGCAAACTCTTTTTGTGCCTAATTATGTATAGTTAATTTATCAAAGCAGGTAAAAAACACTTGTAAACTTCAGCAGAGGATATAGTACGGTAGTGATACTTTTTTAACATTCCCCCAAAAACAACAGTTTTGTAACATAGCTCCAATAGAGCAAATTGTTACATTGAAATGTGGTAATCTCGAGCCCTGAATCTTCATTTAGAATAAGTTATTCTCTTATCATATCACTATTTTCCATTGTCAACTAGAAAAAATTACGTATTTGGTCTGGTACAAATAATTTTACAAGAAGAAAACACTATATCTGTCATATAGATCACGGATATTGGAACACAGAAGTTTTCCAATATTTACAGCTTCTCTCTCGTTTTAATTTAGGTAACTCATGAAACGCAGAACCCTTTTTATATGAGAATAATCCTTTACCAGTACTATGCCAAAACACTTCTATAAAGTTTAAGTTTTAATTAAAAATTAAAGTTTTAAAAAATTGAGAGTTAAGAATCTCGTTTAAAAAGAGAAAGTTAAAGAAAAAAGTTTGAGCTCAGTGAACTCCAAATCGCCATGACACAAATTTATTTATGATAACCAGCGCTTATATTATTTTATCTTAAGTTGATGTTTTTTTATGGTAAAGACTGAATTTATAAGATTTAATATGCATGAAATTTGCGAAAATCATTTGATACATTTCCCAGATTGTAAAGTTCTTCATCAAGAGTCCAGCTTCATTCCAATCAGTCCTATATTTAGCAAATTAGCAACGAAACTTCATGTGGTAGCAAATCAGCTACCATTAAACATGTAATGGTATTTTACATGTTTAATATTGTTTTGGCAATTTTATTTTGGAATTTAAGGTTATATAGTTTGGTAAAATTTGCCACATAAGTGGCCTCATTAAAGTTTTGAATTTAAGAGATTTATAAGATAATTAGTAAAATGTCACTTATGAATATTTTTTAGTTCCAGCAAGTAGAAGAGGATGGTCCGATTAAGTCTCAAAGATACAAAAATAAATGCAACAATCACGTATATTTTGTCCCTATTATTAGATTACTCCATTGCTAAGTTTTTTAGCAGAATTACTGGTAAAACCAACTAAAAGTTTAAAATGATGTGTTTATATTATTGCGTCAACAAGATCAAGAACAACTGAGATGGAGTTATTGTAAATTATGCTATTAAAATTGTAAATGTATAAAGGTTTACAAGTATTTATTTATTTGTTAAAAATAACACAATTTAATACCAATATTTAAAACTTTATTAGTGAAACCATTCGATAGCAAGGTTATCATCGTCAGACACATGGCATATATTAAATATACAAAAATTACTTTTTATTAAGTATATTAATTAAGTATACTTTTTGTATATTTAATATTTGCGATGTGTCTGACGATTATAACCTTGCTATTGAATGGTTTCACTAATAAAGTTTTAAATATTGGTTTTAAAGTGTGTTACTTTTAACAAATATATACAAAAAACCAATACAGCTCCATCTTCAACATAGAAGTATTTATTTATGTTGTCATTTAGTATACATCTGTTTCATCGACATAATAACACAGGTGTTCCTGATAAATGGCGTAAAGTTCAACGCAACAACTTCAATAATATACCGCTAAAGATATTTTTTTTGTATTAAGAGTAACTGATTTAAACAATAACATAAATAATCTAAACGTAAAACTTCTATTATCGAAGTTCAGCAACTAACATGGTCTTTGTCATGATTTAAACTCTATTCTGATAAAGACGATCATTCTAACTGTAAGGATATTTATTAGTCATTCATTATTATTGGGAAGTCAAACAACTATTAAATACATAATACTGTTTTAAAATACTAGGTAACATTCACTGATGATTTTTTTATCATTGCAATAACATGTGAAAAAACAGATGATTTTCTTGTCTAAGTTTCAAAACCAATACTTATTACAAAATAACACTTAGAAATCTAAGTGTTATTTAGATACTCCTTCTGCGCAGATACCAAGCGATTATTTAGATACCAAACGATTATTTAGATACCAAACGCTGCGCAGATACTCCTACTGCGGACAATCTGTGATGGCTCAAGCCTTCCAGAATAACGACATTTGGGGCTGTATTAACCTTCCTGCCTAAACGACTTTAGAAGTCTTTTCCTACCCAGGAAAAACATCTCTATACGACTTCCACGTTCCATCTTCTTTGTAAAGCCCATCCCTCCTCAAAAAAAAAAAAAAAAAGAAATTGCTACGATGTTGATATCTAAGGAGGGTCGAAGGACAAATTTGGTTTGGTGGTCATGAAACATCCAACACATACAACAGATAATCATAAAATTGTACATCCAAATTTTATAGATTAGGACCATAAATTGCTGGTTTTGGTTTTTATTAACACATTGTGTAATAGACACCAACCTAGCCTAAACATTGTGTAATAGACACCAACCTAGCCTAAACATTGTGTAATAGACACCAACCTAGCCTAAACATTGTGTAATAGACACCAACCTAGCCTAAACATTGTGTAATAGACACCAACCTAGCCTAAACATTGTGTAATAGACACCAACCTAGCCTAAACATTGTGTAATAGACACCAACCTAGCCTAAACATTGTTAGTATCTGAACAAGGTTTCTAAAAGGAAGATTCAACATCTTAGGTATTTTGGTATGAGGGTTGTTGTACAGTTCTTGTCGTTGCATGTGTGAGTGGGTAGATAGACCTCACATGGACAGATTTGTCTAAGGATGGGCAGGAGGGAAATCATCACCGGAAGTATGTGCGTGGATGGGCTGACATGTACTTTTATGTATGGGTAGAAGTAACATCATTGCTGAAAGTAGGCGTGAGAGGAAGTATAGGTCTATGGCTGCATGGGAAGGACGTAGTTGTCGAAAGTGGGAGGTTGTGTAGATATATCGATGGGTTGTAAGGCCGTCATTGTCCGAATTAGGTGGATTAAAATAAATATATAAGTTTAGAACATAGTATGAGGATTACAATGTAAATTTTACAGCAATATAAATATTATATTGGAAAACGAAAAGCATCTAAAGTTCAAACATTTTAAGAGGGAATAATTTAAAAAGTAATAAATAATTAAGCATATAGTTTTAAATTACAATGCAAAATAAGTTATGTTTATAGTAACTTTAGTAAATGTTAAAGATTTATGGCGCTTAAATACATTTCAATAGGCTGGAAAAATAGTTTCATAGCTTGTATTCATATTTTCCTGTATACATGAAAATGGCTTTGTATATAGCTCATTTATCGCACAATGGTGACTCTCCCATTCACTATAGTCCTAAGACCTTACATCCTACTCATTTATTGCACAATGGTGACGCTCCCATTCACTATAATCCTTAGACCTCTCGTCCTACTCATTTATCGCCCAATGGTGACGATCCCATTCACTATACCTTACATCCTACTCATTTTCCCCTTACCCCCGCACGACTATTGAAGCAGATAAAGTTAACGACATAAGTATGGGTGTCAGTGTCACATAGGCAGGACGTTCATATATCAGTGTAGATCTCTTAGAGTGTGCATAGAACTCTACGAGATTTAGAGTCACTCCTAAACTACTGAATGTAGATATTATCTATATGAACAGCCTATACAAAACCATTGAAATATATATGTATTTGTTAAACTTTAGCTATACATGTTCTATCAGAGGTGTATCAATTCACCTGTGTCATTAGACAGTTACATGATTAACACTTGTGTTTGTTGACAGGTAAGTGTCACGACCTCACGGACTTTGCACTGTACAGCTTCCAGTGAGTCAGCTAACTTCTACTGTATTTTATTCATATTTTATTTATGTTAATATAATCAGGATGTTGGTAAAACAGTTACTTTACAGTCCACGTGGCTCATGATTTCCTTAGATTTATTGCAGTTAGTTTCAGAATAAAAATTTTCATAAAACGATTGTAAAGACATTTATGTTCAATATATTTTAGTCTAAGTTAAACTATCGAGTAATATCTTTAGACAAGAACATACTGCAAAAAGATAAATATGGAAGCTTGCTCCTACTTTATTAAATTTGTACAACCATTGGTGCTTTACTTAAATAATTTTTAAAGGTTCAATCTGATGACGTATTTCACAACTGTTACGATTATAAATATAAAAAATACACATGAAGAAATAACATTTTAAAAACGTTGTGTAATTTCGTTCTCTATCACCAATAAGTAAGGGGGGTGGGGGTAATTAAGTTGTAATATTTGTGAGGTAAATATTTTTCGAATGGGAGTTAGGTTTTAGATGGATACAATAACCATACGATAGTTTATTAATAGAACAAATCAAGACACCTCTTTTCCTTTTGTTCATCGAAAATTCAATGCCATATATTTAAATTGGGTTTCTTTAAAGTATTTAAAAAACAAACACAACGTTGGTACTTTTATAAAACCTTCTGAAGTTCTTAAGTAACCTATATTGAATCTCAAATTAAATTTTTAACTAACTAATTCAACATAAACCGTATCAGTTACAATAATCTGAAACGAATACCTACTTATAAACTAAAAATTAGTCTGTTTAAAGTCCTGACTCCTTAAATACTATTAGAAATAGAAACAATTGAAAAAATCAACATTTTAATCTACAGTTACCAAATAAATAAAAATAAAACTCATCCAACAAAGTATGAACTTAACCAAATTTTGAACGACAATTCAACACTGTATGATGGTACTAGGCAAATCGATTTACGAGAAAGAGGGGGTCTAATGAGAGAGCGCTAGTTGATTCATTGTAGCCTTGACGAAAGAAGTAAAACGAGGTCGAAACGTTGGCGGGTTTACGACTGCATGACAAATCAAAGAGCGTAGTAAATTAAGACTTCTACGTGTGAATTTGATTGCTTTTCCCCTAATATATGTTCTCATTAGTGACGTTAATTAGGTCTGGATAGTTTATTGTTGTAGAATGATTTGCTAAAAAAATCATTGAACCTTTACTAAGATATGTTAACTGAGATTCTACAGTCTGTATACGGTAGGGTGGCGCACGGACCCGCCAGCTACCTGTGTCTGTCCTTTCCTCCCCCCGGCACTCGCGGCTGTTTCCATAATGAGTCACCAACTAGCCCCTCTAATAGAATTATTAACTTTTTTTACTTTCTCATAATATCTCAATTTTAATAGAATATTTGTAAAGTACTAACAAAACTAAGAAAAGTGATATAAAACACGATGTGCTTTGATTATAAATAACGAAATGGTCGAAAGTTATTTTTTAGCCGGAATACTGTATGATTTGTTAAATGTTTTATATTTCTCATAATTCCCTAATCTTGATACAATATTATTTTAAGAGTTCTTTGAAAAAAGGTAGAATAATTTAAAACTATGTTATCGCATACTATTTAATCAGCCAAAATATCATCATTAAATAGGCAACACTACATACTTTACAGTTTATTTGATTAATAAATCAACATTATTTTATATTACTCCCAGTAATCTTCTTCAAGCCAAAGTATTTAGTGTCCAGAAGTTGAGCATTTTCCATTTATCTTCCATGTTGTTTCCGTGTGACACTGAAATAAAACAAAATCGCGCTAAAACCAATATACAATATTTTAAGATTGCAGTTAATTTTTAATTTAATTTAAATAACGATCTGGGAGTGTCACCTCTAGAGTAATCAGGTAAAATAAAAAATAAAATCTATTTACCTAGAAAATTTTATTGGACGTAATATATATGATTACAAAAAGGGTATAAAAATATGATAATAGTATACAGTAAAACAAAATAATTATCTTCAAATTTACAGAGACTTTAAACGTTTTTTTTAATATAAGTAGAGTATAATAAGATATTACTACTTCTTTATTAGTCATGACAATAAGGTTGCGATGATTGATGAATAGCGGGTACTGTAACATTTCAATGTATGCTTTAAAACATTTTAATGTCATTAGAACTAGTAATAAAATATAACGAATGGTAAAAAATTAACTGCAATCTTAAAATATTGTATATTGGTTTTAGCGCGATTTTGTTTTATTTCAGTGTCACACGGAAACAACATGGAAGATAAATGGAAAATGCTCAACTTCTGGACACTAAATACTTTGGCTTGAAGAAGATTACTGGGAGTAATATAAAATAATGTTGATTTATTAATCAAATAAACTGTAAAGTATGTAGTGTTGCCTATTTAATGATGATATTTTGGCTGATTAAATAGTATGCGATAACATAGTTTTAAATTATTCTACCTTTTTTCAAAGAACTCTTAAAATAATATTGTATCAAGATTAGGGAATTATGAGAAATATAAAACATTTAACAAATCATACAGTATTCCGGCTAAAAAATAACTTTCGACCATTTCGTTATTTATAATCAAAGCACATCGTGTTTTATATCACTTTTCTTAGTTTTGTTAGTACTTTACAAATATTCTATTAAAATTGAGATATTATGAGAAAGTAAAAAAAGTTAATAATTCTATTAGAGGGGCTAGTTGGTGACTCATTATGGAAACAGCCACGAGTGCCGGGGGGAGGAAAGGACAGACACAGGTAGCTGGCGGGTCCGTGCGCCACCCTACCGTATACAGACTGTAAATAACAACAACACATGAAGAGATTTGCGCGATTGCCACACATATCTCGCACTAAAAAACTGAACCATATGTCATCTTCTGAGTAACATAATCCATTATCATAATACATTGGTGACATTAGGGTTACCATCATTAAAAACAACAAATTATAGTAAAATATTCATAAATGTTTTAATTTTATTTGTAACTATGTAATCAAACCAACTAACTTGCTTAAATAGATCATTTTTAACAATATAAAAATATGTCATACTTCACCGTCACTTGATAACTTAGATGACCGTTTCTCATACTTCCAAGCCACCAATAGTACGTCACTACCTAAGAGAAGTGACTTGTCTTGCGTCAGCGTTCTTCTTTACTTTTATTATAATTATTATATTAATTACGTTTATAATATTTTATTATAATTAGTTAAGGTGTAAACTCTACATTTATCAGCGATCCAATCCAGTGGACTATAAGTTGATGTTATGAGTTTTTTTTTAAATTGTAAACTGTAAAAAAGGCGTTTTAAGTTTCAGATATTTAAAATTAAGAAAAATAATAAATACAAAATTACCCAATTTCTAACAAAAATAATCTTATGATACACCATAACACTAACATGACCCTTCAAGTACGGTCATTATTACGGGCCGAATCCTTGTAACATAAAGCCATGTTTTTGGGTGTATTTCGTGAAGTGAAGTGATCCCTGTGATATGAAGGGTAGTAAGGCGCTAACACCGTTTTACACACAGCCGTGCAGCTGTATTGCCTGTCTGCGCCGTCAAACAGGTTAATCATTGAACTTTTGGGTAAAGAATGTAACATAGATGAGGAGCAAAACGGCCACCATAAAATATTAAATGTTGAATGTATTGAAAACAAATAAAATCTCAGTAAAGTCTTTTAATTAAAGAATTGAAATAAAAATGTTCAATCATTGTTTGGATTATTCCACAACAGACGCATGATAATGAGGAATTCGTGAAATGAACAAGTTGTGTAGCCTTAACTTTACTTATTCAGATGAATCAGACAATCCGGTTGTAACCGAGTTATATTTTAATCCATACGTTGTTTTACGGACACATACAGGGTAAATTTATAATGTATTTTTAAAATTTTACTTTAACTGGGATACACGAACAGTCTATGTTACTCACACTTATCATCGTCAGGAAGTTTATATTTGTAATAACTATAGCTTAATAAATTAAATCTGACAATAAATTACACAATTACGGTTATATATGGAAACCGATCCATGTGTATTATGTTCAAAATGTTTTAACTATTGAGCAAGACTTCCTGGATTGTCTTTGGAGACGATGTTTACACTGTACAGCCTTTAGCTTAAAAATGGCAGTGTGAAATATTGGCCATAATGATCATCGCCTTTAAATATTATAATTTAGAGTTTTAAATTTTACAAATCTAACAAGAACGTTTATTAGTTTTATTTTTGTAAATAAGGAGTTGACATTACATTTAATCATGCCAATCAAAAAGATAAAAATTACAGAAGCATGTACATAATTCTAAATTGCATGGCTCGGAGAAAAAAGAGAAAAAGTGCTGTGGCAAGGATGGAATTTATAATAATCGTATGACATTCTAATTTTGTAATAATAATTGTAAAATATAATTGAAAAAAGTTAATAGTATACCAAAATACCTCCTCATTTAATAAGAAAGGTCAGTTTATATGTTTTGATAACGTGTAACATTGCTACACCCATAATAAGTGGTAATAGTATACATAAATATATATTATAGGCGTTATGGTGTAGACACAGTTTACATTTTACGGAAACACCAACGATTTCAAAGATTAAAAAAGATTATATTTCCCAGTTATAAATAATAAACTCGAGTATCAGGCCGCGTTCAGACGTTGCAGTAGCAAGTCTGTCAATTTCACTTAATTATCAGCAGTGACCGTTGGTTGGTTTGATCATCACCAACAAATCGAGCTTAAAACGAATACATTAAATCATGATTTATTATGTAAATAGGCCTAACAATTAATAATATTAATAACAAAATGAATTAACAAACCAATTAATTGAAGTGAACAATAAAAAGCAATTAAACAAACTTATGAACTTCATCATAGTTATTTTTTATTTATTTTATTTCTTATTTATGTTTTCAACTATACATTGTTGGGGAAGTTGATCACTTGAAGTGAGAGTTAGTCAAAAGATAGGCAGCTCATCGGTGGAATGATTCCCTCCGCCGCTGGTACCCCTACATGCGCCAAATATAACACGCAGGTCGTCTAACCGGCCCAATTATAGGTTAAAACATTCTTTGTACAACAATGTAAGTGTTGTGGAAGTAAGAAATTAAAAAAAATTTAATCACTTTAAAATATCTAAAAACCTTCTTACAAAATAGTGTTATTATAAATCTCAAATACATTCATTTAGTTCGTGTAAACCTGCATATAAAACGTGTAAAATATTACTCAAACTGTCAACCTCAGAATGAAATTAATTTACATATTGATTGTAATTAAATATAAAATATTACATAAGTAACATTTAAAATATTAAAAATAGTATAATTTTTTTATTAAACTCTTTATAGTTATAAAATGTTTTTTTAAGTTGTATTAAATAAACTTCCTCAGAGCCATTATATTTATTAATGCACGACCAAACAGTCCGTGTCACGTGTAACTCTCGGTGACATTTTAATCCCAAACTCGTGTCTGGGTTAGGGAGGGGGGGGGCACGTGACAGTTTATAATCTCAGTCCAGTCACCTCGGATTACATGAGTTAGGTGGAAAGTTCACAAACGTACACGTGGGGATGTCAAATAAACGAGAAGAGGCATGTCGTCCTCTCATTTAGTGGATTTATGTTCTCCATAAGGAAAAGTTACAGCTGCATTACATGATATAGGCGTTGTCATTGATGTATGTTTGTCTCAAATAGTATACAATATAAAAAGTTGGTAAATATCAAAAAACCTTTGCTCAAGAAATCCTAACTGACTTTTTGGTTTCTACGACACTAAAAATTAATAATGTTACAGTAGTTCCAGGTTGTTTGGAGCGTAACCTAACTTTACTTAGTATAACCTAAAATAATTTAGTGATGAATAAAAGTGGCAGTCGGTTTTTACCAATATCATATCGAAACAATGTTATTTTTTTAAAAAAGAATGTCTTTCCATATTTTACAAATGTCATATGTAACATGTCTCACCAATGTAATGAATGAACACAGAGTAAAAAACAGAGATTGCTTTCTAATGGTCACAGTGAACGCCTCAGTACCATATGCCACTAATGTAGATCTTCATACATTTTTAGTAATAATGCTAAGTTTAATAATTTTAGTAATTGCTAGCCCCACCATCCACATTGCGTACTAGACAGCTAATTACTCAGCGTACGATTTGGTGTGACCTCTATTTCTTTGTTCTCTGTGGTATAGACTATGTATATCAGTCGGTACTCATACCGCTTCGTAATAATGTTCTCGGCCTTCTCATTATACATGAGAACTACGTCCCTGCAATATAAAAAAATATAAATATTTACCAAAATGTGGTAAAATGTTTTTGTTTTCTGAAATATATTTTTAAATGGTATAATTTTTATTTGATTTAATTATTGTTGGTTTTCGATCTTACTAAGATAAGGCACAGTGATAAGTTTTAAATTGTCTTTACTATACTATCTTACTGTCGGTTGATATTGTTTTGTAGATCACGCCGTTATATAAAAAAAAAAAAAAAAAAAAACAGAGTTATTAATTCATTATCAATCAACAGCAGCAAAGAAACATCGCTAACCAACCTGCCACCTACGTTCAACTTCATTTCCTTTTTATGTTTGCTTTATAACGTCCCAGGCTGTTTTGGAGACATTATTTGATTGTACAATTGTATTTGACACCTCGTATGTTTTGGCTGCTTGAATTACTTTTCTGTAAATATTTTTATACTGCTTGAAAAATAATTTGAAATGTTCATTGTTCGTTGTTTTGTAAATTTCTGAGAGAAATTTTAGCCGGTCCCTTGAGACCAAGATTTGTGGTCCATTTGTTTGATCCTTTTCGATATGAAAAGGCCAGCTGTCAATATGAAAAGTCAAACTGAGTAACACTAATTATGGCCTCTTGGCCATAGTGGTCAGATAGGCTGTGTTGACCGCAGATACGGAAACATCATGAATGTTGGTTATGACATTGTTAATAATTGTTGTTTGTGTCGAGTTCGTCACTCTCGTTGGTGAGGAGATCGATAATTGAAGGCCAAAAGACCTCAGTAAATCGATAGGACGTTTTGTGGAAGGGTTGTTAGTGTTAAGAGAATTTTATGTTGAAGTCACTCAATACCATGAAATAATAGTCTTTGTTGGTTAAGTCGGTCAGTAGAAATTCAAATTTTGAGAAGAACAAATCTTCGTTTCCTCCTGGGGACCTATATATGTCAATTATGAAAAATGTTGATTTGTTTGTATGGAGTCGAACACCAGCCACTTCAAAGTGCGTTTCTGTGGCTAGGTCAGAAACAAAGACTCACAAATCAGATTTGACCTTGAAAAAATAGTGACTCCACCTCCTTTAGAAAGTTGTCGGGGAAATGAATGTGATAATTTGAAGATTGGTAAGTGACATAGACCTTGTTAGACATGTTAAAACCATTTTCGGTAATAACAAGAATATATGTTCGTAATTCTTCACAAATAAGTCAAATTTCATCTAATTTGTTGGTCGCAAATTGTGCATTTTGATGCAAGATTCTAATTTAAGGTTTAGGTTTTGAAAAGAGGTTGTTGTATTGTACAACATTGTGATTTTATGTTTGTTCCTCGTTCTTATAATTTCCGTCCGTATTACACACATTAGGTCGTATAATGATGCACTATCGTCAACAAGTGAACAGTTTAAGCTTCGTGTATTGTTGACTGTATTAATAAGATATGTTCGTTTAGACTATAAGATTCAAACAGTTTTTAGTGAATTAAACATAAATTTATTTCAATTATTTCATTTGGGGGAGAAGAATATACCACAGTTTTACTGGATTTTTAGGTGGATGCCTACCTAAATTTGAGGCATTCTCTCTGAAACATAAACATTCACTCTGAAACATATGGTAATATCAACTTCACCGACAGATAATTACAAAATATTAAAAACATTGCACAAATTTTAAAATACAGTTCTCCAAAAGTATGAACAAAAACATAATTTGTTCCTATACACCTGCAGTTAAATGTATATATTCTAATTAGCAAATTTGAATTTGATGTAAGTACACCATTTCAGTAATGAAAATCGTACAAACCCCTTAAAATTTCAGATCTTAGGTTAAAAACTAGTTGAGACATTTGGTAGATTATCTAAGCTGGCACTCTTGATTTTCCGAAATTAAAAACTAATAAACCATGTATAATTGAAGCCTACATCTCCAAACCAGACTTGGTTGGAAATGTACATAATTGAAAACGTGTTTTAAGGACATTCTGATGCCAAGAAACAGTTACTTCAAACATACGCTTTACACTATGACACAACTTGTTACAAATGCAAATGTTTTTAAGTTGATTGCAATGTGCAAATATGACGTACTTATATTTCTCTTATCAAAATGTCAACTATTTCAAAATAATTAATTTGTGAACGGAGTTTAATTATGTAGCAAATCTAAGTGGAACGATGTACTGTAGGGGATACAGAAATTAATTTTTATAACTAGCTGTCTGAGACGAGTCTAAAACATACAAACTAATCCAAAAACATTAATCAGATAACTAGATGTATCCGTGTAGAACACTTCTTGGTTCCTAATGTCGGTATTGCTTGTCGAAATGTTAGTAGATATTAGTACTAGAAGTTCTGTCTTTTTCTTCTATACTTTCGTTCGTGAACGTATTTACCATCTCACTTCGACATCTTGTGATAGTTATAGGCCTAATGAATTATTAACGATAGTATATAAATTAAATAAATGTCAACTATGAGAACAGCTGACTTAGTTGTAGAGCTGAAATAAGTTTATTAATATCGTAACAACACTTTTTGATTATATTTATTGGAGCTTTATTTTAAATAAATATATATTACTTAATATATTGGATCAATGATAAAATCTTATAGACCTATGTGACTTATTTAATTTTGTAATCATATAAACTAAAGAAATTGTATTTTATTTTGTTTTTAACTTCACTTGCCAGTTCACATAGCATGTTCGTAAAATTATAAGAAGTACGAATGGAGTACCAACCGTCAGCTCAGTTGAGATTCGAACCTTGGGAAATGCAGTGCGAAGTCTTAATCATTGAGCCACAATGCTAGTATTCTATATTTAGAGCTGTTTCCATAAATAATTTGTTAAGTTTTAAACATTAAAAACGATCTAATTATTTATGTTAGGATAAGGATCATCAGTGGTTTTAAAAGGCTGGACTTTTTTTTTGTATTTTTGAATGTTATCCTTTGATTATAATTTTACCTTTTCCCTCTTAAGTTGATTAAAATAATTATTTATGTTTGAAGTTCATATTTAGTGACAAGGTTTAACAAGTGGGTTACTCGTAGAAACACTCTTGAATTACCATGAGGAGGATCTGTCATGACTTTTATTGTACACGTCCCACTTTTGGTATACTCCATACATGTAAATTTGGTTATGACCTAGAATTCAAGATTAAATCTAAGAGATTGCCCGTTTCTCTCATAGTAATTTGATAATGGGAGTATTGCGCACTTCCTCTAATTTAAGGTTGTTAGGTCACTGTGGGTCGGATTCAAAACTGTGTGAAATTATCGTAATAACTTCTCAACGATGGTAATCATTCACCAATGTTGCACAACCTTATTCTCACTAGTTGCAGTACGATTTGTTTCTATATATTTAATATTACTAACAATTGTTTGTTCCATAATAAATTCTTGTCATCAAACATAGCTTTTAGATTCACCGCAGGCCATCGAATTCTTGTTTTCATCGCAATTACATCAGCGAACTCTCTATGTACATACGAGTATTTTGATAAAGACACTGCCGGAGTAAAATAATGCACACATTATCGACATTTGGTAGTAGATGCAAATGTGCTTATTGGTTCCGATTTCAAAATATACTGAGATTAAAGCTCTACTTCGCATGGTATAACTCCTTTTCTCGTTCATATACTGTTATTATTACATGTTTACGAAATTGTCTGACAAGAGCATAGGAAAAATAATAAAAAAGTTCCAATTCGTTAATGATTTTTCTTCATAGTCTCAAGGATGCAATTGACGATCGGTATTTTGGACTGTATAACACAATTCCTTATTTCGAAGATTCGTTTCCAGGAATAGATTTTATATATGTTCCTTTACATTCCTTTAGAATTCCAAGGACCCTTCATACAGTCGGTGAGACGCTTCGTGTTGTTACTAAAGTACAGAAGAAATATTTCATCACCAGGAGCCAATACTATATAAGAATGTTCCTTCATATTCCGTCAAGGATGCTCTAGATATTCGAAGAACGTCGCTATAAACCTCCTGACTATGGTATTAAGGACGTATAACCTGTATTATCCTTTATACTTCGTCAGAGTCTCAGGACCCTTTCATCAAGGATATCGTACTTAATTGCGATATTTTCGTGAAAGTCCGTCGCAATGTCCCTTAGAGTAGACTTTTCAAGAGTATTTTCTTCACACGTCTGTCAGAATATGTATAAGCTGACTGTAATTTGCCTCATTCAACCAATGCTCTTCAGATAAACACATATTGATCCTATACAAATCTAAAAATTTCAACTATGTAAGTAATTCTACAAACAACATTTGTTGGAGTCTATTATGCTTCTGGTTAGTAACTACAAGAAAACGTAGTGCTGATTTCTTGTAGTACAGAAGTAAATGTAGAGTAAAAGCTACTGGTGAACTGAGGACTGGTCGGCATTGAACTTGCGCTCCACCCCGGGATACTTCCTGGCTCCCAAGGTCACATGTACACACGTGACTTGTCAGGTCTGCAAGTGTTCTGTGTCATTAGTGTCAATTTTAATATCATACCTAGTGGGTAAGAAATTCTTATAGCCCAGTACGTTCTCTAGGATAGGCAATGATTACAGTAACTCCAACTGCAGCATTAACTCCATGATGAACACATGTAATAATGTAATAGATAAGTTAAATACATACTTTTGAGCTTACAATGTCAAAGGTTCCTCGAGAAGACGCGGTGATCGTAAGAAGCCGTTGTATCTAAATATCACGACAGTAACAGTCGCTGTTCAACTAGGATGACTGCAGTGAGCAAAGGATAACTTACAAAAGTAATAGTGATAACTTAATCTTATCACAGTGAACTAAAATGTATGACAACTTTATTCATCAGAATAACTCTTAAATTCTCGTAGGTTCATATTAAATGTACTTTAATTTTGTTCAAATTCACTATAACCATATCTGAGATGGTCTAAATTCCTTGTGGGGGTGGAGGAGTGGAGGAAGGAATGGAGGGGGTGAAGTTGGAACAAGCGACTATCCTGGCTACAGTATTACGGCCACATCGTCAATAACTCCAACTGGACTGATGCTGCATAGATGTTTTCAGCTCAGTAGATCGACCCTGAAAACTGGAAGGAAGTTCCGAATGGTGGCGCATGTGCAAAGCATTCTTTGGTCTTTTTACAGCCGGCCAGCCACTTCCAAACTTGGGTTTTCAGTTTTGTGACAGTGAATAATTAGGATAAGGTAAAATTTTCTAATCACTATAATTAAATCACACTATATAGTTTGTATAAAGACACACAATCTTTTACACCAGTAACAAATGTATGTTTGATTTTTAATGTTGCTATAGAATAATGGTACAACCCCATTAATAACAACGTTAAAAATCAAAGGTCCAAACCTGATGTTTTTGAGAAATAGAAGATTGTGTTCTGGTTGAGTAAAATAATTTATGTAACTTATCTAAACACAACAAGCAATGTTACATATTTAATGTTTGCTTTTGCTGGTTTACTTTAAGAGAAATATTTCATATTCAAATGATCTCTCTTGTATTAGTATCTAGTAATAGCATTAGATCATCATTTACATTGAATATTGACAGTAGTGACAGTTTCATAACCGTTACCTAATACTATTGAAATCCATTATTTGTGTAGCAATGATGGCTTTACTGAGAGCACCAGAAGTGCACAGTAACGGAGTTGTGGTGCCACATTTACCTGCACTTGCTCTGCTGACAGATCTGGGCCGCTGCGAACAGTGACTTTCTCAGCCAGTGATTGTAGTCTTGAGTAACAGAGACATAAATAGCAAATGACATAAGTTACAAGACGTGTAATTGGTTTCGGCATCAATAAATAACTCAATACGAAAAATTCCAACGTTGCATTTTTTGGTAATTGTTATGATTATTAGCTCAACTCATACAATTAACATCTTTAAAAGGTACAGTTGTTTACCTCAACAATAAGAAGTTCTTAGTAAAAATAATTTATATTAACCTTTAAAGGGTTATATATTTGGAAAAATAAGATTTTCAGTATATTTTAACAAAAGCTTTTAAAATCACATGCTTACAAACTTGTGGCAACGAAGCGTTATTAATTTTCAACTTTGTTATTTTTTTAAATATTTATTTGACTGAACAATGTTTATAATGAATTTATTGTGTATTTTTAAGAGGTTTTTTACATATACATAGAATATATAATATTATGTTATAAATATTTGTTACGATATTTTTCCACTTTCTGTATTTGTTCCTGAATTTTCCCAATCAATGTTTTGCTTCTTTGATTGTAAAAGGTAAAATGTATATACTTTTATATCTTGAATGACTGACTTCATTACATAATGTTTAATCAGTCTTTAGTTGCAGTGTTAGGGTTAACTGCCTTGAAATATTATGTAATTGATTAAGTTTTGTAATCAATATTTAAATGACATGAATTAGGATATTCACAAACATGTACTGCATGTTACATAAACATTAAATAAAGTCGGTTTGATTCTCTCTATTCAAAATTTGTATAATGCAACTCTAGCTTTTTTTTAATTTTGTTCCAACTCTTAACGAAAATACATTTACTGATCAATAAAAAAGTATCTTTAACACAAATAAAAGTTCTGTTATTTCCTAAATCAATACAGAATATCTAGTGTTATGTAGCAGTTAACTAAATATTCACAACTATACTGTCTGTCTATTTATCTATTAGAACAAACTAATATTGACTAACTCTAAATTTATAAGAATGACGTCCTACAAAATGTTGTTTAAAATTAAAGTTCATACAGGCCTAGTAAAAGTTATTTTATATGGGGTTCTATTCCTGTCTAATAATAACCAAAATTTGCTTCTCACACTCAGATTTTATACACCTTTAACCGTGTTCAATTATGGTGTACCAAAAGGCATCAAACTCGGCCCGCAGCTATCCAGAAGTTTTAAGATAAGGAGTCAAGTTCAGACCATTGTGAAAACTTAAACCGGCCTTATCTCGCCTTCGCAGTCGTGACCCAATTTACTACACCTCGAACACATTAGGTGCAATTGTAGAGTCATTATGCTTCCTGCTCTGCGGCTCCGTGGCCTTCCCCTAATCACCCAATTCTACTTGGCTTAGGTTGAATGACACGTCGCCTAATTTACCACAAGGCCTCTTAGAAAAGCTATTTTCGCATTCTTGTGCCGCATACTTGAGGCATTTGTTAGATGAAGATTTTGACCTTGCGGTCTGTAAAAAAGCTAAAGGATCGTTACGGCAATTTGTCAGTAATTTTAGACATTTTGTGTAATTTTAGACATTTTGTGTTTTGAGAAAGACAATAATTATAAGGTAAAAGGTATACCAGTTTATACCTTGCAGAATTGGGTCTAATAGCTCTTTGCTTGGTTATGTATTCTAGGCTGGGTTTGTTAAGCTAGTTTGGATGGGTTAGGTACGGTAGGTTGGATGGGCTACATTACGTCATGTTAGGACAGCAATGTTTATGTTTAACGTAAGCAATGTTTAACGTATCTTTCAAGTAAAAAAAAACATTTAATTTATTTTGGCCTACAGAAAAATGTTCAAGGTTGCTGGCATATAACTAAAATATGAACGCGAGATTCACTGTTTGTAGATGATCTCATCTTATTATATTTTACCAAAATGCGTCTTAAATTTGTATATGTGTTAACAACTAGTTTAATACAATTAAATGTGACGTATGGCAATAGAACCATAATACACAGTTCAAAATTATCCAACCTGGTTTCATATTTTAATCTATAAACACATTGTGGAATGAGCAGTGTTTAAAATGCCATATATTTGAAATCATACATAAAATGTGTCAGGGGTTAATGTATTCACCACGTAAATCGTGTACTTATAACTATTATACAGCCTACTAACATATTCGTGATCAAATTGTTGTTTAATATATGAAAACTGTTGTCGTTGCGGTATGTTTTGACAAGTAACAGCCAATATATTAAATAAATGTTTGTTGGCTGTACCCAAGTTTAGTAGGTACATATATAATGCTGTATGTATCAGATATTTCATTTACATTGTCAATTTAAAATTGAATAATCTGTTTGTACTTTTAAATCACAAAATAAGCTTATTTGGAACACTAAATAAAGACGTTTCCCATTACTACTAAAACCGTATGAACATTTTTATTAAAATGTTATTAAGTAGAGGGTGTAATTTGGGGAATATTTACAACGTCACAATAATTCGTTTCTAATATATAAAACCATAAAGACAACATATTATAATTAAATAGATTATATAACAAATAACATTTTACAAGCTGGATATGTACGAAAATGTTGTATGTTGTTAGATATTGCAGTTTATAAATAAATTATTAAAAAAGTCATACTGAATTAAACCATCTGAATCTATTCGATGTATCGAAAGTTTTCATCGAATATAAATTGAGATGTCGATTAAATGTAACAGTTGTTACAACAAATAATGTCAATGAGTAATACACACTCGACACAGGTGTACCAACTGAACAGCTGTTTAATAACTGCTTCTGAGGTTAGGTTACGTCTTCATATTTCCATTTGACAGCCTGTGCTCTCTGCCTCCAAAATTGCTTTTCTTATCTGGTTTCCTTTAGCCAACTCCAGTTATGATTTTACGTTTACATCTGACATGTCTACAAATAACACACAAAACAACTTATATTTTGTGTGTTATTTGTAAATGACACAAAATAACTCCTAGTTCAGTTAGTCTCAAAACTATTCGTTTTTTGTTGTTTTATTTTTAATTTTTTTTATTTAGAATTCTTAAGTAACAAAAATCTTGTTTGTATTCAATTAGTTTTTATACTATTGATATTTTTATGTTCATTGGTTTTTTTTAAACTTATCTGGTTTTTTTAAAGTTTTTATCTGAATCGTAAAAAGTATGATTTTAATATTTCAAAATGAAGATTATAAATAATGGAGCTGACGTGTATAATAATGATTGTTGTTTATTTACTTATTTTGCTGTATTTGTTACTTTATTTTCTGTTACGCAGCCTAACATTTCAGTTCCATACTATTATTGTCTCTAATATTTATTAAAACTCGTACATATGTACGGAGTAAAATTCATGGAAGTAAGCATTTAATTTGAAAGCCGACAATTCGTATGAAAGTAGAAACATTTTTCATCAACTTCGGCCATAGAGTATCCGATAATTTAATCTGTGCCTCGGCTTTGTAAATATTGTCGTATGTTTTGTGCATTCACTTACCTACTTTAGTTTAATACATTTGATTATTAGTTTTTCATATTTTTACACTTACAGTATTAGATTATTTTACAGTTTCGCTGGAACGTTTTGGAGAGAAATATTTGGCTTTATCTATATCATGGGCTTATTTTATGTTACTATCACAGCAATCTAATAATTGGTGAAAAACGCACAGTTAAGATATATTTACAAGATCAATTTTACTATAGTATATAGCTTCGTAATACAGCTAACAACTGAATGACCTTTTTCATAAACATTTTGTTACATTTTAATGTTGATAATAATATATAATATACTGTAGTTTTGTCAAGAACAACACAGTAACATATTATTCAGATTGTACTTGGTTTACTCGTTTGTTTGCACATTTATTTTCTGTTTCAAATACTGGCGATACGGAACAGATGTAAAATTAAACTTAGTGTGATAACATAAAATTCATTCATTTTCTTCCTATGCCAAGGAAGAAATTCTTTCTAAATGCCAAACTGGATACAATTCCATTCAATCCTAACCTTTGTCTGTGTATTCCCCTTTTATTGTACGTGATTTACAGTGTATCGGCCGATATAATCAAACAATACATATACCTAGCAATGTTCACGTTATAAACAGTAGGAACAGACAAATTCCCACACAACCAACGCCCAAAAAATATCCCCCTTGCGTGTTTGGTTTGAACTATTTACATAAACTGCCAGGTTTTATTCCAAATTCTATATTTGAGGGATAGTTGATGTAAGCCAACTTACCACCTTTACGTAATTCACATATCAAATATTTTCTTGATGATTAGGTAAATCTTGTCTATAAATTAGGTAGTTCAATGTCTATAGTTAAATAATATTTGCAATACCGTTTTCCAATTGTTTTGACATTTCCGAAATCCAAATATATTAGTACATTCAGGAAAAAGATATATCAAAAATACCTCTGTAGTATGCTAAATCAATATACAATTTTTTAATTTACCTAAATACTGTATTATGTGCATCGAGGCGCCATAGCAAGGGTTATACACTGCCCGACATATCACGCCCCGTTCTGTTCCACCTTGCACTGCCAATCAGTATCAGTTTACGAGACTCCAGTTGTGGTTTGATACAGATAGTGTTGACCTTGTTAGTAGCTTTAGACCTCAGTTATTCCGCGTACCTCGAGGTGTCAAGCAGGGGTCATACACCGCCCGACATATCACGTCCCGTTCTGTTCCACCTTGCAGTGGAAACCGGCATCAGTTTACGAGACTCCAGTTGTGGTTTGATACAAATAGTGGTGACGTTGTTGTTGACCGCGTACCTGGAGGTGCAATAGCAAGAGTCATACACTGCCCGACATATCACGTCCCGTTCTGTTCCACCTTGCACTGCCAACCGGTATCAGTTTACGATCCTCCAGTTGTGGTTTGATACAGATAGTGTTGACCTTGTTAGTGACTTTAGATCGCAGTAGTTCCGCGTACCTGGAGGTGCCATAGCAAGGGTCATACACTGCCCGACATATCACGTCCCGTTCTGTTCTACCTTGCAGTGCCAACCGGTATCAGTTTACGAGACTCCAATTGTGGTTTAGTACAGATAGTGGTGACCTTGTTGATGACCGCATACCTGGAGTTGCCATAATAGGGGTCATACACTGCCCGACATATCACGTCCCGTTCTGTTCCACCTTGCACTGCCAACCGGTATCAGTTTACGAAACTGCAATTGTTGTTTAATACATATAGTGGTGACCTTGTTGATGACCACGTACCTGGAGGTGCCATAGCAAGGGTCATACACTGCCCGACATATCACGTCCCGTTCTGTTCTACCTTGCAGTGCCAACCGGTATCAGTTTACGGGACTCCAATTGTGGTTTAATACAGATAGTGGTGACCTTGTTGATGACCGCGTACCTGGAGTTGCCATAGCAAGGGTCATACACCACCCGAATAATCACTTCCCGTTCTGTTCCACCTTGCACTGCCAACCGGTATCAGTTTACGATCCTCCAGTTGTGGTTTGATACAGATAGTGTTGACCTTGTTAGTGACTTTAGATCTCAGTAGTTCCGCGTACCCCGAGGTGTCATAGCAGGGGTCATACACTGCCCGACATATCACGCCCCGTTCTGTTCCACCTTGCACTGCCAATCAGTATCAGTTTACGAGACTCCAGTTGTGGTTTGATACAGAAAGTGGTAACCTTTGTTGATGACCGTGTACCTGGATGTGCCATAGCAAGGGTCATACACCACCCGAATAATCACTTCCCGTTCTGTTCCACCTTGCACTGCCAACCGGTATCAGTTTACGATCCTCCAGTTGTGGTTTGATACAGATAGTGTTGACCTTGCTATCCAGTAGTGAATTGTGGTTTAATACAGATAGTGGTGACCTTGTTGATGACCGCGTACCTGGAGTTGCCATAATAGGGGTCATACACTGCCCGACTTATCACGTCCCGTTCTGTTCTACCTTGCAGTGCCAACCGGTATCAGTTTACGGGACTCCAATTGTGGTTTAATACAGATAGTGGTGACCTTGTTGATGACCGCGTACCTGGAGTTGCCATAATAGGGGTCATACACTGCCCGACTTATCACGTCCCGTTCTGTTCTACCTTGCAGTGCCAACCGGTATCAGTTTACGAGACTCCAATTGTGGTTTAATACAGATAGTGGTGACCTTGTTGATGACCGCGTACCTGGAGTTGCCATAATAGGGGTCATACACTGCCCGACTTATCACGTCCCGTTCTGTTCCACCTTGCACTGCCAACCGGTATCAGTTTACGGGACTCCAATTGTGGTTTAATACAGATAGTGGTGACCTTGTTGATGACCGCGTACCTGGAGTTGCCATAATAAGGGGTCATACACTGCCCGACTTATCACGTCCCGTTCTGTTCTACCTTGCAGTGCCAACCGGTATCAGTTTACGGGACTCCAATTGTGGTTTAATACAGATAGTGGTGACCTTGTTGATGACCACGTACCTGGAGTTGCCATAATAGGGGTCATACACTGCCCGACATATCACGTCCCGTTCTGTTCCACCTTGCACTGCCAACCGTTATCGGTTTACGAGACTCCGGTTGTGGTTTGATACAGATCGTGTTAAACTTGTTGATGACGTCAGATCTCAGTAGTTTCGCGTACATCGGGGTCCTATAGAAAGGGTCATATACTGCCTGATAAATCACGATCCTTTCTCTTCTCTCTTACTGTTCTTTCCTTCTACACATTCTTTCAATACAATTTTTGTCTATTAATATCATCAGCATAGACAATATATCTTATAACTAGACATCTGTACTATATTATCTACTATATGTTGCTCAACCTGGAACATGCCTTGTACCATATGTGTAGTGTACTAATAATTAAGTGTGTGTGTCCTATCCAATGTTCCTCAAAGGCTTCCTCTGTGGACAATAACGATCTGACAACCTCGCTCTATCTATAAAAAAAGTCGACGCATGTGAACAGACCGCAAAAAACAGAATGTAACATTACACTGCTGTTTCAATAATATGTGCCAAATATTTTACTTTAAATTGAAAACTTGATAACTAACATTTAACTTCTACTATCTAAGATCTTTTAGTTAAGTTTATTAGTGTGGTATGTTCAACTTTTTTTATTGTTTATGTTAGTGTTAAACTTTAACCTCTCGGTATATGTTTATCATTATTTGATGTGAAGTGGTAAGAACCGTCCTGTTGACTCAGCGCTTAGTACGTAACGATTTTAAGATTTTGTTGATAAAAAGTCATATTTAAAATTTCGAGAGTTGTTTATGAATGAGATTTGCATGCGTTAAGCCATTTACGAATTAATTCATAGTACAACAATTCATGAAGAGAATATACATAACACAAAAATTCTTGTAGCCTTTGTAAAATGCATTCTTTCGTGTGAATACACGATTTTTGAATTTGAAATAATTATACTAATGTGAGTTATAATTTTTAAATATTTTAAATAGGGTGTGTTATTTGTTGGTCTGTTTACACAGGTTTTCATAAATTTTCAATATTTCATCTTCATATTTTAAACTCAGTTAAGTGGTTACCTGAATCGTAAATTGTATACTTGTCATATTTCGAGATGAAGAATATAAATAATGGTGTTTCGTTTAAAGTTCGTCTGAGAGTATGTGCGCGAATAGTAAGACATTCGATTCAATTTATTGTTACATATAAACATTCACTGTTTTTATGTAACAATAAATTGCTAACAAAATTTTAACTCAGCAGATCAATATAAACCACGAGTTTAACAATGAGAATTAGTTTATATTCCACCATGACCACAGACCTGTAGAGACTTTCTCCAGGGAAATGGCTACATCTGGAGAAACAGCGGTTCCGCGGTTGCGCACGTTTGCCGCTTCTGGAGCGAAACATTTACTCTCTTTTAAAGGGATTATTAGTCATTAAACACAGTTATTATAATGATAGAACTTGTATCTGTCATGTTGTTTTATCAAGTGATGGTTCTCCAACATTTTATTTTTTTTAAAGATTGTAATAGACATGTTATAACATTCAATGAAGGAAAGTTCACCAGTGATAAAGAGTTAATAAACTGCAGAGAGTATTCAACGTCCTCCCCATCCACTCATGCAAGCATAATGTTGAATAAGTTTGTGCCATCCACCCACACAGAGCTTGCTGGTCTTATGACATGCTGGTTATTAAGAAAGTTCCTAGTTCTTAATAGATAGATTTAGTTATTTATCTTTCAATTAGTAATCTAAAGCTGACACTTTATCATAGTACTGTAGTCCAGCTACTTGGAGGCTAACTATTGCAGAGATTGTAGGCGATAGGCTTAGTCCTCAATACAAACTCGGCGTCCACTCAGTGAGTTCCATCGATAAGGACACTAGTAGAGAATTGTTGGGTGCTGGTCAGAGTGCAGATATTATCTAGAAAATAATTAAAAACCGGGCTTATCAGTTAGCTAAAAATCAAATCAATACTGCATGATCCGGATTAGACGCTAAGCTGCAGGTCGTTTATTTTTCCTGGCTATTGGGCTATTTATAAATGGCTCTTTCTAAGGAAGAGTTGACCTTGGTTAGTAACAATGACTACACTCATCACAATCACTTACTGCTATATTCAGCCATATCTTAACGATCTTATAATTAAAGAAGTAAATATGACACTAATTAGATTAAATATTTATAATAATTTTATTCAGTTTAAATAAAATTGTAAAGTATCGTTAGATTAAGACGTGTGCAACATGAACACAATTAAGACGTGTGCAACATGAACACAATTAAGACGTGTGCAACATGAACACAATTAAGACGTGTGCAACCTGAACACAATTAAGACGTGTGCAACATGAACACAATTCTTAAGGAAATGGCGCATCATAATAATTACCTGTAATGGCCCCTGCGATGTAATCTAGAAATCACATTTAAACCGAGATGAGAGTTTTAATTAGTTTTGTCATCGTTCAGACCCTGAGTTGTTTTATTTAATAGCTATCACTTTTTCATTACCTCCTGCATTAATGACAAACTAAATTAAATATAGTTTGAAATTAAATATATGTATGAGATTATAAATGCTGTAAGTATGACAATTTTACTTCTGTTAGTAAACGAGTATGTTGGGTTCCCAGATTCTCCTTAGTTGGTAGGTCTCCCGGATACTCCTTAGTTGGTAGGTCTCCTGGATATCCTTAGTTGGTAGGTCTCCCGGATTCTCCTTAGTTGGTAGGTCTCCCGGATACTCCTTAGTTGGTAGGTCTCCTGGATGTCCTTAGTTGTTAGGTCTTCCGGATTCTCCTTAGTTGGTAGGTCTCCTGGATGTCCTTAGTTGGTAGGTCTTCCGGATTCTCCTTAGTTGGTAGGTCTCCTGGATGTCCTTAGTTGTTAGGTCTCCCGGATTCTCCTTAGTTGGTAGGTCTTCCGGATTCTCCTTAGTTGGTAGGTCTCCTGGATGTCCTTAGTTGTTAGGTCTCCCGGATTCTCCTTAGTTGGTAGGTTTCCGGATTCTCCTTAGTTGGTAGGTCTCCTGGATGTCCTTAGTTGTTAGGTCTCCCGGATTCTCCTTAGTTAGTAGGTCTCCCGGATTCTCCTTAGTTGGTAGGTCTTCCGGATCCTTGAAGTCATATTCGTAGGCCTTAGGGCCAAATTGAAATACTTAGAGGCTCACTAGCTTTACACATAAATAGTTTTAACTACTATAACCTATTTAAATACTTTTGAAACCTTTAGAATTAAAAAAAATTTAAATCTTTTTCCAATTAAATTAATAGTCCAATGAAATAAATAACATATGTTGTAATTGAATCCATCTATTTAACAAAATTATTAACCATTCAGTTGAATGGGGAAAGTAGAAGTTTGATTGAATTTGAATGTCAATTGTTCAAGGCAACACTGGACTTGAAATAATAAAATGTGAACTTTAAATCAGTCTGAATCTTGTTTCTCAGTGAAATGTAATTGAAACAGCTTCACAGTTTACCGGAGTCTGCTTCTACGTTTTGTTACAATGGAAACCAAACATAACCAATTACTTGACACTGTATATATATAGAGGCTATATATATATATATATATATGTTTCATTTTAACTATACTATGTAAGACAGAATTTAAATATTCATTTATACAAACCAAATTAAAATAGTAGCATTTCACACAGTTTTAGTCGTTATTGAGATTAATTGTAATATTTAAAATGATTTGATTTAAATAATACATAGAAAAAATAACATTTTTATATAAATGTTCGTATAATTCCTAAGTTTATCAATCGCTCTCCCATGAAGTCGTCTAGTAAAATACTTAGGCCGGCCCCAAATAAATGTTGATGTCGGGGTTGTAAGTGTGAGTTTATACCCTATAACTCCTTTTAATGATCTACTGTCATAAACGATGATAATAAATCTTTCTATTAGTCTGAAAATGTTAAAATTACTTTCTGAAAACCCCACTAAAACGAAGTATGTGGATGTTTATAAAACTATTGATTATTGTATAGTAGGAAGAGCTTATTTTGTAAATAATATTTGCAATGTATCAAATGTTTGTAAAGTGATTAATTGATAGTTTGAAAGTAATCATAAAAATGTACTATACTTATAATAGCCATCTGTCTAAAATAAATCTAAACTATAAAAATACACATGTATTATTTAACCAGAATTTTAAATTAAACGGATAAAATTAAAAAAAGTTGAAGCTTTCTACATTGGTGCAACTTTTCACAATTTTTCTTTCAATCGATCTGTAGTTAAAATTTCTCAACAAATTATATCAACGTTAACAGCAATAATTAAACGTGATATAGAGACTCTTTAACCAACAGGCACAAGTTTATATTTAATACACTATTCGTGGATCTGGAAAAATTGCATAAGCTTGTTTGAGCATAAATTTATCGTAAACTTTACAAGAAAATTAATTTTCAAAAGTGCATGTATACTTTCCAAAAATATTAATTTCTTAGAGTTTTTAAGAATATAAAAATCTATGAAAACATTAGAAAATATCCTACAGAAGTTGCTTCTAAAAATAAAATAGTATTTTTAGTTTCTTCCTTATTCTCTCATTATTTTTATGGATTACTACGTTTTCCTAAAGAACCTAAATAATTATCCTAAAAACAAGCAACTACACATTATAATACTAAGTTTGATGATTTATTTCTCGTCCCTACCTATCGTAACCTGACTCTGAAAAATGAGTTTGGTTCTGCAATAAATGTATGCATTCTTCCAGCCTGGCTGAGAGAAGAATATTTGAACTTAAGGTTTAGTAGCTTTTCTTTCATCTTAGTAATTTATAATTACTCTGACTTTTAAATATCTGCTTGGATTAAATATGAGTACTAGGATAGTATTGTATTTCGCTTTTGAACTGTTTATGTTTGTAAAAAATATGTGTTGTTTATTTTAGAATTAAGAAACATTGTAATATATCTTGTGATAACAATAATGTAATAATATCTTGTTGAAGCTTATTTGGACTTTTTACCTGTCAGTGGCTAATAAACACATTTCTTTTTTGCTGAATATAGTAAATTATTTTCTATTAAAGCATGTTGAGGTTATTAATGGAAGTTCTTTTTACGTATATCATTTTAAAGATAAACTGTATAATAATCCGTGTGTTTAAAAGCTGAAATGAACTAAAATGGTCTAATTACTTGAAGTATGACAGAATTTCGAAGGTTTTTGTAGTAATTATTGTTTTAAAAGCTAAAAATTTCAGTAACTGAGAAAAACGGCACACCTGAGGCTTGTTTGTATTAGAATATGAACAGAATCGTGATTTGTCAACAAATCACAAATTGTGAAACAAAAGTTGTTTCAAGTTATTTGTTCAAACAAGTAACTTGAAACAACTTTAATCATTAGGTTTGTTCTAGTTTATGTGTCACTAAATAATGTTCGAGCAGTCACGCCAAAAATTCCCATATAATGTAGGCATTAAAATTTACGTTGTGGTTCGTATTTTAATAAGATTTATATTAGTGAAATAAAATTGGAGGGTAGTTGCTAAAATATTAGGTAGTTATAATTGAACTTGCTATTTAAATGGTGGGGTAAGGTAGAAATAAACAATCAAACCACTTTTATGAACATATTTATTTAGTACCGGTATATAAATATTGGAATATTCCTTAATTTAACTAGTTTACACAATTGAATGTATAAGCTATGTAATACACACTATATCAAATATTCGTTTGAAAAAGAAGATACAAGCTTAAATATAGGAATATCAGTTTAAGATGCAAGTAACAGGTAACCTTTTTCCAACAATATTTTAACTCGAAAAAAACCGAGAGAATGCATATAGTATAGTTTTAGATAGTTAGTTATTAGCATTGGATTGCTCATGATAGTAGATCATTTTTTGAAATTTCCAATGCTTCAAGTGTTCCTTTAAAAACTTGAAGCATTGGAAATTTCCAAATATTATCTTTTAATCGATTTTCGGTAAGTAAGTATCAAAAACTTCAAAATAACTTCGAAAGAAAATTTATTGTAAAAGACCATTTATAAAAGATAAAAATGTCAAAATAAGTACTTATTTTAAAATAATCAATCAATAAAATAAGTTTAAGTCCATTAATTAACAAAGTTGCAATAGGACACGTCAATGATTACAATTAGTACTGTACTAAAACTACTTAATCGTGAAAATTCATAAAAAATAAGTTGTTATAAAATAAAACATTTACATAATTTAGGAGGCATTTACACTAGAGTTCAAAACTTCATCATTATTATACATTAGATTATCTAGTAACCACTTGTACAGTTGCCTCTTAAATTGTTTTACAGGCATATTTCTTGCACTAACTGGAAATTTATTAAAAAAGGTTAAACAATATAGCAGGTAACCTGAGCCAAACTTTACAAGTCTGTGTTGTAGTATGTCAAGTCTGTACTTATATCTTGTGCAGTGCTGATGCATGTCCTGCCTGGTGGCGACTGTTATTGGGTATTATTGCTTTACAATACTTATTCCACTCGTTTATATGGATTTTTATTTGTTTAGTTGTTTATCGTATTAAAATATGTAAAGTAGACTGTATTTTCTATTCAAAATGTAAGGAGTAGTTTTTAAGTGTTGTTAGAAGGTAGTTGAATGTGATTGGCCAATAAAATTGCACCCTTTTACGACTTTCAAGAGGCTGAGCAAGTTGAGGTAATTTATTTTGGATCTTCTCCATCCTGCCTATTTATCCAATTTGACGTGGAGACACACAAAAGTGCCAGTCTCTAAATCTTTCATCCCAAAAATCAATAAATATCCAGTGAGTCAACATTTGTTTGTACTTAACTGATCTCTTAATAAGTCCTGCTGAGAGATTGGTCCAAAAATAACATAATAGACAAAATAACGTTTAATTTTTTGGCTGATTTTACTTAATTAGATTCAGCATATTTTACTTTAGAAAATAATATTTCCACATAGATAGTGAAGCTAAGAATATACATTATTAAACTAGTAAAATAATAAACATTTTTATGATAGAAATCATGGAACCCTAATATAAATGAAGAACGGTGAGAAGTTCTAGGGATCACTTTTATCAAAATATAATCAAAACTTGTTTATATCCCTTTACATACAGATATTATGTGTTTACTAATGACAATTCATTTTCAATTTTTTTTTAACAGCAAACACTTTGATAACAAAAAATGCACTTATATTTTTGTACGCGACTTTAATATTTACATCAATAATAAAAAACAAAAATAGTCAAATATATACAATTAAAATAATGTCTTTTGAGTTATCCATTATAAATAAACTTATAACAATCGAAGGAACATTCTCTGGTATACTTGGTCAGTTAATTGCCATTATAGGCTTGTATTTGTTATAATGATAGAACGACATTGATATGTCCTAAGTAATGATAGTTGGACTTTGATAATCATTCAACACGTGACGCTGTCATAGAGCTGCCGTGTGTATGTACAATTTACTCCTATATTTACAGTAACGCCTGAATTCGTAGTACTTATGTCTCCTGTTGTTTTTAACGTTGTACTAGTTTTTTGTTTTTGTCCAGCAAAAAACTACTAATCCCTATTTATAAGATAATCATTGCACTCGTGATAGTGTACTTTCTAACAAAACCTATATTCAGTGGCTCTATGAGACCAACAAATATTATCATATGTTTCGTTTCAAGTGATCTACTATATATACATATTCCGTAACGGTAAGCGAATCGGTCCCTACGAAATTTCTCAAGCTACAAACAAGGTAAGATAGCTTGATTACATTCATTTTAAATCTTAAGAGCGATGGACGGTTGGAAAAATATCATAAAGGAAAAAAAATGCTTGGCTCCACCTCACTGGCCCTAAAAGTTCGTTATTTTCTATCACTACAGTGTTTTTATTAATAGCACAATAGCTGTTTATGTTTATACTGTTTGTGCTAGTGTAAACATTGTGTATATATTTAAAAAAACCGTCTGATTTTTTATTAAAAAAAAAATCTGTTAGAAAAAAAAACAATATTAAACATTTGTTCTGTTGTTTTTAATATTCCTCCTGATGTCATTGTTGTGATAAGTCACAGACCGAGTGCGAAGGTCAGGGTGGAACGAGCGGAGTGAGTGACTGGGCTAACATGCAGACTAGAGTTTATTTTTGAACAGGACGTACCCTAGTTCAAAATTAAAAGCCTTCTAAAGAAAATACATAAAAATCCATTTACATATGACTGAATATGAGGACTTTGGTTACGTATGGTTGGGTGTACATCAAGACGAGAGGGTTCTTCGAGAAGTAACAGAAATGTCAAAGGTTAGAGAAATGAGATGACTTTTTTCTTTTTATTTTATAAATGGCACTAATCCCTCCATAACTTCTGCTTCCCAACTTTCGTGAACAGTCTTTTTTAGGAATAATCACAAAGTCAATATGTGTGTTTAGGTGGTGGATAGATGGGCTATCTTTCGTTAATTAGAAATAGACGAAAGTCGAGTGACAGACGCACTACTTCACCATGTTGTGTTTGTACATAGGGTGGGTGGTTGGTTGTCATATGCCAGCAGGTGTGATATAGTTAAACATAACACAATTGAATTTGCACCTTCTGAACGCAGAGTCGATAACGACAAACAGACCGTGACGTATATGTTGATGACGTCAACCCTATGACCTCAGTTAATTTATTTTTTCCTTTGCTAAGTGTCCTTAAATTTTGTGTTGCTTTAAGAGTTTTGAAAAAAAAAACTATTGCTTAGTCATATATTGGAATAGAGAAGAACTTAATGTAATTGTCTTCTGGAATTTGTAAAGAATTCGTTTATCCCATATGTATTTTAGGGGTGGATTTTTTTCATTCAGTTGGAGAAAGAGGTGTTGACTGTGAAACAGGTTTAAAAAAAGTTAAAAGTTAAAGTTCGTCTTATTTTACCAGGTGAGTTACGGCTAACAAGCCCTCTCTAACACTTAACCTGGGGACCAATGGCTTAACGTGACTTCCGAACCACTGGGAGCGCCAGGGCAAAAACCTTTAGTGATCATGTCGGGAATCGAACCCGGACAATTGCGTGGCAAGCCAACGCCTAAGCCCCTTATCTGCAGCCGCTCCAAAGGTTTAATTTTGTGATACAAGTACTTTGTACTATAGATTTTTGTTTTCAATTTTACGTTTACAATGTGGATTTAACAAGTTTAGTCTTTTGTTTCAGTAGCTGGAAAGAAAATCTATTTAAAAATGGAAGTGTTATTTTCGTATGTTTAAATATGATATTACAGTAACAAAATAACAACTTGTCAACCTCTTTTAGAAATTCAGAGGAAGGTTTATAAATTAAAGAATATATATATTTTGTAATATGTAAAAATTATAAGGTTGCCAAAGAAGTACTACTAGTTACTAAAAAATACAGTCATAATATTTAGTTAAAAATAGTGTTTAGTAAAATTACATACATTTATATAAATTTATGTGAAGTGAGTTTCAATTGAATATCCGCTGTTTGGAACCATTGTGCTCGTTGGTCCAATCAGTTTAGTCGTTCCACTAGCGCAGTTGTGTTGATTAAACACTTGGGGTCGAATTAATTAAAGCTGTTATTGTGGTTGTGTCACTGTTCAGGATATGAAGAATTACCACTTATTCTAGCGACGAGCTGTGCATACACAATTGCCAACGGAACTAAACAAGTGACGACTGCATTCTGTATCTCGTGAATAGCTCAGTCCTAGAGGTAAAACACTAACTTAGTTCTAGTGATAAAACGTTGAAATTACACTCTATAACTAGTGTAAAAGTTAATTATAGAGGGAAAACACTTATCTATACACTTTATATCTTATACAAAACTTAGTTTTAGGATTAAATCTTAAGGTTATGATTTATAGCCTATGTAAAACTTAGTTCTAGTGATACAAAATTCGAGTCTGCACTTTATATCTTATGAAAAACTTAGTTCCTGTTATAAAACCTCGAAATTACGCTTTATATCTTGAGTAAAACTTCACTTTATATATTGTATATACCTAGGTACTAGCGATAAAATCTTGAGGATTTTAACTATGAGGAGTTGATAGTTAAAGTTAAAGATCGTCTTATTTTACCAGGTGACGTTACGGCTAAGAAGCCCTCTCTAACGATTAACCTGGGGACCAACGGCTTAACGTGACTTCCGAACCACGGGAGCGAAAGGGCAAAAACTGTTAATGGTCATATCGGGAATAGAACCCGGACAAAAACTGTGTGGCTAGCCAGCGCCTTAGTCCCTTATCTACGGCCACTCCAATTTGATTGTTAAAACACCCCGAAGTATCTTTCTACATTTGGAATATGACTCAATCGTAGAAAATATTCCTGGGTACTAATACTACTAAAAATTGGTTATTTTTGTCTACGTAATACATTCTAATGATTGTCAATTAAGTCTCAGTAATAATAATAAGCCGAAACCCACAAGAGTTATGCGTATTAGATTTGTGTTCACCTCGTCGGGGTCCAGCATTCGTTACCAGGATGCGCTTTTGAAGTCGAAGTTCCCACTTGTCTCACGATACCAGGTCGACATTGGGGACTTGAGGTGGCATCCGTGACTCTGAATATCCTATAATATAGAAATGTTTTGAAAACGTTGTCTTATAATTTAAATTCCAGTATTTAAAACGTTGTCTAGCATAGTATTTTTAAACGTCCCGTTCTTCGTGAAAACTACTCCATTTACATCCCCACTTTCGACCAAAGTTGTCCCACCCACTCACCATTCTTATGAATGCGAATGCTCGTCTACCATAGGATGAATGGTGGCATAAAAACGTAAACCCGTGCTTTGAACTCTCCATACTTCATACTCACTTTCATTGATTTCAGATTACGCTCTTGAGCTCATCAAAGATGTCTGACATTTTTCTACCGTTGCATATTAAGATTAAGTGTCCAATCAATTTCACTGGTACTGCTACTTGTTAAACAACTCTTCAGAGAAAGCTTACTAGTTTAACGACCGGATTTCCGATGATGATTGAATTCAGTGGTGTTGAGCCAAATATTTTCAACACTCTTGTAATAGTACATTTTAACATTACATCCTCAGTTATCTGAGATAGCAAATTGCTAGAGTATAAGACAAGAAATGTCACCCTGGTATCTGTAGTTTGTAGTTTTCCCTAGCTTCTTTGCAAGAGGTTGATCATTTGTGAGCTGAGCGTTGTTGTTAGACCGTGACAGTCCACAGAAAACAAACACTGATGAGCGAATGGAATTCATCAGTTTTCAACTCTCTCTATCATTCTTGTTCATACGGCAACGCCGCATGCATGAACCTGCAGATAGAGTTCTTGTGTCGGTGAACATCACGCACAGTTTTACCTACATCATGAGTAGTCTATGGACTGATAGTTTTCTAAGCCACAGGTAAGCCCTTGGCTCGTAAGGTGACATTTTACAGGCCAGGCGGCAGGCTGAGGTGTACCTCCATCTTCTTGACATAAGTCTGCTTGAAAGAATAGACTGATGTTTTTGGTTTATGTAATAGATACAATTCATATACAAAGTTGATAAATCACAATCCACACCTAGTTGATTCCAGAAGAAATTTAAAAACTGTTTTGCGTTACATTTATTTCTATTTCAGAAATGCTTCTTACATCAGAAGAAGTGTTTATCAGATTTAGTCATGTAGATATTAATAATATTTAGCTATTCATTTTAAGTTTCAGCTATCTTATCACTTGATATCTTACAGCTGTTCATCTTGCTTGGTAAAGATACGATTCGTTGGAATACAAATACATATGACAGAGAATTTGTAGTAGACTTAAATATAATAATATCATAATTATATTATTATATTTAATAAAAATTGAGAGTTTGCATAATGTTTTAGTTATATAATTCGTTATTACACTAATATTATATTTTGTTGTTTTTTTATAAATTTTATTTATGTTAGTTGAATTTTTATTGTTGTGCATATTATCAACTGGTTAACTGATACTATCACTCGTTTATTTGTACTATTACGGGATGCTCATTTGCATGTTAAGCGTATTTAGTGTACATCTTTTTTATAGCCTAAGTTATATTGTTTATATATATATATATATTATATTAGTACCACCCTACGTGTATGGGTGGGCGGGTGGGTTAGTACCACCGTACGTGTATGGGAGGTCAGGTGGGTTATATATATATATATATATGTATGTATGTATGTTTATAATTATCTTATGGTTCGTGTATTATGGTTTAAATTGGAAATGTTTTGTGCTGGACTGATCGAAGAACTTTATCAAGAATTCTTACTCTGCTGCATGTATTGTTAGATGTATAATAATTAATGCTACATTGTAATTGGCATTGCTGTTATGTAGCATTCACAAAAAATAAATAAATAAATAATCAGTTATATAATGAAATGCGGTCAAAATGATCATCGTAATGTGTTGTACTTAGTCTTACTTCACAAGGGAATTATACCCACATAAATGACAACCAATTATTTTACGAGGCTTAAATAAGAAGAATGATTCATCAAATATTTTATTTTTTTTATTATCGTTTGTTGGACTTGATAGTAATCAATTACTGTTTAGACGTTATACCACTGTATGTGTATTGGATGGTAGGTGGGTTGATACCACTGTACGGGTACGAGAGGGTTGGTCAAGACCACCGTCCGTGTATGGGTGAGCGAGTGGGTCAAAAATTTAAGTATATATCAAATTGCTTTTAATATTAATTTACGTGTAGGGGTCAATGGCCATGTTTGTTGTATTTAAATATTTATTTTGCTTTATTATACTTATTAATTTAAAGATAAGTTACTTATAATTTAGTAACGTACTAGTTATTATCACTTATAAATAGAATTTAAAATGAATTCCAGTTTCTGTTTTCAGGTACGTATATTGAAATGAATACAGATTTAAAACAATACAAGTAAACGTCACACAACACAAATTTATTACAATATAAGCACAAAATGCACAAATATATTACAATACAAGTACAAAATGCACAAATATTATGGTGATCGATTTCGGTGAACCACGCTCACCTTCCTCAGACCAGAGGGATTCACAAATGATTCTTTTGTGAATCCCTCTGGTCTGAGGAAGGTGAGCGTGGTTCACCGAAATCGATCACCATAGTATTTGTGCATTTTGTGCTTATATTGTAATAAATTTGTGTTGTGTGACGTTTACTTGTATTGTATATGTACCAACACGTATTATGCTAATTAAAAAAACTATATAGATTTAAAACGTAAGTAAATAAAAATAATACTGTTATTAAGATGCTAGTCTCAAGATATCCAAGAATATGGTTTGGAATACACATAATGGTGAAAACGGTTGGGTGTAGCCTTTGTTACTAAGGTCGACTATTCTTAATAATAAAGGACCATTTGCTAATGGCTCAATATTCAGTGTAACTAAAAAGCCTAAAGATTACTGTGGAATCCGAACCAAGTAGCAAGGTTTGCACTGATTTTTAGTCTGATAAGCGTGGTACTCACTTCTCTCCCTGGCACAACATACAAATCCTGACTCACCCAACACTGACATCCCGTTGGGAACCTTTCATTTGACGGTAAGCGGTATTTTAAGTAAAATGTTACCAAAAGTCTACATAGAACTTAGCTCGAAAATAGCTGGATCACAGCACTAAACATCATCGTCAGCTTGTAATGACCCACTTAGGACTACAGTACGTAAGACATATTAACTTTATTCCAAATCATATCAGCGCAGAAATTGTTCTCACCGTTTATTTTTCATTGTCAAAACTATATTTTTAACTGTATTTCTAGATACTAATTTACTGTCTTTGCTAGCATTGCTTTTGTATCATATGAATTATACATTTAAATGTAGCTTTTCTGACCATATATTATTGTTATTTATGTTAAATCTTATCGCTATGAAATAATAATAAGACTAGGGAATGATGTTAAAAACAAAGATTGATCGAATAATTTTAAAACTGATTTCCAAGAACATTACGTTATTGTTATAGTTTTCATTTATTTTCTTTTATGATTAAGTTTTACCATTGTTAAATTTATTATAAATAGTACAGATTTTCCTGTCTCAATGCCTAATATATAAATAAACTGGGCATTATCAAAAGGAGTATGCTCTAATTAAAGTATAATAGTTATAATACTATAATGTAGTGGGGGGAGGGGTGCAAAAGGATTAGTAAAGATTGCTTTTTGTAATCACATTGCAGATATTAGCATAACACTATTTCTTTTTGGATTTATTTGCTCCAAGTACGTATAGCTTATGGATTTATGTTTCTTACTTTCCATTCATTTGCTGTACCACTTTTAAACAAAGTGAAATAGAGTAGCTCCTTTCATCTCAATAATACCACAAACTTCAACCAATTCTAAATGTTTTCTTGTTATTTCAAACGCCTGAATTCACAACAGGAAACTTTGTCAAACTAGTTTTCTCTTGTTTACCCATAGCGAGTTTTGTTATACTAAACTAGTCCTGACATTGAAATAAATAAAATAAAATATATTTTGTATTCTTATTTAGATGTATATATCTTTTTGTCACAAACTCTGAGTATTCAATAAAAACTTTTACACTATTATTGGTATTATTTGAGAAAATAAATAATGTAGTCAATATTTAATTACATATCTGCAATAAAAATCTTTACCATTAGTTTTTTATTCTTTATTGCTGTTTTTTTTATGTTTTATACGCCGTTATAGTGCACTAAAATAAGTTTATTTATAATTAGTTCAATTAAAATATATTTCGCAAAAATTTGTTTCATTCTCAAGATAAAACTAAATGACAACTCTCCCCCACATATTTCTGCGTGTTTATAATCTATAATGTCGACAACGAATGCGTTATTCACATTTCACCGGAAACGCGACTACTGTGTAAATGTAAGGTTTTTTTCTTTACATTCTTTTGGATCCTTTAATATGCACATTAAGATCCCGCCCAGCTATAAAATATGTCTACGGTATCATTAAGGTGAGTATTTTATTTTAACGTTGCCCATACATTATTTCTATTATATTTGAAACACTTTTAGATATTATGGTACTTTTATCAATAAAATATTTTGCATTTCAAATTCAATGCCACGGAAATGTTTGTAAAATCTTTCACTTTTTGTCTTACGAGAAAGCTGGTTTTCAGATAGTTATTTAATAATTTTAAGGAACTTATCATCTTACTATTCATATTCCACTACAAGTTGTAGGTCTATGACTAAAATTTCACACCTATCAAAAACAAAATCACTTAATCAGAAATGCCAACTAAATTCAGAGTCCAAAAGACAGAGAAGTCCTGTTATTTTTTAAACAGCAACAAAAAGATAGCAAAATACTACTAAGTAGCTGTTAAAAAATTTTTGTTTATTTTAATTTTTAAGGAATCCACTAAGTTGTTACAAAAGTTCTTTTATAATTGATTGATATTTGTAATTTTATAATTATCTAATGATAGCGATATGTAATTTTATCAAACTTGTATTATAAGCTCATGTACATTACACCATTATTTATTCATGTATGGCATATTACACCCTAATTCATCTTCTTCAAATTGTGTATGATAACTCAAAATGTGTAGGCATTATACATTTCTAAAAGGTTTTAAATGATTTTGTATTGGTCTATTAACTAGTTGGACTTAATTAAAATTGGCCACCTCCAAATGCAGAGTATTTTATAAATAGATTTGCATTATGTAATTTCAAATTACGAGGACTAGCCCACAAAACTTCTATACCCCCATAACGTTCAGTATTCGGTCGCCATCTTCCCCACAAGGGCCTTGCCACACATACAGAGCCTGGATGCCTTGGTCCCCAATATGGGCCTAGGCGCGGTGACGCTACTGCCATCTACTCCCGCGCATTTCAATGAATCGGAACTGCTCTATTTGGTAACACTTGAAGAGTAACGGGTGTTCCCCGTAAGAAACTAGTTGATTTTAAAATAATATTTGCTATGTATAATTGTTGTTAACAACTAAAATCACATGTTAGTTTGAACCCATGTTCAAACTAACGTAGGTTCAAATATTTTAAAAATAAAAACTTGCAGAGAGAACTTTATCTATACTGAAATTCTCTCTGCAAGTAGAAAATTTTGTGTTTTTTTAGAGTAGCTTAAAGGTTTGACTACGTTATACAGACTCCTATCGTGCTTAAAAAAAAGAAAGTATAATACAAATTTTACCCTCTACGTGCGTAATTTGTACGAGAAAACAGGTGAATTTAACCACGATGAGGGTATTAGTGTTTGTTGATTTTTAAATATTAAATATAATTTTAATGTTATTAAAAATATTTAAATACATTTTAAAAAAAGGCATTTTATTATTAGTTTAGTGAATAATTTGAAAGTGATGAATATATAAAGTAACATACCCGTCAGCTGGCTTTCTATGAAAGTTATATTTCAGTTTGTTGAGTAGTCAGTGAGACTGAGCTGCCACAACCAGATGGAACGTGTTCAGAGAGGTGGAACAATCCTCCACAAGTAAAGTTATTATATGTTGCTCTACTTTTTTACGGAGAAGGAATTTTAATTTACCAAGTTCCAATAACGAGAGAGTTTTATTTTGTTTAAAAAGATAACCACGCGTTTTTTATTATTAATTCATTAGATTATTAAGGTATTTAAAGTTTAGGGAAAGCTACATTGAAAGTAGTAAGATGTACAAGTAGTGCCTCTTATTTTGTTCAGCTGACTTTTCCTAAAATGCAAATTTTGTATGCCTATATTTTTAGTATTTTTAGCTTAAAATTGGGTATTGATTTTAACTAAAAATTGTAGCATATATATTATCTTTATTATTTGCATTTACTTTATCGTGGGTGCAGTAGTTTACTATTTTCCAAAAGACAATTTACAGTTTAAATAGGATGTCACATTGCTTTATTATTTGTGAAATATTTAACAGTTATTGTACAAAAACAAACAATAATTTGATCACTATGAGTATTTAGTTCAGTTTCTTTAGGATACTTTAAACGTTGGTTTTTTATTAAACAAATTCCATTCAAAATTAGTTTTAGGATTCCTTTAATTTTCAGTCTTCATATTAGTTCTCATTTTTCTCTTTGTAAGTCTCGAAACATTTCGCACTGAAATATATGTTGTTAATATTATGCAAATTCATAAGTAAACCTATTCTTGTTTTTCATTGATAATAGAAATGACCCAAATCAGTTTTTATCGTAATAAATTAATTTTAAAAGCTACTGGGGAGAATTATCTAGATATATGTGATTAACTTGTTTTAACTAATGGAATATTTTCTACTCCTCACAATCATAATAAAAATACTAGTAAAGTTATCGTACAAAATATCTTTGAATAAAACGAAGCGCTATACAACAAGAGAGGCTCGGGCATTGTTTACATCAATATGTCACTGTCATAAGGTTCTAAAAATATAAGGCAAAAGCCGATAAAGTGGCAATAAAACAAAAATATTTTAAAAAGTCCTAATATCAAAACAATGACTATCAATAAACCCGTTCTAATAATTATATTACTTTTTTTTGGAAAATCTAATAATAAAATAAAAATTACAGGTATTTTTTCAACAACTGAGGTATCAATCGCAATTTATGAATTACTATTCATGCACGTTTTTTATAGTAACTAGTCAGAATAATAACTACCACATCTATCTTTATGTACATTTAAACCCTTTTAACAAAATCCAAACTAGGCCTACTATCCAAAACGTTCCGTGTTTGTAAAATGACTCCACCTATATCATGTGCATGTACAATAATGGTTGACAGTTAAACAAAAATGACTCCACCTATATCATGTGCATGTACAATAATGGTTGACAGTTAAACAAAAATGACTCCACCTATATCATGTGCATGTACAATAATGGTTGACAGTTAAACAAAAATGACTCCACCTATATCATGTGCATGTACAATAATGGTTGACAGTTAAACAAAAATGACTCCACCTATATCATGTGCATGTACAATAATGGTTGACAGTTAAACAAAAATGACTCCACCTATATCATGTGCATGTACAATAATGGTTGACAGTTAAACAAAAATGACTCCACCTATATCATGTGCATGTACAATAATGGTTGACAGTTAAACAAAAATGACTCCACCTATATCATGTGCATGTACAATAATGGTTGACAGTTAAACAAAAATGACTCCACCTATATCATGTGCATGTACAATAATGGTTGACAGTTAAACAAAAATGACTCCACCTATATCATGTGCATGTACAATAATGGTTGACAGTTAAACAAAAATGACTCCACCTATATCATGTGCATGTACAATAATGGTTGACAGTTAAACAAAAATGACTCCACCTATATCATGTGCATGTACAATAATGGTTGACAGTTAAACAAAAATGACTCCACCTATATCATGTGCATGTACAATAATGGTTGACAGTTAAACAAAAATGACTCCACCTATATCATGTGCATGTACAATAATGGTTGACAGTTAAACAAAAATGACTCCACCTATATCATGTGCATGTACAATAATGGTTGACAGTTAAACAAAAATGACTCCACCTATATCATGTGCATGTACAATAATGGTTGACAGTTAAACAAAAATGACTCCACCTATATCATGTGCATGTACAATAATGGTTGACAGTTAAACAACAATCGGAAGCCAATTTAATTACATTATATGAATATATATGAAAGAAAACAAACAATGGTTCATGTATTGTTTGTTGAAATTTGGCAGTGGAATGGTGTGGTGTATGGCTGGAGAGAAGTTGCCCAATTGCTGGCACTGATATTTGGTCGGATATACGTAGAGACTCAGCAGTTTAAAGCTTGGACCAATGTTTATGTGTTATGTTGGCAACTATGATGATTACCGATGTCACTCTAGTAAATATAACGATATTTTTAATTAACCAGCAATGATTTCCGCAATGAAATTAACTGGAGTCGTCTTTAATATCGAAACACAATTATAAATATAAAATCATCTAAAGTAACGTGGTAAAAATTCACAAATAACTAACTTATGTAAGAAAAATGTTATATAAGTTAGTTTTTATTTATTTGTTTATTTTGTATAGAGACTACGTGTTACTTTTCACTCTTTAGCTTAATTAAGATGGTCGGAAACAAACTTACTATCACACAACAATAATTGTACTGTAATAAATAATAGATTTTACAATCGTAGTAAATATTTCACAATACATTAAATAAACTTTAAAAAAATTATATTACAAATCAGTTTAATTCCGTTTAAGACTATTTATTCAAATTACACAGGTTGGTTATCTGAATAAATAGTTATATTGTTTTATTTATATTAAAATTATTCTATCCTATCAATTTATTTTTGTTCTCTTTTGATTGAAATAAATAGTTTTTATTTAAGCTGATGACTGCAAATTAGTTGAGGGTAGCAAATTAAGGCCAGGCTTAGAGCCCACGATTACATCCCGTAAATCCAATTTCTACTTCACTCGCCCAATTGCCAGTTAATTATCAAAGGATTGCCTCAATTGGTCCTGTATCCTTTTCAGCGGATCACTCAGGCTGGGTCACGTGATATGACTCGGCTTCGTGACGTCACTGGTACAAAATGAACGTCCCACTTCGATTTGTGCAACGTTGCAATATGTACAGGCAAATTATATTTTAGCATGAAAATTGCTCAGAACGTAAATGTATAATCTTCTTTAATATTTTATCGATATGTTAATCACCAATTAATGAAAATAAAATCATTCTATATTCTAATAAAATTAACTTTCTTTTGTTTATTTTATGTGTTGATTTTTATTTATTAAGAATACACTGATTGTTGTGGTGTGAGTAAATATTAGTTGAATCAGATAGAAAATAATGATATAGGAATGAAATTTAAAAAACCTTTTAATGGAAAATTATTGATTTTGTGAGCTAAAGATGTTAACGTGTATTGAGAGGTTGGTTAAAATTATTATATTAATTATAATGAGATTATTTAAATATTTGACAAAAATGTTCTCTTCTGCCATTTTTAAATCAAACTACATAATTGTATATTCACTGTTACCAACTTAGGTTAATTGTTTTCCTTAGAGTGCACCATTTACTAATAGCCCAATGCACAGGACAACTAAGGGATGTTCAGTTTTACGAGAAACCAAAACCACCTACAATCGGTCTGATACTCAACCCCTCCCTGCACAACACCCGAATCCTGGAAACTGTTTCATATGGTCACGTTGATGGAAACTATTGAGTGGTCGCCATGTTCGTGTACAATACTTAGCAACCAAGTACCTGGGTCTCAGCAATACGTCACAATAATGGCTTAGGAAACATCGTTTTTATCTTACTTTATACAGGGTGTTCATTAAAAAAAAAAAACGTCAAGACTTCGGATCAAGGCTGTGTAAATGAAAACTAACAAAACGTTTCGCATTAACATATGTCCTAAAACACAACACCTGTTTTCGTTTGTCTGTCTGAATGTGTTTTCTACTTAATTTGCCATATCGTAATAACCCATCATGCTATAATCTTCAAACCATCGAGCATAAGGATTAATAAGGCCTGATTCAGTATAGTGTCAAGTTCTTACTTTCTAACATTTTTTTAATGGTGGCTATTTTTAGCTTTCAAAGCCTAATATCTTTAAAAGTATAAATTTTAAAAAAACTACAAGAGACAAGAAAATAGCAAAATTTTATTTTCTATAAAAGTGTATAAATATTTTTAAGTTCAGATCATTAGTAATTGAAAAGTTGTTTTTTTTTAATACAGTACATGCTAATATGGCAATTTTATCCAATTAGCATATATTGTATTATAAAAATTACAACTTATCAGTTATTAGTGATTCAAAGTAGGAACTTTATACTATGTACTGAGTTAAGTCTTATTAGTCTCCATACATGTACCGGGGTTGAAGATAATAGCATGAGGGGTTATTAGGATATCATAAATTATGAAAAAAACACATTCAGACAGACGAAAACTAAGTGTTTTAGGACATCTTTTTATTAGTAATTTTTTCTTAGGTTTCATGTATGTAACCATATCCTGGAGGGGTTTCTGTGAACACCCCGTATATCTCTTTGTTGTGAATTTAAAATCCGTTCGTTAATTTAGTTGGTACCTTTTGAAACGTTTACTATAACTTTTAACCCAACATTATAAAACTCCCTGAGACAGAGTTTCCCTCACTTATTTTACAAAGTACTGTAACATGAAAGGCCGCAAAAACATCCACACAAACACATTGTTTCCATTGATATATCTACATTTTTTTTGTATCAAAACTACATTGTATTTATTTTAAATCTTACATCTTGTAGTAGCTTGTTACTATTTTTTTGTAACTTTTGTATGCATCATGGCTAATAAGAGAACTATTTACTTTTACAATTATTTTTTTAACTGTGTTTAAATTAAATGATGTTTACCTTAATTTTGCTGCGTTAAATAACATATATACTTATATTTATTTAATTGTCTATAGTTAACATCCTAATAGCATAGTTATGCTCTGATGTTATTTTGAATGAATGTTGAGTGTAGTTGACTGAGTTTAGGCTTTATTACTTACGAATAGTCGATATAATGAAACACAACTCTAATATAGATCCTTGATGTGAACAACTTACGTCAGATTGGCTAACTTACAGCGATATTTTCATTAGATAACGATCGAACCCTGCACCTCAGAATTCCTTGTAAGTGTCCACGTTGATGTAAACCATTGATTGGACACCATGTTTGCTTTTATAAAGTTGTAAGAGAATTATAGCATTGATTGTAATGTTAGTTAACAGACAAATAAAGCACGAGTAAATAACAATGATACAAATTACCACAACAGTTTGAAAGGAGCTATAAGAGCTCTTCCTTTTGTGTTCAGACTTGTGAAGATTGCACTAATGGAATCGTAAACTTGCCTTGATTAGTGTAAAGTAGGTAACTTGATGAGCATGTAGATCCTCTGTTCTCTGCATGTCACGACAAGTGGGAGACCACTGTGCAGACGTCTCCTCTCAACTTGATTAAACTTGAGAAACTGTCTCCCTCCCGTCGTCTTGATGAGCATGTAGATCCTCTGTTCTCTGCATGTCACGACAAGTGGGGGACCACCATGCAGACGTCTCCTCTCATCTTGATTAAACTTGAGAAACTGTCTCCCTCCCGTCGTCTTGATGAGCATGTAGATCCTCTGTTCTCTACATGTCACGACAAGTGGGGGACCACCGTGCAGACGTCTCCTCTCAACTTGATTAAACTTGAGAAACTGTCTCCCTCCCGTCGTCTTGATGAGCATGTAGATCCTCTGTTCTCTGTATGTCACGACAAGTGGGGGACCACCGTGCAGACGTCTCCTCTCAACTTGATTAAACTTGAGAAACTGTCTCCCTCCCGTCGTCTTGATGAGCATGTAGATCCTCTGTTCTCTGCATGTCACGACAAGTGGGGGACCACCGTGCAGACGTCTCCTCTCAACTTGATTAAACTTGAGAAACTGTATCCCTCCCGTCGTCTTGATGAGCATATAGATCCTCTGTTCTCTGCATGTCACGACAAGTGGGGGACCACCGTGCAGACGTCTCCTCTCAACTTGATTAAACTTGAGAAACTGTCTCCCTCCCGTCGTCTTGATGAGCATATAGATCCTCTGTTCTCTGCATGTCACGACAAGTGGGGGACCACCGTGCAGACGTCTCCTCTCAACTTGATTAAACTTGAGAAACTGTCTCCCTCCCGTCGTCTTGATGAGCATATAGATCCTCTGTTCTCTGTATGTCACGACAAGTGGGGGACCACCGTGCAGACGTCTCCTCTCATCTTGGTTAAACTTGAGAAACTGTCTCCCTCCCGTCGTCTTGATGAGCATATAGATCCTCTGTTCTCTGCATGTCACGACAAGTGGGGGACCACCGTGCAGACGTCTCCTCTCAACTTGATTAAACTTGAGAAACTGTCTCCCTCCCGTCGTCTTGATGAGCATATAGATCCTCTGTTCTCTGCATGTCACGACAAGTGGGGGACCACCGTGCAGACGTCTCCTCTCAACTTGATTAAACTTGAGAAACTGTCTCCCTCCCGTCGTCTTGATGAGCATGTAGATCCTCTGTTCTCTGCATGTCACGACAAGTGGGGGACCACCGTGCAGACGTCTCCTCTCAACTTGATTAAACTTGAGAAACTGTCTCCCTCCCGTCGTCTTGATGAGCATGTAGATCCTCTGTTCTCTGCATGTCACGACAAGTGGGGGACCACCGTGCAGACGTCTCCTCTCAACTTGATTAAACTTGAGAAACTGTCTCCCTCCCGTCGTCTTGATGAGCATGTAGATCCTCTGTTCTCTGCATGTCACGACAAGTGGGGGACCACCGTGCAGACGTCTCCTCTCAACTTGATTAAACTTGAGAAACTGTCTCCCTCCCGTCGTCTTGATAAGCATATAGATCCTCTGTTCTCTGCATGTCACGACAAGTGGGGGACCACCGTGCAGACGTCTCCTCTCAACTTGATTAAACTTGAGAAACTGTCTCCCTCCCGTCGTCTTGATGAGCATATAGATCCTCTGTTCTCTGCATGTCACGACAAGTGGGGGACCACCGTGCAGACATCTCCTCTCAACTTGATTAAACTTGAGAAACTGTCTCCCTCCCGTCGTCTTGATGAGCATATAGATCATCTGTTCTCTGCATGTCACGACAAGTGGGGGACCACCGTGCAGACGTCTCCTCTCAACTTGATTAAACTTGAGAAACTGTCTCCCTCCCGTCGTCTTGATAAGCATATAGATCCTCTGTTCTCTGCATGTCACGACAAGTGGGGGACCACCGTGCAGACGTCTCCTCTCAACTTGATTAAACTTGAGAAACTGTCTCCCTCCCGTCGTCTTGATGAGCATATAGATCCTCTGTTCTCTGCATGTCACGACAAGTGGGGGACCACCGTGCAGACGTCTCCTCTCAACTTGATTAAACTTGAGAAACTGTCTCCCTCCCGTCGTCTTGATGAGCATATAGATCATCTGTTCTCTGCATGTCACGACAAGTGGGGGACCACCGTGCAGACGTCTCCTCTCAACTTGATTAAACTTGAGAAACTGTCTCCCTCCCGTCGTCTTGATGAGCATATAGATCCTCTGTTCTCTGCATGTCACGACAAGTGGGGGACCACCGTGCAGACGTCTCCTCTCAACTTGATTAAACTTGAGAAACTGTCTCCCTCCCGTCGTCTTGATGAGCATATAGATCCTCTGTTCTCTGCATGTCACGACAAGTGGGGGACCACCGTGCAGACGTCTCCTCTCAACTTGATTAAACTTGAGAAACTGTATCCCTCCCGTCGTCTTGATGAGCATATAGATCCTCTGTTCTCTGCATGTCACGACAAGTGGGGGACCACCGTGCAGACGTCTCCTCTCAACTTGATTAAACTTGAGAAACTGTCTCCCTCCCGTCGTCTTGATGAGCATATAGATCCTCTGTTCTCTGCATGTCACGACAAGTGGGGGACCACCGTGCAGACGTCTCCTCTCAACTTGATTAAACTTGAGAAACTGTCTCCCTCCCGTCGTCTTGATGAGCATATAGATCCTCTGTTCTCTGCATGTCACGACAAGTGGGGGACCACCGTGCAGACGTCTCCTCTCATCTTGGTTAAACTTGAGAAACTGTCTCCCTCCCGTCGTCTTGATGAGCATATAGATCCTCTGTTCTCTGCATGTCACGACAAGTGGGGGACCACCGTGCAGACGTCTCCTCTCAACTTGATTAAACTTGAGAAACTGTCTCCCTCCCGTCGTCTTGATGAGCATATAGATCCTCTGTTCTCTGCATGTCACGACAAGTGGGGGACCACCGTGCAGACGTCTCCTCTCAACTTGATTAAACTTGAGAAACTGTCTCCCTCCCGTCGTCTTGATGAGCATGTAGATCCTCTGTTCTCTGCATGTCACGACAAGTGGGGGACCACCGTGCAGACGTCTCCTCTCAACTTGATTAAACTTGAGAAACTGTCTCCTTCCCGTCGTCTTGATGAAGTCCCCGTCTCTGGAAGAATATTAGGCTTTCAAAGTAATCTAAGTTTCTGTAACTCGTTTACTTATACAATTCAATCTTATTAGAACCTTTGTTGAAACATTTTCCCGTGTTCTGTAATTGACATTTGCAGAAGTCACTTCAATGTTATTTAATATACTTTTGGCTTGTTGAATATTGTTGGATCTTTTCATAAAGCATAAAATACCAGAAATTTGGCATTTAATCATTAAAATATGTTGGCAGCGTTGGCGAACTGTTAATAATCAAAACATCAGCTAAAGGTTTTGAACGAGTACTTATCATATAGAGTAGGCAAAAGCGATATCCAAATAATTCTGTTACCTGCTGAAAACTAGCTAATATTTGTTTTCTTTAAAAAATTATTTTTCCGGCAATTTTTAAATAAAATTCAGAGTACAAAAAGTGTTGTTTTAAAATTAAATTACAATTAAAAAATATACATTCTCCCTCAATAATGCCTGAAATAAATGTTCTTCTTAATCTCAAATAGCTCACAGAGAAACATAAAGAGGTTTTGTTGAAACAGTAATTGGTCATTTAGGGCCTATGAGTTAATTTTTCATCCAAAAAAATTTTAAAAAAACCATTTTAAATACGTCTCTATCAAGCTTCCTTTTTGAAATATCCACGTTTTGTTACGTTTGGAAAAAGTTGCACTATTCAACAATTTATATCGGCTTAAAATACTAAGCATATATTTCTCAATATACTTGAATAAACGTATTCCTCAATACACTTTATGAATGTATTATTAACGATTAATTAACAAAAATCTATGTACTTTGTGGATCTCATAAACATAATTGTATTTGTAAATTTACATTGTCTTGCCGTAGTTAATACGTTATTTCAGGATGTTGTAAGAACGGTCTTGGACTTAACTCTCCTATTTGTTACCCAGAATACCAAAGAAGGGGGGGAGAATAAGTAAATTGTTGTTTTATCATGATAATGTATATTTAATTACTGAATTACTGTAATGTAATACAAACTGTTAAGCAATTAATTAGTAAGAACAGGGAAGGTTATTTATTAGTTTTAAAATATTTTTGTTAAAGATGAGATTATTTACATTATGAGTTACTAAGCTGGTTCTTAAAAGATACACAACAGTAAATCACTGTGTTTTTCACATACATTGCTTTCACATTTGCAGCAGATGATGGATATTTTTCTAAGTTTCCTTCTTTTTTCACTGGATGATTCCACACAGAATTAGTGAGTCGTACTTTCCCAGGGGGTTTTCTGGGCCGCTGTTCCTTCACACCAGTCATATGTTCTATGGCCTTCAAGATATTGTGTTGTAATCCGTGTACGTTAGTAGACCTTTTTCTAACATGTGGTTTGATGTCCCATAGTAAAAATGGATGTTCTGGGAAAATGATGACATGGAATACGAGGATGGGGAAGGGGGGTAAAAAATGACCACATGACTTATTTTACGTAATTAAAAATATGAAATACAAGTTATTTTTGATAGTCAAAGTTCATATTTAGCTACTAGCAAGTCATACATAACCATCCAAATCTGTTTGTAAGATTTAAAGTTAAGTTAACTGTGTAAAGATAATAGTGGGAGGTAATCAGGAGTTACTATCAAAATATGTTTCTTGAAGTAGGTAAATTCTGGAGAAGTTAATAACTCGTGCCACAATGAATGGCCGTGGCCGTATTTAAAGTTAAGTTAACTGTGTAAAGATAATAGTGGGAGGTAATCAGTGGTTAGTATCAAAATATGTTTCTTGAAGTAGGTCAATTCTGGAGAAGTTAATAACTCGTGCCACAATGAATGTCCGTGGCCGTATTTAAAGTTAAGTTAACTGTGTAAAGATAATAGTGGGAGGTAATCAGTGTTTAGTATCAAAATATGTTTCTTGAAGTAGGTCAATTCTGGAGAAGTTAATAACTCGTGACACAATGAATGTCCGTGGCCGTATTTAAAGTTAAGTTAACTGTGTAAAGATAATAGTGGGAGGTAATCAGTGGCTAGTATCAAAATATGTTTCTTGAAGTAGGTCAATTCTGGAGAAGTTAATAACTCGTGCCACAATGAATGGCCGTGGTCGTATTTAAAGTTAAGTTAACTGTGTAAAGATAATAGTGGGAGGTAATCAGGAGTTACTATCAAAATATGTTTCTTGAAGTAGGTAAATTCTGGAGAAGTTAATAACTCGTGCCACAATGAATGTCCGTGGCCGTATTTAAAGTTAAGTTAACTGTGTAAAGATAATAGTGGAAGGTAATCAGTGGTTAGTATCAAAATATGTTTCTTGAAGTAGGTCAATTCTGGAGAAGTTAATAACTCGTGCCACAATGAATGTCCGTGGCCGTATTTAAAGTTAAGTTAACTGTGTAAAGATAATAGTGGGAGGTAATCAGTGGTTAGTATCAAAATATGTTTCTTGAAGTAGGTCAATTCTGGAGAAGTTAATAACTCGTGACACAATGAATGTCCGTGGCCGTATTTAAAGTTAAGTTAACTGTGTAAAGATAATAGTGGGAGGTAATCAGTGGCTAGTATCAAAATATGTTTCTTGAAGTAGGTCAATTCTGGAGAAGTTAATAACTCGTGCCACAATGAATGGCCGTGGTCGTATTTAAAGTTAAGTTAACTGTGTAAAGATAATAGTGGGAGGTAATCAGTGGCTAGTATCAAAATATGTTTCTTGAAGTAGGTAAATTCTGGAGAAGTTAATAACTCGTGCCACAATGAATGTCCGTGGCCGTATTTAAAGTTAAGTTAACTGTGTAAAGATAATAGTGGGAGGTAATCAGTGTTTAGTATCAAAATATGTTTCTTGAAGTAGGTCAATTCTGGAGAAGTTAATAACTCGTGACACAATGAATGTCCGTGGCCGTATTTAAAGTTAAGTTAACTGTGTAAAGATAATAGTGGGAGGTAATCAGTGGCTAGTATCAAAATATGTTTCTTGAAGTAGGTCAATTCTGGAGAAGTTAATAACTCGTGCCACAATGAATGGCCGTGGTCGTATTTAAAGTTAAGTTAACTGTGTAAAGATAATAGTGGGAGGTAATCAGGAGTTACTATCAAAATATGTTTCTTGAAGTAGGTAAATTCTGGAGAAGTTAATAACTCGTGCCACAATGAATGTCCGTGGCCGTATTTAAAGTTAAGTTAACTGTGTAAAGATAATAGTGGAAGGTAATCAGTGGTTAGTATCAAAATATGTTTCTTGAAGTAGGTCAATTCTGGAGAAGTTAATAACTCGTGCCACAATGAATGTCCGTGGCCGTATTTAAAGTTAAGTTAACTGTGTAAAGATAATAGTGGGAGGTAATCAGTGGCTAGTATCAAAATATGTTTCTTGAAGTAGGTCAATTCTGGAGAAGTTAATAACTCGTGCCACAATGAATGGCCGTGGTCGTATTTAAAGTTAAGTTAACTGTGTAAAGATAATAGTGGGAGGTAATCAGGAGTTACTATCAAAATATGTTTCTTGAAGTAGGTAAATTCTGGAGAAGTTAATAACTCGTGCCACAATGAATGTCCGTGGCCGTATTTAAAGTTAAGTTAACTGTGTAAAGATAATAGTGGAAGGTAATCAGTGGTTAGTATCAAAATATGTTTCTTGAAGTAGGTCAATTCTGGAGAAGTTAATAACTCGTGCCACAATGAATGTCCGTGGCCGTATTTAAAGTTAAGTTAACTGTGTAAAGATAATAGTGGGAGGTAATCAGTGGTTAGTATCAAAATATGTTTCTTGAAGTAGGTCAATTCTGGAGAAGTTAATAACTCGTGACACAATGAATGTCCGTGGCCGTATTTAAAGTTAAGTTAACTGTGTAAAGATAATAGTGGGAGGTAATCAGTGGCTAGTATCAAAATATGTTTCTTGAAGTAGGTCAATTCTGGAGAAGTTAATAACTCGTGCCACAATGAATGGCCGTGGTCGTATTTAAAGTTAAGTTAACTGTGTAAAGATAATAGTGGGAGGTAATCAGTGGCTAGTATCAAAATATGTTTCTTGAAGTAGGTCAATTCTGGAGAAGTTAATAACTCGTGCCACAATGAATGGCCGTGGCCGTATTTAAAGTTAAGTTAACTGTGTAAAGATAATAGTGGGAGGTAATCAGTGGCTAGTATCAAAATATGTTTCTTGAAGTAGGTCAATTCTGGAGAAGTTAATAACTCGTGCCACAATGAATGGCCGTGGCCGTATTTAAAGTTAAGTTAACTGTGTAAAGATAATAGTGGGAGGTAATCAGTGGTTAGTATCAAAATATGTTTCTTGAAGTAGGTCAATTCTGGAGAAGTTAATAACTCGTGCCACAATGAATGTCCGTGGCCGTATTTAAAGTTAAGTTAACTGTGTAAAGATAATAGTGGGAGGTAATCAGTGGTTAGTATCAAAATATGTTTCTTGAAGTAGGTAAATTCTGGAGAAGTTAATAACTCGTGCCACAATGAATGTCCGTGGCCGTATTTAAAGTTAAGTTAACTGTGTAAAGATAATAGTGGAAGGTAATCAGTGGTTAGTATCAAAATATGTTTCTTGAAGTAGGTCAATTCTGGAGAAGTTAATAACTCGTGCCACAATGAATGTCCGTGGCCGTATTTAAAGTTAAGTTAACTGTGTAAAGATAATAGTGGGAGGTAATCAGTGGTTAGTATCAAAATATGTTTCTTGAAGTAGGTCAATTCTGGAGAAGTTAATAACTCGTGACACAATGAATGTCCGTGGCCGTATTTAAAGTTAAGTTAACTGTGTAAAGATAATAGTGGGAGGTAATCAGTGGCTAGTATCAAAATATGTTTCTTGAAGTAGGTCAATTCTGGAGAAGTTAATAACTCGTGCCACAATGAATGGCCGTGGTCGTATTTAAAGTTAAGTTAACTGTGTAAAGATAATAGTGGGAGGTAATCAGTGGCTAGTATCAAAATATGTTTCTTGAAGTAGGTCAATTCTGGAGAAGTTAATAACTCGTGCCACAATGAATGGCCGTGGCCGTATTTAAAGTTAAGTTAACTGTGTAAAGATAATAGTAGGAGGTAATCAGTGGCTAGTATCAAAATATGTTTCTTGAAGTAGGTCAATTCTGGAGAAGTTAATAACTCGTGCCACAATGAATGGCCGTGGCCGTATTTAAAGTTAAGTTAACTGTGTAAAGATAATAGTGGGAGGTAATCAGTGGTTAGTATCAAAATATGTTTCTTGAAGTAGGTCAATTCTGGAGAAGTTAATAACTCGTGCCACAATGAATGTCCGTGGCCGTATTTAAAGTTAAGTTAACTGTGTAAAGATAATAGTGGGAGGTAATCAGTGTTTAGTATCAAAATATGTTTCTTGAAGTAGGTCAATTCTGGAGAAGTTAATAACTCGTGCCACAATGAATGTCCGTGGCCGTATTTAAAGTTAAGTTAACTGTGTAAAGATAATAGTGGGAGGTAATCAGTGGTTAGTATCAAAATATGTTTCTTGAAGTAGGTCAATTCTGGAGAAGTTAATAACTCGTGACACAATGAATGTCCGTGGCCGTATTTAAAGTTAAGTTAACTGTGTAAAGATAATAGTGGGAGGTAATCAGTGGCTAGTATCAAAATATGTTTCTTGAAGTAGGTCAATTCTGGAGAAGTTAATAACTCGTGCCACAATGAATGGCCGTGGTCGTATTTAAAGTTAAGTTAACTGTGTAAAGATAATAGTGGGAGGTAATCAGTGGCTAGTATCAAAATATGTTTCTTGAAGTAGGTCAATTCTGGAGAAGTTAATAACTCGTGCCACAATGAATGGCCGTGGCCGTATTTAAAGTTAAGTTAACTGTGTAAAGATAATAGTGGGAGGTAATCAGTGGCTAGTATCAAAATATGTTTCTTGAAGTAGGTCAATTCTGGAGAAGTTAATAACTCGTGCCACAATGAATGGCCGTGGCCGTATTTAAAGTTAAGTTAACTGTGTAAAGATAATAGTGGGAGGTAATCAGTGGTTAGTATCAAAATATGTTTCTTGAAGTAGGTCAATTCTGGAGAAGTTAATAACTCGTGCCACAATGAATGTCCGTGGCCGTATTTAAAGTTAAGTTAACTGTGTAAAGATAATAGTGGGAGGTAATCAGTGGTTAGTATCAAAATATGTTTCTTGAAGTAGGTCAATTCTGGAGAAGTTAATAACTCGTGCCACAATGAATGTCCGTGGCCGTATTTAAAGTTAAGTTAACTGTGTAAAGATAATAGTGGAAGGTAATCAGTGGTTAGTATCAAAATATGTTTCTTGAAGTAGGTCAATTCTGGAGAAGTTAATAACTCGTGCCACAATGAATGTCCGTGGCCGTATTTAAAGTTAAGTTAACTGTGTAAAGATAATAGTGGGAGGTAATCAGTGGTTAGTATCAAAATATGTTTCTTGAAGTAGGTCAATTCTGGAGAAGTTAATAACTCGTGACACAATGAATGTCCGTGGCCGTATTTAAAGTTAAGTTAACTGTGTAAAGATAATAGTGGGAGGTAATCAGTGGCTAGTATCAAAATATGTTTCTTGAAGTAGGTCAATTCTGGAGAAGTTAATAACTCGTGCCACAATGAATGGCCGTGGTCGTATTTAAAGTTAAGTTAACTGTGTAAAGATAATAGTGGGAGGTAATCAGTGGCTAGTATCAAAATATGTTTCTTGAAGTAGGTCAATTCTGGAGAAGTTAATAACTCGTGCCACAATGAATGGCCGTGGCCGTATTTAAAGTTAAGTTAACTGTGTAAAGATAATAGTGGGAGGTAATCAGTGGCTAGTATCAAAATATGTTTCTTGAAGTAGGTCAATTCTGGAGAAGTTAATAACTCGTGCCACAATGAATGGCCGTGGCCGTATTTAAAGTTAAGTTAACTGTGTAAAGATAATAGTGGGAGGTAATCAGTGGTTAGTATCAAAATATGTTTCTTGAAGTAGGTCAATTCTGGAGAAGTTAATAACTCGTGCCACAATGAATGTCCGTGGCCGTATTTAAAGTTAAGTTAACTGTGTAAAGATAATAGTGGGAGGTAATCAGTGTTTAGTATCAAAATATGTTTCTTGAAGTAGGTCAATTCTGGAGAAGTTAATAACTCGTGACACAATGAATGTCCGTGGCCGTATTTAAAGTTAAGTTAACTGTGTAAAGATAATAGTGGGAGGTAATCAGTGGCTAGTATCAAAATATGTTTCTTGAAGTAGGTCAATTCTGGAGAAGTTAATAACTCGTGCCACAATGAATGGCCGTGGTCGTATTTAAAGTTAAGTTAACTGTGTAAAGATAATAGTGGGAGGTAATCAGGAGTTACTATCAAAATATGTTTCTTGAAGTAGGTAAATTCTGGAGAAGTTAATAACTCGTGCCACAATGAATGTCCGTGGCCGTATTTAAAGTTAAGTTAACTGTGTAAAGATAATAGTGGAAGGTAATCAGTGGTTAGTATCAAAATATGTTTCTTGAAGTAGGTCAATTCTGGAGAAGTTAATAACTCGTGCCACAATGAATGTCCGTGGCCGTATTTAAAGTTAAGTTAACTGTGTAAAGATAATAGTGGGAGGTAATCAGTGGCTAGTATCAAAATATGTTTCTTGAAGTAGGTCAATTCTGGAGAAGTTAATAACTCGTGCCACAATGAATGGCCGTGGTCGTATTTAAAGTTAAGTTAACTGTGTAAAGATAATAGTGGGAGGTAATCAGGAGTTACTATCAAAATATGTTTCTTGAAGTAGGTAAATTCTGGAGAAGTTAATAACTCGTGCCACAATGAATGTCCGTGGCCGTATTTAAAGTTAAGTTAACTGTGTAAAGATAATAGTGGAAGGTAATCAGTGGTTAGTATCAAAATATGTTTCTTGAAGTAGGTCAATTCTGGAGAAGTTAATAACTCGTGCCACAATGAATGGCCGTGGTCGTATTTAAAGTTAAGTTAACTGTGTAAAGATAATAGTGGGAGGTAATCAGTGGCTAGTATCAAAATATGTTTCTTGAAGTAGGTCAATTCTGGAGAAGTTAATAACTCGTGCCACAATGAATGGCCGTGGCCGTATTTAAAGTTAAGTTAACTGTGTAAAGATAATAGTGGGAGGTAATCAGTGGCTAGTATCAAAATATGTTTCTTGAAGTAGGTCAATTCTGGAGAAGTTAATAACTCGTGCCACAATGAATGGCCGTGGCCGTATTTAAAGTTAAGTTAACTGTGTAAAGATAATAGTGGGAGGTAATCAGTGGTTAGTATCAAAATATGTTTCTTGAAGTAGGTCAATTCTGGAGAAGTTAATAACTCGTGCCACAATGAATGTCCGTGGCCGTATTTAAAGTTAAGTTAACTGTGTAAAGATAATAGTGGGAGGTAATCAGTGTTTAGTATCAAAATATGTTTCTTGAAGTAGGTCAATTCTGGAGAAGTTAATAACTCGTGACACAATGAATGTCCGTGGCCGTATTTAAAGTTAAGTTAACTGTGTAAAGATAATAGTGGGAGGTAATCAGTGGCTAGTATCAAAATATGTTTCTTGAAGTAGGTCAATTCTGGAGAAGTTAATAACTCGTGCCACAATGAATGGCCGTGGTCGTATTTAAAGTTAAGTTAACTGTGTAAAGATAATAGTGGGAGGTAATCAGGAGTTACTATCAAAATATGTTTCTTGAAGTAGGTAAATTCTGGAGAAGTTAATAACTCGTGCCACAATGAATGTCCGTGGCCGTATTTAAAGTTAAGTTAACTGTGTAAAGATAATAGTGGAAGGTAATCAGTGGTTAGTATCAAAATATGTTTCTTGAAGTAGGTCAATTCTGGAGAAGTTAATAACTCGTGCCACAATGAATGTCCGTGGCCGTATTTAAAGTTAAGTTAACTGTGTAAAGATAATAGTGGGAGGTAATCAGTGGTTAGTATCAAAATATGTTTCTTGAAGTAGGTCAATTCTGGAGAAGTTAATAACTCGTGACACAATGAATGTCCGTGGCCGTATTTAAAGTTAAGTTAACTGTGTAAAGATAATAGTGGGAGGTAATCAGTGGCTAGTATCAAAATATGTTTCTTGAAGTAGGTCAATTCTGGAGAAGTTAATAACTCGTGCCACAATGAATGGCCGTGGTCGTATTTAAAGTTAAGTTAACTGTGTAAAGATAATAGTGGGAGGTAATCAGTTGCTAGTATCAAAATATGTTTCTTGAAGTAGGTCAATTCTGGAGAAGTTAATAACTCGTGCCACAATGAATGGCCGTGGCCGTATTTAAAGTTAAGTTAACTGTGTAAAGATAATAGTGGGAGGTAATCAGTGGCTAGTATCAAAATATGTTTCTTGAAGTAGGTCAATTCTGGAGAAGTTAATAACTCGTGCCACAATGAATGGCCGTGGCCGTATTTAAAGTTAAGTTAACTGTGTTAAGATAATAGTGGGAGGTAATCAGTGGTTAGTATCAAAATATGTTTCTTGAAGTAGGTCAATTCTGGAGAAGTTAATAACTCGTGCCACAATGAATGGCCGTGGCCGTATTTACTGTATCAACAAGGTACGGACTGATGTTGATGTTTTTCTATCGCCAGGTGCTATTGAGTTGAAATGCCAAGGGGCATTCAAGTGGACAGCTATATTTTTCTTTTTTATTGCTTTTCCATAGTTGATTAAATAATTTTTAGTTTTCACTTTATAAAATGTTCTTTGTAAGTTTAATTTAAAACGATACATCGATGTTTCTGAATGTATGGTTATTATTCAATTCAGATTGTGGGTGTTCTAAATAGTGAAATTTGTTAGATATTACTCCTGTTTTTAAGTATAAGTAATTGTGCACTATTTACCGCACTTCAAATCCTTCCAGATCCAAATCAGAATATAAAACATTTAAAGTATTTTGAAACGTTTAGATTAATATATTTCTTTTGTTTCACTATTACTCATAATGTATAACAACAAAATTTCCACTAAAAGACGAGTGTCTCATAATTTTGCTGGCTTAATTTCCATGAATATAATAATTAATTAATATAATGGACCTACTTTGGAATACTATCAGTTATGAAAAACTTAACTCTTTAAAAGAGTTTACATTTTTCTCAGGTTGTTTGAGTTATAGAATGTTTTACAATTACATGTCATTTTTACAAATATAAGAGTGATTATGGTTTTAAAATACAGGTGAACGTGATAGGACGAACATTTATTTATTTCAATGTAAATTGTACAAGTATTATGGCGGTCGATTCCAGTAAATCATGTTTACCCTCCTTAGACCAGAGGGTTTTACGAAGGGAGTTTTGTAGTTAGCTATACTATAAAGAAAGTTTGTTGTGCGACATTCACTTGTTTTGTATGTTTACGATCACGTAAAATGATAATTAAGAAGCTATTTCATATGTTTTAAATTAAATGTCAATAAGAATGTTATAATAAAAAATAATGACGTAATAGGGTATGACATATAACGTTACTCAATAAGACTTTGATAACCCTCGTAATACCAATCGGAGGGGGAGGTGACAAAATCCTCACTTTTGATAATGTATTTGTTAAATGCATATCTTATTCTTAATCTTTTTTTAATCGATTATGTCAGGTTTAGAGTGTTAAACAATATTAAAAAGTACACTAATTTTACGTGTATTTTTTAATTACGTGAAATTAGTCAAGTCGATTTTTTATCCCCCACTCCCGGTACTCCATGTCATCATTTTGTTTTACATTTTAGTTTTGGAATATCAGACCACATGTTATAAAAAGGTCTAAAAATTTACACGGACAACAATACAATATCTTGATGGCCATGGAACATGTGATTGATGAGAAAATACAGCGAGCAGGAAACCCTCGAGGAAACTGCATTGCCACTACTGCTGTGTGGAATCATGAAGTAAAAAAAAGAAACAGTAAAATATCCAAAATCTGCTGCTAACTGTGTATGAGGAAAACACAGTGATAACGTATACCATTGTTTATCTTGTAATCTGCCAGATGACTAAAACGTACAGTAATACATGTGACTTTGCTAGTGTTTGCAATTAAAAAAATATATATATATTTAAAACAATAATTTTAAAAGTAAGAAATAACATTTACTTTTCGTACTATTTAATTATTATACATATAAACAGTTTGTATTATACATTATAATCATTAAAAATATACATTGTCATGATAAAACAATAGTGAACTTTTTTACAACCCCTTCCCCCCTCCTAGGTAAGGATCTAGATTGGTATACGGAGGGTTAAGGGGCATAATAAATGAAGTCTTACAGCTACAATAGACACTTAACCAGTGTGTTTTGGTTACCTGGTGAAACACACAAAAAATGTATTACTATCTTAACTTATTTCACGATTTGTTCATAACGGATTATATCTTTAACAACAATGTGTCTTCCTTTTGGTATTATTGATTATAATTAAAATAATACTTGGTTATTTAGTTTAAAATTTTTTTTTTTTTTTTTTTAAGAATATAATCATTTCAATTATACGAAAATGTAAACTCTACAAATTTAATGGTATCTTTAACTAATAATTTTCCAAAAATATTTTTACATTGACTTATTATTGACTGAAGTCTTATTTATTACCTAGTCACAGTTTGTTATGTCAACATATGTAAACAGAACTGTAATTAACTGATCCACTTAATCAGCTCAACTGCCACTTGATTGCCGATGAGTCAGACCTGTTTATATTAGTGTGTCAATAATACTGACTGTCTTATTTATTACCTAGTCACAGTTTGTTATGTCAACATATGTAAACAGAACTGTAATTAACTGATCCACTTAATCAGCTCAACTGCAACTTGATTGCCGATGAGTCAGACCTGCTTATATTAGTGTGTCAATAATACTGACTGTCTTACTTATATTAGTGTGTCAATAATACTGACTGTCTTACTTATATTAGTGTGTCAATAATACTGACTGGCTTACTTATATTAGTGTGTCAATAATACTGACTGTCTTACTTATATTAGTGTGTCAATAATACTGACTGTCTTACTTATATTAGTGTGTCAATAATACTGACTGTCTTACTTATATTAGTGTGTCAATAATACTGACTGTCTTACTTATATTAGTGTGTCAATAATACTGACTGGCTTACTTATATTAGTGTGTCAATAATACTGACTGGCTTACTTATATTAGTGTGTCAATAATACTGACTGTCTTACTTATATTAGTGTGTCAATAATACTGACTGTCTTACTTATATTAGTGTGTCAATAATACTGACTGGCTTACTTATATTAGTGTGTCAATAATACTGACTGTCTTACTTATATTAGTGTGTCAATAATACTGACTGTCTTACTTATATTAGTGTGTCAATAATACTGACTGTCTTACTTATATTAGTGTGTCAATACTACTGACTGTCTTACTTATATTAGTGTGTCAATACTACTGACTGGCTTACTTATATTAGTGTGTCAATAATACTGACTGTCTTACTTATATTAGTGTGTCAATAATACTGACTGTCTTACTTATATTAGTGTGTCAATAATACTGACTGTCTTACTTATATTAGTGTGTCAATAATACTGACTGTCTTACTTATATTAGTGTGTCAATAATACTGACTGTCTTTTTTAATCAGTATGAGTATTTTAATTCCATCTATTAAAATATAATATTCACAGTAATTCGTGCACATGGAAGGGTGGTTTTTTTTAATTAAATTCTGATCACATTTTTTAAATACTTTAAATGTTTGTATATCGGTGTATGTACAACTATTAGGTGTGTATTTTCCCATCTACCTTTTTTTTATCATTGTATTTGTTATCATTGACCCTTCAGTTGTTTTTCTCCCTCTACGTTTTGAATATATAAATTTTTAATTCTGAAAGACATTGTTAGATGATTTAGTAAATAAACGCGTTCTGATTTGAATATTATCACAACAAAGGGGTGTTCGATTTCAAATTGGCTGTTGGAGCATATCCCACATCCTGTTGTGGCCAGGGTTACACACTATATCACCGACCAAATACCACCGTGGCACTTGCCATGTGGCAACACTGTACAAAACACCAACTGGCAACACCGGAAGCTCGTCGTCACGTCGGTAGATCCATCGCGGGAAAGCAGTGCAGAGCATACCGTGACCACGGGGTCTTTGACTTCGGAAAAGCGTGCTCGGGAATCCATGTCAAACCCTGAATCACCTCAACTAAATGTCCAGGGCGTCAATAGCTTCTTGATTTATTGGGGAACAACAAAGTTTATCTGTGTGGGTTTTAAATGACCTTAATTTTCAAATTTACTGTAAGCTACAGTTGTTACGAAATTTGAACACTTCATCATGGGGCTTAGGACACTCATACACAGTCATTTTACAAAATAAGTCACAAGAAAAAATACGTCTATACCGGGAAACCGCCGCGGCCACACGTTTTTAAAATAATGAAATGATAGTTCCTGTACAGAACAAGTGCATGTGTTTTTGTGTATCCTCGTGGCGTATTTTGTAAAATGACTTTGTGTGTGAGTGTCCTAAGCCTCATGATGAAGTGTTCAAATTTCTAAACAGCTGTAGCTTACAGTAAATTTGGATACCAGACGAAAATTAAGGTCATTTTAAACTCAGAAATATTTCACAAGGTATCGGGAGGCTTTACCATGAAAAGTATATCTCCTCAGTTTACAATAAAGGAGAATAATCTTTAAATGAAATTGTTGGCCAACTCAATAAAATATGATAGACTTATCAATGTACTTTGATACTGTATGTATAATAGCAGTAATCATTAGGCTACGTTTACTACTTAGTTTAATATATATCGTAGTCGCAAACCCAATTATATTTAACTTGTTGGCAGTCAATGACATTTTACAAAAATAGGATTTTATTAATCTAAGTTTAAATATATATATATATATATATATATATATATATATATATATATATATATATATATATATATATAGTTAATGAAAAGATTGTTGGCAAGAATTATAACTGTATTATAAGATCATATAAATTAAAATCCAAAAGATAAAAATACTTGAAGATAAATTTCAACATTGGTCGTCAAATATCTTAATCATTGAACTACAGTACTGTAGTAGAAAATGTGTGAAAAACTATAGGTATAACATTTGATGCCTTGTACTAAATTTATATAAGACAATATAAAAACATAAGACTCTAATTTCTAGAGCAATGTTTACTTTCCTTATTGATACAAATATTGTTCTTTTGAGTTCAACTGTGTTATTTTAACCCATAATATGACCCATAACAATGGGTCATATTATGGCCCATAACAATGCTCCTCTATGATCGACATAAGTTGATCTACGAGCAATAAGTTGATTATGGGCATGAGTATGAGTGGTTGAATAAAGTGACTGTACCCACTCGGTTAATTTATGAAATTCCTAAAAATACACAAGCATACGTACAGAAGTATTGACCCACCCACCCATCCATCCACACTAATAGTGGTATTGACCTCCGACCTAACCATATATGTACAGTAGTATTGGCCCACCCACCCATCCATCCACACTAATAGTGGTATTGACCTCCGACCTAACCATATATGTACAGTAGTATTGGCCCACCCACCCATCCATCCACACTAATAGTGGTATTGACCTCCGACCTAACCATATACGTACAGAAGTATTGACCCACCCACCCATCCATCCACACTAATAGTGGTATTGACCCTCCGACCTAACCATATATGTACAGAAGTATTGACCCACCCACCCATCCATCCACACTAATAGTGGTATTGACCTCCGACCTAACCATATATGTACAGTAGTATTGGCTCACCCACCCACCCATACATGTACAGTAGTATTGGTTGTGCAGTTTTATCATTATTATGAACCTCTCCTACACCTAAATACCACTTACGTGTATGGGTGGGTGAGTTTATAATAGGGAACTAATTTCCCTCCAAATGTAATCAATATCTATTCTGTGATCTTGGAGATTTCGTGATGAGTAAGTACACCGTTTTTGGATTTTACATATTAAGATCAATTATTAGAAACAAGTTAGATTTGTTTTTGTACATGGCTTTTTATTGTCAAGATTTAGATATATAAAATTCAAGTTACCATAAATTTTATTTACAATTTCAAATAAATAATAATTATGTAATGCCATTTTTACACTCCAGTGTTAACAGCCATGAAGTAGCTATAATAATTCTTATAATTAAAAATTTATTAGGAGCTAAACGTAGCTAAATATACTACCGAAGTTTTGTTAACAATTGTTCATTTTTTGAAAATTGTTAAAATATAACTAAAATAATGTTAAAAGAGACGGATACATTATACGGTTTCCATAAATATTTCTTTGTACTCACAAAGTAAATGTGTTTCACAGCTTATCTTTGTAATCCCTTTGTACCTCAAGGGCAAAATGTTGTTTGTCTCCCTTTGTCTTTGTGACTCAAGTTCGCTGCACGTGATATGTTTTACTGCTTTGTAAATGGATCATTCGTCAACAGTACATACAACACCTCTATTATGGGAGCACGTTTGTGTTTACTTCCCCGCAGAGGTTTGCGGTTCCCTGAGTTTAACTCAACTCAACTCATGGGTTTCCTGTTTATTTTCAAGAGGATCTTTTTAGAGTATTCTAATGTGTACGAGTAAAGTATTAGCGATTGTAAAGATTATTTCAATTCTCCATTGATTTTTTTTAATTTTATTATTATTTTTTATTGTTATCAATGCATAGTTTTTAATTTAACACACCAGGTGTGTATTGCAGTTCCATATTTTAGAGTTTTAATATTGTGGTTAATATTTTTATTCCGATACTATCCATTTGTTTCTATTTTTTAGATATAAAAAAATAATCTCATTGTTGGATCACTATTTTACTTATAATTTCATACTTCAACACTTTTATAAGCTAGTAATTAATATTGTGATGTAAATATTCATATTATGTATTTTAGTTCTAAAAGTCATATCATCAATGATTGTTCTAATTTTCTTGTTCTTTCTACTTTTTATAGTTTTGGTATTGAATATTATTTAAATACTATGTATGAGTATGCCTAAAACTTCTTATTAAAATATATAATTAACATTAGGGGACACCGAGCACGATTCACATTCCAACCCTGTCACTAGTTCGTGTAATTTTATTATTTTTATTCAGATTTCAACGCTTATCTCTTTCGTATTGTAAATGGTGCTAATGCAGTATTTATTATCTACCTTATTTTAATTCTTTTAGATGAAGATATTTTAAGATCCTTCCTTAGAACTCACCTAGAGTTTATACGGAATATTTGCGCCAAGTTTAGTGATCCAAATGATTAGAGAGAAATTAAGAAACTGTGATCAGTCAGTCAATGGTATTTGATTTAATATTTAAAGGGTTAAATTTTTTAATTTAAATACCGAATTGAGTTAAGTGTTAAAAAGTAGAAAAATATATTAAAAGTAGAAACATTTAAGGCTTAAGGAAGCCTATTTTTCAGTTTCTTAACCATCCAATGTTTGAAATAGCTTGCCTCCTTATAACAAAAGAGGTGGTGTTCTTTTTTCTTTTATCAGATTAATAAATTTCTCAATTTACGAACGCTAAATAAAACCACGTAATAATATCAACTCCAATTCTCAATTTCGTTCTTGGAGAGAAGTTGTCGGTTGATCCACGTTAATCTAAGCTTAAACTTGTAGGCTGACTTAGTGTTTGTTACTGTTGAGCTCAAACCACCAAACTCCATCGAGGGAAGGTTTATCGAACATCGAACCCTGTGGACAAGGAGGCTTGTCACAACTTTACATTTGAGCTTATTACCACCATAAAATGAAAGTGCTGTAAACTTCCTCAAAAACAAATCAATGAACAAAAAGAAAATGTGTTCAGAAACGAAATGGGTCAATAAAAAGTTATAGTTTCACAACGTTAGCTTTACAAGACCCAAACTACAAAGGTCAATGACTTATGTAAGTTTACTGGTTAAAGGTTTATTCCTACTAAAAGGAGATTTCTGCAGCAACTTTTAATGTTCTTTGTAAATAATCTGTATTTTTTAATACTGTATTTCAGTTGAAAAACTTATTTAAATTGTAAAATGTTACAGACTACTAAATGAAACCTCCATCGAAACTGAGACTATTAATTATATGTTGTTTTTCTAAAATAAAAATTTAATAGAAAACTGTGGACCACTTTATGTCATCTTTTTTTATCTTCAACGTTTTTTCTCTGACCTGATGAAGTATTAACACATTTGTTGTTATTATTTATTTCAAATTAAAACATCAAAGTTTACTAAGCAACGAACCTCTGAATATATTTAGGGAACTAAACTAAAGAATATTAACTATTGGTAATAGAATGCCTGATTTCTCTTTTGAGTCTGGTTTGTACCAAACTCTAGTGATGAAAGCCCATTTTTTCAATTCAATTCAATTTCTTTATTAACACAATAGAACATATTACAGTTTTCTGTGCATGTAAATTAATTCATATATCATACAAACATAAATAATATACATATTCATAACAAATAAATTTAAAAATTGCAATCATGAAAAATATAACAATAATAATATTAAACTGGTTTACATCATGATAATATAGTGCCCATCTGGCCTCAAAACGGGGCTCCCTCGAGAGCTTCTTGAACACTGTAATAAGCTCTCACGATCAAGAGGTCTTTTAAAAGAATTTTAAATGATTTCAAGCTAATTTGTGTTTTTATATGTTCAGGAAGAGAATTAAATATTTTTGGTCCAAGGCAGAATAAAGAGTTTTTAAACAATGATAATCTAAATTTATTGAGAACCAGATTGTCATACGCTGTTATTACCTTTAAAAGGTCCTAATTTTCATTTAGTACAGCATTCTGATTTAGTTAAACATTTAGTTTTTATTCAAATTGTAATACAGTATACAGTGTGTTCATAAAAGCATTTCACCAGCTTTTGGGCTGATATTACTAATCAACTTAAAGATAAATTTTCCGTAAAAATAAGTCCAGAAAAATGTGTGTATTTTAACCGCTAGCCAAAATTTCTTTCTTTCTTTTAATTGACATCTTGAGGACTATTCAAAATAAATGAACCAAAATTACGTACATGTTTCTTTTTTGTAAACTAAACATACAGACTAGTGACTAAATAAGAAGTTAGAAATTTTTTTATAAACTAATAAGTAATATTAGCCTCAGAAATGTTTGATACTCTTTTCTGAATACCTGGAATGTTTTTTATAATCGTTATTTATATGTTTTTGATAAAATTCATCATATTTTGCTATCATGAAATTTAAATTTAAAACGAATCAATTGGATGGTATATCAATATAACATAAGATGGCAGGTTTTCCCCCATTAATCAAATCTGCATAATCCTTGTCAGACCAGTATCAGATGTGAATAGTTTTATGAAATGCAATCGTTAGAAACAAGCAATCAGTCCTACAGTAGCTTAGTAGGAGCATGAAACAAATAACAAAACTATTAGATGAGCCAAGTAGGGTTGACTAAGAAACAACAATTATCCAAGATTACCCTGGAGAGAAAGAACCAAACTCCGAGAGTAGCCCAGTATGAATTTGAAGGAAACAACCAAACTACGAGAGTAATTTAGTAAGAAAGAACTGAACTACTGCAGTAACCAATAACCTATTATGTGAGTGAGAAAAAGAACCAAACTCCTAGATTAGCCCAGTATGAATTTGAAGGAAACGACCAAACTACGAGAGTAATTTAGTAAGAAAGAACTGAACTACTGTAGTAACCAATAAGCTATTATATGAGTGAGAGAAAGAACCAAACTCCGAGACTAGCCCAGAATGAATTGGAAGGAAACGACCAAACTACGAGAGTAATTTAGTAAGAAAGAACTGAACTACTGTAGTAACCAATAACCTATTATGTGAGTGAGAGAAAGAACCAAACTCCGAGAGTAGCCCAGAATAAATTGGAAGGAAACGACCAAACTACGAGAGTAATTTAGTAAGAAAGAACTGAACTACCGTAGTAACCAATAACCTATTATATGAGTGAGAGAAAGAACCAAACTCCGAGAGTAGCCCAGTATGAATTGGAAGGAAACGACCAAACTACGAGAGTAATTTAGTAAGAAAGAACTGAACTACTGTAGTAACCAATAACCTATTATGTGAGTGAGAGAAAGAACCAAACTTCGAGAGTAGCCCAGTATGAATTTGAAGGAAACGACCAAACTACGAGAGTAATTTAGTAAGAAAGAACTGAACTACTGCAGTAACCAATAACCTATTATGTGAGTGAGAGAAAGAACCAAACTCCGAGAGTAGCCCAGTATGAATTGGAAGGAAACGACCAAACTACGAGAGTAATTTAGTAAGAAAGAACTGAACTACTGCAGTAACTAATAACCTATTATGTGAGTGAGAGAAAGAACCAAACTCCGAGAGTAGCCCAGTATGAATTGGAAGGAAACGACCAAACTACGAGAGTAATTTAGTAAGAAAGAACTGAACTACTGTAGTAACCAATAACCTATTATATGAGTGAGAGAAAGAACCAAACTCCTAGATTAGCCCAGTATGAATTGGAAGGAAACGACCAAACTACGAGAGTAATTTAGTAAGAAAGAACTGAACTACTGTAGTAACCAATAACCTATTATGTGAGTGAGAGAAAGAACCAAACTTCGAGAGTAGCCCAGTATGAATTTGAAGGAAACGACCAAACTACGAGAGTAATTTAGTAAGAAAGAACTGAACTACTGCAGTAACCAATAACCTATTATGTGAGTGAGAGAAAGAACCAAACTTCTAGATTAGCCCAGTATGAATTGGAAGGAAACGACCAAACTACGAGAGTAATTTTGTAAGAAAGAACTGAACTACTGCAGTAACCAATAACCTATTATGTGAGTGAGAGAAAGAACCAAACTTCGAGAGTAGCTCAGTATGAATTTGAAGGAAACGACCAAACTACGAGAGTAATTTAGTAAGAAAGAACTGAACTACTGTAGTAACCAATAACCTATTATATGAGTGAGAGAAAGAACCAAAATCCGAGACTAGCCCAGTATGAATTGGAAGGAAACGACCAAACTACGAGAGTAATTTAGTAAGAAAGAACTGAACTACTGTAGTAACCAATAACCTATTATGTGAGTGAGAGAAAGAACCAAACTTCGAGAGTAGCTCAGTATGAATTTGAAGGAAACGACCAAACTACGAGAGTAATTTAGTAAGAAAGAACTGAACTACTGCAGTAACCAATAACCTATTATGTGAGTGAGAGAAAGAACCAAACTCCTAGATTAGCCCATCGTTGTATACTACTCTAACTGGATCGTTAGGGTAGTATAATAATTTACACATTTAATAATTCAAGCAAGTTAATGAGATGTTAATTTTTTTTTATAAACTCTTGCATAATCGGTAACAATAAACACTAGAAAATTTTTTTTTAAACATAAATTAACTGTATTATTAAAGTGACACTAAAATCGTACTTTCGTATCATATAAATTTTTCTTGAACTAGGAAGAAAGTTTTAGTAGTTTTTAAATAAAACTGTCAACAAAGTGGTGGGGATACAGTCACTGCTCAGCTCTGCCCTCTTCCATTGCAAACACAAGTTCTTCTTGTCAATTAATAATAGATTATTAACTAAAATTTCAAAGGGCCTAAATATTGGAATTGCACAAAACACTGATAATTATATATACACTGAATCATTTAACATTACTATCACATATAAATAATAAAACAACTTATAATAGCACTAAAACTAAATTACTGTAATAAAAATAAACAGGTGGCTAAACTATACCAGGCACTGTTAAATCGATTAAGAACTGAACACGAACACACCTAAAAGAATAAGAATAAGAATATATTTATTTTCTCGAAATATATACATTACATATAATTACATACATATAATTACATATACATATACATATATATACATACATTACATATAATACATATAATTACATTTAAACATAAAAAGGTTTCTTCTTAATTGCTCTGTTAACAAAATAAAACTTATACTACTATAACAAAACCTTTCATAAATTACATATTTAAAGAAAATACTAGGACCTCCTAAGGCAATGCCTGTTTAAGAGGTTCGTTCTTTTCAAATAAATCTTAATATGCGCAAAAGCAAATAATATTGATTTAAAATAAAATATCACAATTCTTCAAAATATAAACACTAATATAAAAACATAAATAGCTTAAACCTTAACTCTAAATTTAATGTTATCCTAACCCTATCAGTATAGCATTATAATACAATAATAGGAACAAAATAAAAACGAAACAATTTATGACTAACCAAATATGTATACTTTACTATGTTACCTGAATTAAATATATGATATAGTGAGTAAGTATTTACAAGGTATTAAAATGTATACGATTATAAATGAATAATAAAAACATGCTTGAAAGTGTATTGCTTTAAACTTGAATATTTACAAGGTAACCTATACTTTCTTGCTTTAATAACCAATTGTTTACTTTGTTGGAAAATAATTTTATATTTTTCAAATTTTGCAAAACAATTGGTATTGAGTTAAACATTTTTGGTCCCAGAAATAAATAACTTTTAGTATAGAAAGTGAGATTTGGTTTGGGAACAATAAATACATCATTTTTTCTAAGCTTAACTTTATATATTTCGATAATTTCAGGCAAATTTCTCTTCATTACATAGTACATTTTTAAAACTTTATGAACAAACATATATTTTAATGGTAAAATCTTTTGTTTTAAAAATAAATGATATGATGCTTCCATTGTTGCTTTCTTACAAATTATTCGAATAAACTTTTTTTCTTGTATAAATATGTGCCTAATATTTGATTCATAAGGCCCACCCCAACAAAAGAGCCCGTAATCTATTCTACTATGTACAAGGGAAAAATATATTACTCTCAATGTTTGTTCACAACAGATATTTTTTAGGAAATAAAAATATCTTAATGTTTTATTAAGTTTATTTTTTAAATCTTGAACATGCACTTTCATCAACTAAATCAACTAACTCACCTTATTTCTCACTGGAGAAACGTTTATTATCTGGAAATATCGACTACTTTATGCTTGGGCTGAATGTCCGGTCTACACTTTTCCGTTGAGCAGAGTATACCTTACGTGTCCAACACAGCCTCGCAGTAAACGAATTATGAGTTACTTCATCAACTCTTCATTATTTTTCTGCATGTTTTATTAGTACCACAATATTATTTTTCTAATACTTAAATAACACAGTTAATGTTTGCTCAATGAAATTTTGTCTAGCGTTTGTCGTTTCCGAGTTTTCAAGGGTTTACAAAAAAAACTAATTTCTAATTAACTCTTTTGAATTATTAAACGAGTCTTATACCAAACTAATCACAATAAATAAAACTGCCATCTATCTACAAGAAATAATTGTATTATTATTATCTCTACAGTATTTTTTTAGTAATACATAAATAACACGGTTAATGTACGCGTAAAAAGTTTTGTCTAGCGTTTGTCGTTTCCGAGTTTGCAAAGGTTTAGACAAAAATGAATTTCTAACTAACTTGTTTGAATTATTAAATTAGTATTATACCAAACTAATTACAATGAACCAAAGTGTCACCCATCCGTAAGAAATGATTTTATTATTATTGTCCTCGATACAATGACAGATTAAAGACGACTTACGCGCAATTTCACTGATAAAAATTTGTTCTTATCCTATACACAAATATCACAATAAAAAGCAAATTAGTTTAAACAACATCTCCAGCATATTTTTTTCTCAAAGAATATAACATGGTGGACATTATATAATTAGTTTGAAAATTGCTTATTTTTTTAAGTTTGATAGCAAATTAAAGCTCATTCGGTCATTTCAGACCAGTGGCACGTAACCGTTCCGCCGGTACCAACTTTGTTTTATTCTGACTACAGCGGGTGAGTGAGAGGGAGAACCAAACTCTGAGAGTGGTGGTCTAGTAGAAAAGAACCAAGCTCTTGGAGTAACCTAGTAGGCAGAACAACCAAACTCCGAGAGTAGTATAGTAAGAAAGAACCAAGCTCTTGGAGTAACCTAGTAGGCAGAACAACCAAACTCCGAGAGTAGTATAGTAAGAAAGAACCAAGCTCTTGGAGTAACCTAGTAGGCAGAACAACCAAACTCCGAGAGTAGTATAGTAAGAAAGAACCAAGCTCTTGGAGTAACCTAGTAGGCAGAACAACCAAACTCCGAGAGTAGTCTAGTAAGAAAGAACCAAGCTCTTGGAGTAACCTAGTAGGCAGAACAACCAAACTCCGAGAGTAGTATAGTAAGAAAGAACCAAGCTCTTGGAGTAACCTAGTAGGCGGAACAACAAAACTCCGAGAGTAGTCTAGTAGGAAAGAACCAAGCTCTTAGAGTAACCTAGTAGGCAGAACAACAAAACTCCGAGAGTGGTGGTCTAGTAGGAAAGAACCAAGCTCTTGGAGTAACCTAGTAGGCAGAACAACCAAACTCCGAGAGTGGTGGTCTAGTAGGAAAGAACCAAGCTCTTGGAGTAACCTAGTAGGCAGAACAACAAAACTCCGAGAGTGGTGGTCTAGTAGGAAAGAACCAAGCTCTTGGAGTAACCTAGTAGGCAGAAACCAAACTCCGAGAGTGGTGGTCTAGTAGGAAAGAACCAAGCTCTTGGAGTAACCTAGTAGGCAGAACAACCAAACTCCGAGATTAGTCTAGTAGGAAAGAACCAAGCTCTTGGAGTAACCTAGTAGGCAGAACAACCAAACTCCGAGAGTGGTGGTCTAGTAGGAAAGAACCAAGCTCTTGGAGTAACCTAGTAGGCAGAAACCAAACTCCGAGAGTGGTGGTCTAGTAGGAAAGAACCAAGCTCTTGGAGTAACCTAGTAGGCAGAACAACCAAACTCCGAGATTAGTCTAGTAGGAAAGAACCAAGCTCTTGGAGTAACCTAGTAGGCAGAACAACCAAGCTCCGAGAGTGGTGGTCTAGTAGGAAAGAACCAAGCTCTTGGAGTAACCTAGTAGGCAGAATAACCAAACTCCGAGAGTAGTCTAGTAAGAAAGAACCAAGCTCTTAGAGTAACCTAGTAGGCGGAACAAGAAAACTCCGAGAGTAGGAGTGTAGTAGGTGGCTACGTGACTATGCCGTCTCCTTGCCACGGCCTTGACCTGTTTGTGCCCACCAGTTGAGCCACACCACGCATCGACACCTTCCGCCTCTACACATCTACAAACAGATTTAACAAAATATGTGCAACTAACCTAGTTTATCTTTAATTAATGTTTTTATTTACGTCAGTAATTGGCTTTTTACAAATGAGCTAATTATCAATGCAGATAAAGCAAACACTTGATTTAATTAGCTGGAAGAGTTTTTCCCGTTTTCAATCCATACTAGTTTTATGAGTTGTTCCAGTTATATCCCTATGGCGTTCCCGGAAGACACACAATTAACGCTAGATTTTCAAGTTGAAGGAATGTGTCTAACTTGTAAGTTTGAACGTGGATTTATCTCTGACATGCAGTTTAAATTCATATTAGTGATTTGCACGTAACGAAAAATATATTTCAAACACATTCAGCTTTGGTAGATTCATTTGACTTATAAAGTTAGTAAGAGTGTTGAGGTAATTTGTTTTTTAGAGGTAGTTTTGGTATTCACTGCACTTTTCTATGGTTCCTACACTACACAAGTTAATCTACCAATCAAGCCAATGCAGGGTTTTGAAATTTGAAAAATGGAAGAAAAAAATCATCGTTTAATGTGAATATAGCACTTTGGTTCACTCTAAAAGGTTTTGATTACTATGTCTACACATGTTTCTATTTCTACATTTACTATTTCTACTATTTACACATGTTTTAGATAGAGAAAATTATATTTTTGATTCAGTAGAAATCATCAAATCATATTAAACACAAAATGAAGCTATATAACAGTTTTAAACTCGAATTTATTTATTTTTTAAGGCAATACCTGTTAACAGTTTGAATAACTTTCTAAGATGTAATTCTTTATTATATTATATAACTATATAATTTCATTATGATTTTGCAGTGTTACCGAATGTAAAAATTAAAATATGAAAGGTTTAAAAAAGAGATTTTTTACAACTATTTTGACACCAAAAATATAATTTTAACTTATCTAAGTTGTCTTGTTCTTAAATAAAACTATGAATACTAAATAATACTATCTAATACAGATACAATGTCATTTCGAACAAAAATGCATAAAAACAAACAACAACTAAACATTGTACATTGTGTAATAATCAACATAGTTCTTATTACCACTCCTAAACTAAAATCAATATTCCTACCTTCATCCTCAACCCTCCCTCCCCTGATCAAAAAAAAAACACCACATATTTATTCATTAAATTTAATAACATTGCCCATACTAGTACAGTATTTACACGATTACATGGCAAACCAAACAGATTTATCTGAATGTAAAAATGTAAAACCAGTCTCCTTGCTTCATAAGAAAGTATAAGGGCTCTATGAACAAAATAATGGATTTTCAAGTAAATTATAAACCTAAAGTATTCCTTTAATACTTTTCCATCTCTCTGACTCCTTAATTAAAGGTGAGATTACAGAATTTATCATCTCACCACTAGAAATCCTAATCCCTGGCAATAACAAAAAGTTTCCTGAAAGGATCAAGTTAAACCTCGGTAACGTTTTACCACTCGGTGAATTCCTTCTGAGAAATGCCATAGATAACGTGAAGGTCAACTCTTTACAACTTAATTACTTTAAATATGCGTATGTTATATTAATTATTGTTTTCAGATCTGTTAAAAATTTTAAAATTACATTAAACATTTACGTACAACATAGAGTTTAGTTCAGGAACTCCTTAAAGTACCATTTTTATATTCTTTCACATTTTTCTTAGTTCTTTTACGCCGAATTTTTAATCAAATGATCGTTATTCACTTAATCAAAACTGATAAGAATGGAAATACGCTAAGCAAATCCACTGCATTTATAATTGAACGTGTTATTCATTATTTATCTCGTTACGATTTCAGTAAAAATAAATTGTCAGTATTTTACTAGCCAGCATTGTTTATACAGTAGCATTAAAACTTTTGCAAACACGTTAAAATAACCCAAATAGCAAAATTATTTACGTGATTTTCTGTATTTAAACAAGCAAGTTAGGTAGTAATTGTTCATTTTAATCAAACGCGAGAGTAGAGAAAAGTAACGGTACAAAAAAAAAACAATATTATTAGTTTTATAATAATATACAGTTATTATACATCATTGGAACTAAACCATAATAAAGAGAGCAGTCATGATTTGAATAAGGAATTCCCAACATCAACAACTATTAAATTCTATCTAGTGACAGTGATTGATCATTTTCCAATACTGAGCTCTGATTTGCATCGACAATGGTTGCATTTTAATCAATTCATCGTACACTTAGAAACAGAAAATCTTAGCATTTTCTTACCTCCTCAATGCCTTATTTAACATTTAAAAAATTATATATATATATATATATATATATATATATATATATATATATATATATATATATATAAAATAACGTTTCAACGACCTAAAGAGATTTTAATTACTTTTTTATTAACATATTATGTATTGATAGAAACAGCAAATAAGTACGTCACTCGACACAAAAAAGGTGTCCTGGCTGTTAATCTTGGATTCTTCACGTAATAAAGAGGAAACATTAAGGGTAACATATTCTCGATTTCCACTGCGCTTAGTGTCTATATGTCTTAGTGTCTATATGTCTTAGTGTCTATATGTCTTAGTGTCTATATGTCTTAGTGTCTATATGTCTTAGTGTCTATACGTCTTAGTGTCTATATGTCTTTTTGCGTTTTTTATCCTTAAGTCCTTGCTCTAAATTAAGTGTAGACTTCGAAAATAACTAGTCAGAACATTATTTGTCACATCATGTATGAGAATGAAAAAAAGTATTTTATTAAGGTAATAACTTTAGCCCCCCCTCGCCCCCATTAAAGATATATACACACAGGAAGAAATAGTGTAACAACAGGGTATGGCTAATAAAAAACAACTTATGCTCGTTTTCATTGAATTTGAATTTAGTACCAATGTGATTTAATGTTCAATACACCAAAAATATATTGGTTCAAAGTCATAATCATGTGTGTGGATGAGTTGACAAGTAACTTCACCAGTCGATATTGCTTTACAGAAAATTTATGTAAAATTCAGCTATGATAGCGTCATTTGAATGTCGAATGAGGTTCGAAGTAACTGAAGGCTATATCTCAATGCACGCTACTGTTGACCACTAGCCACAGAATCCAACAGTTACACCTCCTCCCCGCCAGTCCAAGCCCAGATGCCTAACAAGCTTAATTTCGAAGCTCTATTTTTTCAACCTCAATGTGGCCTCAGATACATCACCAAAATTAGGGACTCGTATCTTTATGGTTTCTCCAAGAAAAATTATTTTCCTAAACATTGGTCCAAATTTATATTTTAAGCTGGTAAGTGCCAGGTGGCAGGTGGTATCAATAACTTTTTAGGGATGTGGCTACAGAATTGATTCATTGCTATCCCGCATAAATATATCGTAATTTTCATGTCATAATATTCTTAGTTCCGTAAAGTCAAAGATTGTTAGTATAGAGTAGGAAAAAAGCCTTCAGAAAGTAAATATACGAAATACGCCCCCTGAACAGGGATTAAGAAAGTTGAATGGCATCAAATCGTTGATGCGTGCATGGGCAGACATTTTGGTTTTGGACGACAGGATTAATAGTGGACCGTTACGAGTTGGAAGGCAAATCGTGAGTCATCAACCATAAAAAAGTCGTTTATATTTTGTCATAATCATGAAATACTAAAAATAATTAAATCCATGCGAATCATTCCAAGTAATAATCATCTCTATCAAATCACACGTCTCAAATATATTCTTTTTATTATTTAATATAATTAAATTTCGTAATAAGAGAAGCTACAATACCTCCTCATATTTATTGACTTCGTAATCCAGGAAAATTCCATTCTTTTTTAAAGACGGTCGTTAATTAAAACCAAAAAATGATTTAATAATTATGTGGAAATTTATGAAAATACAATAAATGAACCTAATTTTAGGAAATAAAGCATTACGATAATTTTCGGTTTGAAACTTTTGCTATTATTCAAGCAAAAACAAAACTTGACAAAAATTAATTTACTATTGCTTCATTGGATCGTTTAACAATACGGATAGTTTAGGTTTTACATTGAACAGTTAAACACAATATACCTTAGAGAGAAGTTCAGGCTCGACTTGGAGGGCCCTTACCCTATCGATGTACTATTTTGTAGAGCCTTCTCTGGCTTATACCTCTATGAAACAACCATAAGAAGCGTACCAAAAGTGTGTGTGAGTAATCGGCTCTCCCTTAAAAGCACAAATAAATGTACTTATACAGCATTTCCATTATACCGATGAATATGTTACCAATGAATATATATATATATATATATATATATATATATACATATATATATACATTTTCTATCTGATGATGTGTTATTAACAGAAAAATGTTTAAATAAAAATTGATAAATTTCATATTATTTAGATCGTAGATATTAGCTCATTATTATATTAAATATACAGAGTTTAAGTGGTTAAATTTTAGTGACTCTCCCAGAACATTAGAGAGAATTAAGGTAAATATGGAACCTTAATACTCGGTTCTGACCAATCAATATGGATAATGTATATGAGTGAATAATTTTTTTTTTTTCGAGTGATGTTATGGATTCGTTCCTATCTAACATCCTTAATAATTTCTTAACACCGCATATTGAAGAACATTGTGAAATTCTTAGTCACTCTAAATCTATTTCTTAAAACTCACTCCTGAATTGTTTATAAAACTGATCCTCAGGTAAACTAGCTTAAAAAGGGCAGTCAAAGATAAAATACAGATTGCTCCTCTTCATTCTAAGTAGTGTCACTCTGTTTCCTGAATTTCGTGGACTCTCCGCTTGGCAGCACGTCGGGCGTTTGGTTGTAAGACCGTCTAAGTTTACAATCCATTCCACAGAGGACAGCACACTCTCCCCCTCTCTCTGTCACTCCTCGTCGTGCATTATGGATATGCAGATATAGTGTATGTTCCACGGGAACAAGTGATTATTGTTTCACTATGAATAATATGTTTAATATCTGTAACTGCCCCTTTTGATGATCAGGCAGGATGAATGAAGGAAATTAAATTATATTAGTTCTGTACTTACTTATTTATCGCACTCGTCTGAGCTTTACTGGTACTCCCACTCTTCTACAGACAGGCATCCGAGTAATAACTATCCACCTACGTGGCCTCTATAAAAATCAAGTAACGACTAGTCGGCTGGAAGCCTCGTCTTTATGATTCCACCTACCTACACATCACCATTATATTAGACCAAGTTTCCATCAATCCTAATGACCCCACAACACATAGTTCCTCCATGCACTCCCAACTTTTACATGGCATTTCTTCTCAAGAATAAGGAGATGAGGAAAGTAGTCCAAAATATAAACTAAGATTATCAGTGGGTGAGTTTGTCAGAAGAGTGGGAAACAGGAGATGGTTTATTTTCACCTTTCTTGTAGGGACAAACTGGGCCACTTTCAAAGGTATTCAATGTCCCATTCAGCATACGTCTATACCAATTAGTTAGTTATTATTTCATTATTTGAAACAGTTTTAGTTGGAAAGTATTTTGATGCCTAAATAAAACTTCTATAAAACGTTAAATAACAATCTGTAAATTAAAGTAAAACACGAATCAAGAAGAAAGTTCTACCATGCATTCCGTTCTCCAAAACTGTTCAGGATAGGCCTACAATCTTCCTGGATTTTCATTCGCAACACTTTCCTGACTGACATCGGAGAATGTGACACACCCCAAGAATTCAAGGTCACGCGTGATATCATGCGTTCGCGCGGACGCTCAGGAGCGCAGATTCCTCAGCGATCTAAGATAGTTGACCTAGTTGTAAGCTGAAGTCCTTCACGGTTTTTATGAAGTGATCAGCGGAATGAATTGTTAATTAGACCTTTTAAGGCTATTGTTAGTTTAATAATTATTAATAAGATTTTTCCATTGCTACCTGCTTTGTAAAGTTATTTTTGAACAGTTTTGTCATTTGATAAGTACACTAAAAAAATGTGTATAGAATTCGTGTCAGTCATAATAGAGTTAATTTCTTTTCTTAGTCGAAATATTTCTGGATACAACAGTAAAAGTTGGCGCGGCAGCTCCGTGTTTATTAAGGGCCGGACTGCATCAGTCCAATGTTCAAATCTCTATTTTAGCTGACGGTCAATAGGTACAGTCGAAATATATGGGGAGGTCCTAGGTACAGTCGGAATATATGGGGAGGTTCTAGTGCTTAAAGCCAATTGCCCGTTAACTCACAGTTAATTCACCCCACGCTGTTGTGAGATTGTTACACCTTGATCTAAATTAACTGTGATAATACAAGGTCATTGTTAACTCAACAAGTATTAATAAAATATAGAAATACACATTATATAATAGTGATTAGCCCATCAGGATAAAGGGTAACTATATTATACTCAATAATAATTACTATTATTTGTGTAATATTTTAAGTTGTCCCAGAAAAACTACACGTTTTATAGGTTGTTTGTAAAAATCTCTTCAGTGCGTGGTATGTAACAATTTAGTGACTGTAAGTTTTCTGTTAAAACCAAATTCCGTTAAATTGGGTTCCGTTAAATCGAGGGTGATTGTTCAATATTGTTTTTATAATTATATGAGTTACTCTATTGGTAACCTTTAGATAATATATTGGTAATAAGTAGTAACTACATTGACTTAAGTAGGATTACGAATACAAAACGATTCTGAAGAAAATAAGTTCTTTTTGTAAAGTACTTCGAAGTCAAATAATTCTTGTAACATTACGCTGAGCTTTCTTTAGATAATAATCACATTTAAAACATTTGAGATGAGCTGAAAGTCTTGTTAAATTTGGCCTATATCCCATTAAATTATACAGAATTTGAAAAGGTTTCACACACACCTATATCAATTATTTAGTTATAATTTCATTATATGAACAAGTTTTGGTTGAAGAATGTTTTAGTGTATAAATAATTTCCTTGAAAGATAAATTTTCTTTAAATTCACTCACAGTTCTTCAGCCACTGAAGATTTAGCCTAAGTTTGAAAAAATATTAAGCAGACGCTTATTGGATAAACTGCACATGACGTAAAATACAAATATAACAATTGAACTAATAATAATTGGCAGAAGTAAAATATGCTGATAATAAGGCTTATTTTGTTTTTGTCTCTACAATTTAAAGGAAAAACACAAAATAATCATCACAATTTACGTTGATTATATAAAATAATGCAACTATTGGTCGGAGCGTAAATTTTATAGTGTAGTAAAAATAAATTATATCATGATATGTTGTAGAAACTAAATTGTTTTCAGTTTAAAACGTGTTTCTTTGTCAAAGAGGCGTTCAGTTTTCGTCAGAGTGATATATTGTCCATGTTTTGTGTTTTACTATACTAAAGTAGTAGACACGACTTTATTTTGTTGACATCTGGCCTGGACGGCCGTGGGACTCAGACCGCTTGTCCGTTATTGTACACTTGCGTGTGTGCACGCGTGCGTGTGTTGAAAGAGATTTATTATCCTTGTAGTAATCAACTTTAGTGGTCACACGATCCTGTCCTAGCCGTTATATGTCTTGAGATTAATGTATACTAGCAGATTGAACATATTTACATTACAGTGCCAACATAATTACGCATTTTGTGTCTATGAACTTAAAATTGTTAATATTGCTACTAACTTTGTACAGAGAACACTATATAATATCTAGACCTTTTGAACGATATGAAGATCCCTTCAATGGATCCAAAAACTTGGGTTTATGTTTTCAAAACACATTCATAAAGCCCATCAACCAACATTACTCATTAACTGACTCAACCTTTAGTACAAGTTAAAAGGAATTTTCCGATAAGCCATAACCCAACGATCCTTAACCTTAAACTACCAGAACACTTTAAAACATCACTCCTGTTTAGTTTAAGGACAATGTGGGAAGAAAAAAATGTATTTTTGGCCTATTAGGGGAAAAAAACTTCCAGGAAATCTATAATTTTAAATGTTGTAAGCAATACGGAAATGTAAGCATTGATGATTTATTCTTCATTTAGGTATTTTGGGATGATAATTTTTTTAACATAACTGTGTCGAAGAAGATTTTCACCAACCTTAAAAACTGCCAGAGTTGTGCCATTTTTGTTCAGTCAAAAACGTGCACCGTATTTCAAAAACTGTAATAAAACTCAAAAATTCAATATCAGGAGCTAAAATATTAGAACTTTTAAAAGTGTAAAATTTCGTAATAGCAGAATCAAAATAGTATCGAATTGGTAGTTCGGTTATAATTTAGCTAGAATTTTATTTTTTTTTTACAAAGTCTACGTAAATATGGGACAATTATTGTTTAATAGTTGAATGTGGAAAAGTTTAGCTATTCTATATCAATATTCAATATAAGCCAACTATATAAATAAATAAAATATAACAATTATAATACCCTTAAACCATTACAAATAGTGTGAAAAATTACTTAATAACCTAACTGATTAAAATTGAAACGGATCATGCGCTGAATAAACAAATATTGCGTTTTTTTTTTACAAATATTGATATAAATTTATCAAAATCATTTCAAACTAAATTTTTTGTCAAAACAGAGCTCCAAAAAACATTAATGTTATAAATTAGATAGATAACTTGTAAATGTAAAATATTATTTAAGATATTTTACGCTGTATTAACGATAAAAGCATTCAATTTTAAACTTATAAAGAATCTGAACTTATTAATGTGAACATTGGATGCGTTTTATTACTTAGTATTTAACATTTTTGATCAATGTATCCCTAAGAAAGCTAGTGTTCTTAAACGTAAATACCCTTGTTGGTTTACAAAAGATATTATTTGCTCAATTAAACTTAAAAACAAAGCTGCAAAAAAGAGAAAATTTTCCAAATACCATGATAATTTATTTAGAGAACTTAGAAGCAGTATTAAACTTAATATTAGTATAGCACATAGGGAGTACTTAAGACAAATAGAGGGTTGTATTAACGTAGATTCCAAGCAGTTTTGGAACTCTATTAAGTCAAAGCGTACATCTTCCTATGAGTTAGGTAGTATAGAGGTAAAATACAATAACAATGTGGTACCAAGAGAATCTGTATCTGATGCATTTGCTGACTTTTTCAAATCTGTTTTTAATGTCCAACCCGTAATTGGTAACCCTCCTTTGTTTCCCTCTTCCAACAAAACTAATCAAACTATTGTATTTACTGTACCTGAAGTACTAGCTGTTATGAAACAGTTAAAGTCAAAAAAGTCCTCTGGTCCGGATGGTATACCTGGATATGTTGTTAAGGGGTGTTCTGAAGTGTTGGCGGAGCCTTTGACTTACTTATATAATCTTTCCTTATCTTGTTGTGTTTTTCCTCATAAATGGAAGGAAGCCAAGGTGGTCCCAATTTTCAAATCAGGCAAGAAGGAAAACGTCGAAAATTATCGTCCCATTTCTTTGTTAAATGCGTTCGCAAAGGTGTTTGAGTCACTTGTATATAAATATATTTATTCTTCTATCAGATCTAAACTATCCCCGCAACAGCATGGCTTTATTCCCCAAAGGTCAACAGTATCTAATTTGATGGAATTTTCATATGATGTCTCTTCTGAACTGGATGTTGGTGGAAGGGTGGACGTAGTCTACACGGATTTTTCTAAAGCGTTCGACAAAGTTGACCATTCGATACTCCTCAAGAAGTTATTAACCTTTGACCTTTCCAAAGATTTTGTTTGTTTTCTTGAATCTTACCTTAGGAACCGCACTCAATTCGTAGTTGTTTCAAATTTAAAATCTAAACCTTACTGCAGCACTTCCGGGGTTCCACAAGGTTCTAATCTTGGACCCTTACTTTTTCTAATATTTATCAACGACTTGCCAGGCAAAATTTCTGATGCTAAATGTCTTCTTTATGCTGATGATTTAAAGTTGTACAGAATGATTAATAGTGATAGAGATGTAACTCTATTACAGGCTTCTCTCGATTTACTCGCTCTGTGGTGTTCAGAAAACAAATTATGCCTTAACATAAAAAAATGTTTTGTTGTAACATACTCGAGGAAAAAGGGAATACATCCCTCAAGATACAACATCAATGCAATCCCATTGGAAAATGTTGCACACATAAAGGATTTGGGTGTAATCTTTGATTCGTTTTTCAAATTTGACATTCACATAAATTCAATGATTAATAAATCACTCCAAATGCTAGGATTTATCACCAGAAACACCAAGTTATTTTCTTCCATAGAAACTATAATCGGTTTGTATTTTTCATTTGTTAGAAGCAGACTAGAATACTGTGCCCCAATCTGGGATCCATATATACATTACCACATATCATCAATAGAGGCCATTCAAAATAGATTCTTAAGATACCTATATTTTAAACGATTTAATATTTTTTGTCCTAGAGATCTCTCAACAGATATATTGAGAGTTTTGTTTTCATTTGAATCGTTAGCCAGTAGAAGAGCCAAATCAAATATCATTTTGGTGTTCAAAGTATTACACAATTTTGTTGATAGCTCTTATTTATTAGATAAAATTAAGTTATGTGTCCCTAGAAGTAATTTGCGTTCATCCATAGTTTTTTACATACCTCGAAGTGTTACTGTACAATTTTATAATTTGTCTTTGTTTAAAGCACTTCGCCTACTAAATAAGTTTAAAACAGAAATAGATGTTTTTAATTCAAAAATGAGTTTGTTTTTAATTGAAGTAAATCAATTTCCTTCACTTTCATAAAATGGATATTCACTGAAATATTTAACTTCTTTTTGTTTCTAAAGTTATGTTTGGATAAATATTATTTGATAGCTCGCGCTACATAGTTGATTATTACTGTTAAGCCTGTATTATATATTTTTAGCATAGTTTACTTATTCTTGTACTGAAAATAATTGTTGTGTAGTTATAGTTTTGTCAAAATGGCTGTATTAGGTTTTTACCTGTAGCTGTTATGTAAAGAGTCATAAATAAATAAATAAAAATAAATAAACTCTAACTTTTATTCAGATAATCATATGTTCAACCAACATTCTATGTGTTCATAAATTATATATTCAGTGCCAATGTAAGCCTATTTCGTAGCATATTCGTTAACATAATGTTTTATGATCCACATCTTGCTTTTATTGAAAAAGTTTCTGCGTTGGCATATTTCTAAATAATGTACATAGTTGTAAAATAATAACTTGTCAACTGAATTATTGGTTAGTTTTTGTTATACATGACAAACACATAAAAAAAAAACAGCACACAACATGAATCTACTACAATTAAAATAAAAAATGTACAAATAATTTGGTGATTGATTTCGTTAAACCACGTTTACTTTCCTCAAACCAGAGGGATTCACAAAGGAATTACTAGTTTGAGGACTTCACAGAGGTCTTTCGCGATTTGCTGAATTTGCACATTTTGTACTTATATTGTGATAAATATGAGTTGTGACGTTCACTTACATTTCTATCAACTCGTAATATGTCAATTAAGAATAAATACATAACCTCATGTTTATGCATTTTTTACTTAAAGTAGCATAGAAATCAAACCATCATATGTATTAATAAATTAATGTTGAAATACTAGATCTTATCTTATGCTTGACATGAAGTATTAGAAACAATACACCGGTACAACAAAAACTGTTCCTTTATTCGTACTTCAATGGTCATTTTGTGTATTCTATGTTCAACAGTTCAATAAACTAAAAACAATAAAATAAACATGAATAAAAACAAAGTTTAAATATTTAAAAAAAAAAAACTAACCTTATTCTGTTTTTCAGGTAAGTGGTGTATTTCTTATACAAGTACGAGCCTCGTAAGTACTGTATGTGTATAGTTGTAGTTATACGAACTAATATTTTTATTGTGACTCACATTTTATACCTCTTAAATTGTCAGAAACCCGGTTCTGTTGTAATTGTGTACTCGATGATCGATGAGGTGATTGGTTCTGAGAACGTCGTCGCAATCATCACAAATAACACAAGTACCTTCGATTTAATAAGTAGGGCTGTTAAATACTGAGAAATTGTCTACAAAATTAATAAAAGCAACCTGTATTTTTATTTACGTTGAGCTAATTCAAATTCGCTCTAGTATTTGAAGCTAATAATTTCAAATATATAAGTTTAAAATGTTTTAGAGCACTCTTTAATCAGAGAAAAACACTAACTATATTATGTTCATATTAAGAAATAAACTATAATATTTTACAACTAAACTTATTTGCAGTTTCCAATTAACTTGATTCTAAAGTTAAACATTCGTTTATATTTTATTCAAAATATTGTTAGAAAAAGAAAATTACAAGTGTCACAATGGTAGTGTCACAACGTGATGACGTAGTGTAAAAGTGGGAATTTATTGTCGACACCATATTCCAAACAAGTGTCCTGTATCTTTCGTCTTATTTTACTTAGGTTATCTTTGAATCAGTTTTAGTTAACAGTTTGTCTCAATTGTTCGAATTCTAAATTTACGTCAAAAAATTTTCATAGTTAATTTTATACGTCTGTCAACCAAATAGTTCATTTGAGTATAGTTGACTCTTCTTTGTTATCAAATATTTTAAAATTATTTATTTAAATAAGTAATTTTCAGAATATCGCTTGTAAAGATAATTGAACTGGCCAACATCTTTTTTAAATTACTCAACTTTTCATGTATTTTTAAACTGCAGTAAGTTATTGAAAACCAATATTTCCTATCAAGTTACAGACACTTAAATAGTTTAATTAATATTCTAAAATTATGCCAACCGTTTAAATAAGTTAATAAATATATAACATACGCTGTATAATTCATCATAAACGAAATAGAACATTTTTTTATGAAATCAATAAATATTATGATTTATGAGATTTATTAATTTATTTTAAAAACATACAAAATGACTGTGTATTGTCATAAAGTTAGCTAATAATATATTAATTCATTTTTAAACGTTAAAGGGCTGTCATTTAAAAAAGTCTTGTAATTAAATGTTATTAATTTTGCAACTATAAATTGATACGATCTATCAATAAATAATAATTATGTAAAATAATTGTACAGTTACTACGGTATGGGTGAAAGTCTCAACAATATCTATTTTGCATCTATTTTGTGCTTTCTGAGCCTAAGGGATATAAAAGCTATTGGTATTATCGCAGAAAACAATGGGGTTCGAATAGATAAGCTTTTATTTTGGAATGTTGAAGTAATTCTAAATAATATATTGACAAAATGCAACATTAAATTTTAGTCGTATTAAATAAAACATACTTTTTTATTGAATTTAATTTCATAGGCTATATTTTTCATGCTTATATTTATAAATACTTCTAATCCTTACAGTAGATTTATGTTTAAAACATTTCAGTGTTCAATATTTATTTCATACAGTTATATGTTTATAAGTCACTTACGTATATGCATTTTTTTAAGTTATATAAAAGAAGGTATGTTCAATATTGACGTAAAAAATTATTTGAAAAAGTTAAATAATAATTCTTTTGCTTTATTTACATGCATGTTTTTTGGTCAAAGCAAAGTATACTTTTCTTTTTTATAGTATTTTTCATTGTCATTTTTTAAACAGAAATTCTTTTTTCTACAGTAATAATGTACAAGGTAGGCTAGTTTTTGCTGTGACCGTAAAATTGAATTTGTAAACGTCTTCAAAAGTGTTCAGTTCAAGTAAATGAGTTGCGAAGGTAAATGTCGCAATCTGGCTGAGTTGTCAGTTAGTGTACAATCAGAGCCACTTGACTTCAACAACCACTTGGCGTACAATAACTACCTAATTACCGCTAAACTGATAACCTGTAATATACACTGTACTTGCTCTCTCTATGAACGACGAGTTACAGAGTCGTACCACTGATCAATTTAGACAATAAACAACTTTCCAATTGAAATTCCTGTTTTTTTAAATAGTTAAATTTTATTTATATATAAGTTTTTTTATATAAATGTTATTTTTTTAAATAACAATTTTATATTTATTGTTAATTACATATTCAAATTTTACATTCATTTAAGACTAACATTTAAAATAAAACTAAAAAATATATTAAAAAATAATTATTAAATATTGTAGGTAGTACCTTGACATGGTTGTCACCGGAAAATGTAGATTCTAGTTACTAACGATTAGATCAGTTAGGGATTCGATCGAACCTTGGAGATTGTCCTCAACAGATCAAACCCTTAGTCACCACGCTTAAAACTTCTTGGAGCAACTACTAATTTTTAACTTTTCCTAACCTACAAACATAATCATATATGGGTTGTTGGGTGTGCGAGTCATCGATGACGAACGTGAGTATTTTGGGGTGGGGAGGTCATTATAGTACGAATGTTCCCGAATGACAAACAAAATAAATCCATCGTTTAAAGAAAATAGGCAATTATCATTGAGCCTATTATTTTTTTATGAATTAGGAAAGAGAGGCCAGTCCTTTTTTAACAATTCTACCCTTCCACATTTCCACATTCAGTCAGGTACTTTAAACATTCAGGGTAAGGGGATGAATCAGTTCAGGACAGTTTGAAAATTACTGATAAAATCATCCAGCCAAAGCGGAGATTCGAATCTGCACCATCTCTACCTCAAGCTTAAAGCCTAGCCACTGAAGAACAATCGTCCATTAGCCCTCCAAATTTAACGTCAATGAAAACGTTGGGTTTAGGGCATTTTAATTTTTTAAGAAGGGTCGTACTTTATTAATTTTACACAACATTACTCTTAATCTCGTTTGATAATGTGTCACTGTACTGTACATTATAACTACTATACCTATAATACTTCTACTGTACATTATAAATACTAACAGAGGTCGTGTCAAATAGTGCGCCGAATGGGTATCGAGTTAGAAAAGGAATGTTGAGTAGTTATTGCTCTGTTTGGCCATGCAGGTGGTACAGCCAGAACCACTGTCAGTCTTTCACCTTGTTCCCCTTCAAAAGGAATGTTGAGTAGTTATTGCTCTGTTTGGCCATGCAGGTGGTACAGCCAGAACCACTGTCAGTCTTTCCCCTTGTCCCCCTTCAAAAGGAATGTTGAGTAGTTATTGCTCTGTTTGGCCATGCAGGTGGTACAGCCAGAACCACTGTCAGTTTTTCCCCTTGTTCCCCTTCAAATGGAATGTTGAGTAGTTATTGCTCTGTTTAGCCATGCAGGTGGTACAGCCAGAACCACTGTCAGTCTTTCCCCTTGTTCCCCTTCAAAAGGAATGTTGAGTAGTTATTACTCTGTTTGGCCACGCAGGTGGTACAGCCAGAACCACTGTCAGTCTTTCCCCTTGTCCCCCTTCAAAAGGAATGTTGAGTAGTTATTGCTCTGTTTGGCCATGCAGGTGGTACAGGCAGAACCACTGTCAGCCTTTCCCCTTGTTCTCCTTCAAAAGGAATGTTGAGTAGTTATTGCTCTGTTTGGCCATGCAGGTGGTACAGCCAGAACCACTGTCAGTCTTCCCCTTGTCCCCCTTCAAAAGGAATGTTGAGTAGTTATTGCTCTGTTTGGCCATGTGGGTGGTACAGCCAGAACCACTGTCAGTCTTTCCCCTTGTCCCCCTTCAAAAGGAATGTTGAGTAGTTATTGCTATGTTTGGCCATGCAGGTGGTACAGCCAGAACCACTGTCAGTAATTCCCTTTGTCCCCCTTCAAAAGGAATGTTGAGTAGTTATTGCTCTGTTTGGCCATGCAGGTGGTACAGCCAGAACCACTGTCAGTCTTTCCCCTTGTCCCCCTTCAAATGGAATGTTGAGTAGTTATTGCTCTGTTTGGCCATGCAGGTGGTACAGCCAGAACCACTGTCAGTCTTTCCCCTTGTTCCCCTTCAAAAGGAATGTTGAGTAGTTATTACTCTGTTTGGCCATGCAGGTGGTACAGCCAGAACCACTGTCAGTATTTCCCCTTGTCCCCCTTCAAAAGGAATGTTGAGTAGTTATTGCTCTGTTTGGCCATGCAGGTGGTACAGCCAGAACCACTGTCAGTCTTTCCCCTTGTTCCCCTTCAAAAGGAATGTTGAGTAGTTATTGCTCTGTTTGGCCATGCAGGTGTACAGCTAGAACCACTGTCAGTCTTTCCTCTTGTTCCCCTTCAAAAGGAATGTTGAGTAGTTATTGCTCTGTTTGGCCATGCAGGTGGTACAGGCAGAACCACTGTCAGCCTTTCCCCTTGTTCTCCTTCAAAAGGAATGTTGAGTAGTTATTGCTCTGTTTGGCCATGCAGGTGGTACAGCCAGAACCACTGTCAGTCTTCCCCTTGTCCCCCTTCAAAAGGAATGTTGAGTAGTTATTGCTCTGTTTGGCCATGTGGGTGGTACAGCCAGAACCACTGTCAGTCTTTCCCCTTGTCCCCCTTCAAAAGGAATGCTGAGTAGTTATTGCTCTGTTTGGCCATGCAGGTGGTACAGCCAGAACCACTGTCAGTATTTCCCCTTGTCCCCCTTCAAAAGGAATGTTGAGTAGTCATTGCTCTGTTTGGCCATGCAGGTGGTACAGCCAGAACCACTGTCAGTCTTTCCCCTTGTCCCCCTTCAAATGGAATGTTGAGTAGTTATTGCTCTGTTTGGCCATGCAGGTGGTACAGCCAGAACCACTGTCAGTATTTCCCCTTGTTCCCCTTCAAAAGGAATGTTGAGTAGTTATTGCTCTGTTTGGCCATGCAGGTGTACAGCCAGAACCACTGTCAGTCTTTCCTCTTGTTCCCCTTCAAAAGGAATGTTGAGTAGTTATTGCTCTGTTTGGCCATGCAGGTGGTACAGCCAGAACCACTGTCAGTCTTTCCCCTTGTTCCCCTTCAAAAGGAATGTTGAGTAGTTATTGCTCTGTTTGGCCATGCAGGTGGTACAGCCAGAACCACTGTCAGTCTTTCCCCTTGTTCCCCTTCAAAAGGAATGTTGAGTAGTTATTGCTCTGTTTGGCCATGCAGGTGGTACAGCCAGAACCACTGTCAGTATTTCCTCTTGTCCCCCTTCAAAAGGAATGTTGTGTAGTTATTGCTCTGTTTGGCCATGCAGGTGGTACAGCCAGAACCACTGTCAGTCTTTCCCCTTGTCCCCCTTCAAAAGGAATGTTGAGTAGTTATTGATCTGTTTGGCCATGCGGGTGGTACAGCCAGAACCACTGTCAGTCTTTCCCCTTGTCCCCCTTCAAAAGGAATGTTGAGTAGTTATTGCTCTGTTTGGCCATGCAGGTGGTACAGCCAGAACCACTGTCAGTATTTCCCCTTGTCCCCCTTCAAAAGGAATGTTGAGTAGTTATTGCTCTGTTTGGCCATGCAGGTGGTACAGCCAGAACCACTGTCAGTCTTTCCCCTTGTCCCCCTTCAAATGGAATGTTGAGTAGTTATTGCTCTGTTTGGCCATGCAGGTGGTACAGCCAGAACCACTGTCAGTATTTCCCCTTGTTCCCCTTCAAAAGGAATGTTGAGTAGTTATTGCTCTGTTTGGCCATGCGGGTGGTACAGCCAGAACCACTATCAGTCTTTCCCCTTGTTCCCCTTCAAAAGGAATGTTGAGTAGTTATTGCTCTGTTTGGCCATGCAGGTGGTACAGCCAGAACCACTATCAGGCTTTCCCCTTGTTCCCCTTCAAAAGGAATGTTGAGTAGTTATTGCTCTGTTTGGCCATGCAGGTGGTACAGCCAGAACCACTGTCAGTCTTTCCCCTTGTTCCCCTTCAAAAGGAATATTGAGTAGTTATTGCTCTGTTTGGCCATGCAGGTGGTACAGCCAGAACCACTGTCAGTATTTCCCCTTGTCCCCCTTCAAAAGGAATGTTGAGTAGTAATTGCTGTTTGGCCATGCAGGTGGTACAGCCAGAACCACTGTCAGTCTTTCCCTTTGTTCCCCTTCAAATCCTTAAAGATAAAGAATACTAAGGATAAACGTAGTATTTATAATTAAAGATTTATAACAACATAAATTACCTGTAATCATTTCTTACTGTCACTGAGGCGTTCGCTGTGGCTATAAGAAAACGACCTCTGGTTTTTTTATCCTTGTACAAACTAACTGGAATTATCTCCTTTGCTTCACCAAGGTTGCAAGACCATTTTGTCCTTTATTTTTCACTGCTTAATTTTATTTATAGAGGCGCCCAGACTAAGCACAATCAAATTAAAGCCAATTTTGAAGGGGATTAATTGGTAACTTCCAGATATTCATTTCGCATCCGGATGTTATATATTTAATTAACACGTTGTAAACATAACACAGCGTAGAATCTTTTCTACTCCCATGACTCAGTCAACTACAGTATATTCGTTGGATTTTAATAAAATTATGTATCAACAAATATTTTACGAAATAATTTTACAGCAATTGTTACAGTTAGCAACATTATATATAGCCATTGTTATATTATGGGGATTTTTTTAAATTATTTAAGGTCAATATTTTACGTTTAATACATTCGTCTTTGATGGTATAAATAAAAATATTAAAATGGTTTTTCATAATTTACCCAGTTCTCACTCTATTATACACATTTATTGGAAAAGCCTACTGATCTCCCATCACACACAGTCATGACTTTTTGTGTTGGACCCCCTAACTTACACACTTTTCTTGGTCTGAATTCCACTGTAAGGGAGATGGAACATAGAAAAAAGAAAAAAAATGCAATTTAAGCATAATGTTGAACGAGTCTATTTATATTTAAACAATGATACTAGAACAAACCTAACCTCAAACCTAACAAGTTGTGAGCTTTCAGTGACATTATAAGTATTGAACTAAATTTTAGATAAACATCGAGGGTTTACTTGTAATGCAGGTGGGATATCCAGCACTATTTTCACAAATCATAAATAAAAAAACTTACAATTCAAATATTTATGCCATATATTGTGTTTTTATAGTTCGGTGGTTTATTACTGCACTTGAAATCGGTCGACGTGCTCCATTAAATAAATTTTCTAACCAAGTAGGCCCTATCCATTAGTATTTTCATAATTACATGTTAAACCTAAATTAGCTATCATAATCTATGAGTTAATTAACGATCGTTGTTTATTTAATAATAATTATAATATAAATCCACTTTTATGGAACTTACTTGGATTGTTTCCAAAACATTTTTAGTTCACTTTTTTATGATCTGTATAAAAATAAAAATCACTTATAAAAAATAAACTAGTAATAAAAGTAATAGTAAATATTCTAATAAAAACGTTCAAACAAAATGATTTAGAAACAATGCAATTAAAATTAGATTAAAAATACTAACATAAAGTTTAATATTGTTTAAATTAAAACATCTCTGTGAGAGTTTAAAGTTTCTTTCTTTGAAAGTTTGACTCAACGTTGATGGATGTTCCCGGTTCATTATTTCATATGAATATTCACAGACTTTAAGTCAGTTGTACGTACATTTTATTTTATCCAACGCAAATAACTCTGCGTTTAAAATAGTCCTTATATATATTTTTCTTAGAGAGAGGGAAAGGAGGCCAAATTTGTTGAAAAGTAATTCAGTTCACCTCTTTGGAATTAATTTAAAAGCAACTAAAAACTAATGTCAACCATAATAGATTTCAAATATTAAAAAGGTCTGAAAATGTGTTACTCAATGCGAATGGTAATGTTGTAAGCTTTATTACAACAGATTCTTGGGGTAAGTCTGACAACATATATCTTCAAAGTAATGTATTTGATAGGACCCACGATACTATCAGGTTCGCCACAAGGCTGCGTGCTCGGCCCCATTCTCTACGACTTGACCTTTATTTCCCCTCACTGCAGTAGATAGTGACGGCCATCCTGACCTGTTATCTGGGCGAGTCAGACAGAAAACAGTTGACCCCTCACTTTTCCTTCGCCTTTATCCCCTTCTGACTTGACCTTTAGCGCATTCGCTGGAGTAGAAACATTCAATAAAAATTAACCCATCTACCCCTTAGGCTGCATGTGAAAAAGGTAATACAATTTTTTTAGTATTCTAATAATAACAAATATAAATCTGACATGGAATGAATCTTACCAGGAGGTTAAAAATTGTATTTACAACTCCATCTAACATTTTTATGAACGTTCTTTTACGAATACAGTAAGTATACTAACCACAGTGTGTTCAGTGTCCTTTCAACAACATTTAAATATGGATCTCAAAGCCATTAGATAACATTAATTAACATTAGCTACGTCAACACTAGGATTTAGAACTGTTGCATAGCAATAGTTTTGAATTACAAAAGAAGGCCTATTACGATTTAAATGATTAAAAAGTTTTAAATATCATAATCGTGAAAGTGAGAGATGAGTTTAAGCCATGTGCATTCGAACACCTTTGCCTAAGTAAATAGTATTACTTGTTTGGTAACACGGTTTATTTATTTGTATATACTTAATTTCTGTTTTGGTAAACAGGGATTTTATATAACCTTTTTTTAACACACCGTGTGAATTTTTTGCATCATGTGGATGTTTTTGTCATGGGACACTGGATCAATTTCGGCTAAACAGAACAAATATGTTTGGTGACACGTGGTAGTTTTAATTAGGTAGTTTTGACAATTGTTATAATGTCACACACAACTCTCTCTGGACGAACGAGGTGGGTTTGCGTATCTCAGGTTGGTCTTGGAAAGGGGGAGGTTGAAGATTGGGGCAGAACTCACTTGAATCAACTACACTGTTAGCAACAGCTTCCATCCTGACTTCGTCCCACACGGACCATACTCATTACTCTAATTATCTATCTCACCACTCCGTTTTCACGCCTAACCAACCCCTTCCTCCCTCAGTGGTGACCAGTCTCCTCCAGACACCAGGACACCACTCGCTACTGTCACTCCTCTTATCAAATTACAAGGTGGAACTAAGAGACGATTTCTAGATATAGTCTGTCAAACTCCGTATTTTTTCTATTTTTATGATAATACACGTGTTCTCTCTCCACCATGAGTCTTGCCGTATCTATATGCACAACTTATCGTAAGGCTCTTACGCAGATATTTGACGAGTTCACAAAAATTTAAACATGAAATTTTAACTGTAAAACGTATGTGAGAATAATAACTTTACGGACAAACTTTTTTGCAGTGTCACAGAGAAAAAAAGAAGCAAAATTTCATATCCAATAGTACGCTAAATCGTTGTCGAGTTACATAATCTTGGGGTGTTGAGTAGTTCTCCAGTTCGCTGGGTAGATGGGAGGGCGAGCACCGATGTCAGTTCTTCCTTTATTCCCCTCCAGATTCTCAAGATCAAGCTAGTAATTATTATTATTACATATTTATAAAGATATACATTAGTACGAACTGCCTCTGAGGCCATAAGAAAGCGACCACTATTTCTTCTCTCTCTGTGTCCGTACACAACGCGTGCTAGATTTCTCGTTCAAAAAGCACACAATACAATATGGCGTCTAATGCATAAAGGGTTTTGTAGTTGAAAGGGTTTGCGAGGGGGTGCTAATGAACATGGCGTAAAAGATGCTTAGAGCTTTGATGCTTAGTTTTGAAAGCCTTTGACTACACTTTCAAGCGTAATTTACATTTTGTACGCTGTAGTCCTCACTTGTTTACATACATTAATGAGTTTTTATAACAGCTGTCCACGCTCCAATTAATAATATGAAAAATTTGAAAAGTTATATATAAAAAGCCATTTACCAATTACCACACATCACTATTTCTTCAAAACTATTCTTCCAAATGACTTGAAATGTTATACATATATTTATCTTGGGCCCTAGAGGCTCACTAAGAAAGGATTTTCCTCTCTGACTTAAGGACTTCGTCCCACTGGCCTCCAAAGTTCTCATGGTATTATTATGGAGTTATATTAATTGATTTATTTATTTGATTAACAGATGTTAATTAAAAACAAATTGAATACAATTTTGTGGTAGGCTAAACCTTTTAAGAATAATTGAATACAGTAATAAACTATACATAACATCAGATGTTCTAAATTGGATATAGATTAGACACATTGTAAACTGAAGGCTTGTTCACGTTTCTGTTATGTAATGAAACTCAATATTATTACCGGTGAAGCGGCGGGTTCAGGTAGAATTTAATATAAACAAATTTTGTGTTCTTAAAATAACCATCAAAGAGTATGTAGGAACATTGAACATATACTTTGTATAAAATGATGCCATTCGTTTCATTATAGTTCAAATAGTATTTCTAGAATCTAATCTAAATATTCAGATCAACTTACTTCACTCTTGTGCTTCACTTTAAATGTGAGAACAGCGAGTGAATGAAACACTTGTATGAAGCAATTGTCAGAATGAATGTGTAGAAAGCTAAAAATATATTTTAAACTGGCGTTTGCGATATATTATAATGTAAATGTTTTGTGCAATAAATATTATTATTATTTAGTAGGATAAACAATAATATAACTAGAACATTGTTTGTTTGAAACAACAATCCAGTGACGGACTATTTGTTGTTTGTCTTGACATGCTAGTTAAATGCACCGAACAGTTCACGGTACTTATACAAAGGGGTTACTCAGGGAATCGTTGTTTTAGAAAAATTACTTTCATGGTAAAATTGTTCCTTATTACAACAATCAGTATTTGGATGTAAAACGCTACTGGCAGCACCTTTGTCAAAGTGTTAGGCAACAGATAATATATACGAAAAGTTCATAAATTTAGTTTCACTTATTTAATAAAATAATAAAGTTTTAAACCTGAATATAAAGACATATTCAACATGTTATGTAAAACTTAATCATATTTTATTTCATAAAATTTAGTTTGAACAATTATTATTCTTGAGTCTAACATTACTCCCTTGCGGCGTAACGTATGTCGATAACCTTTTGTTGGAAAACAGTAAAAAGGTAACTTAATAAAGGATGAGTTTTGTTTATTTACAGAAGAAGACACAAATGTAGTACAATTTATGTACAATATGTGCAAATATCATGATCATTCTCGATAAACCACGTTTTCACGTTTACTTTAGGCAGACCCCCGAAGGGGTTCCCAAAGGAATAACTCAAATATTTAACCCTCCATTTTTTTTTTTTTTTTAATTTAAAAATGTGATATAAATTACTTATATTATTTAATTTATTTTTCAAAATACTGTATTGAAACTGTAGACATATATTATTTTGATCTTTAAAAATCAATTTCGATAATTTATATTCCTGTAACCATGATAATCAGTAGTTTTATAAATAGTGGTAATTCTGTTTTTAACTGACAATACAGCCTTACATATAAGTAGTGCTATTCTCCAAACCGAACAAGTGCGGACATATATTCTTCTCCAGTACGGAAAAGTGTTCTGTTAATTGTCTCTTAAAATAAATCATATGAAAATTATATTACTGCATGCTGTTGTACTTTCAATAAAATTAGTATTTTTATTTTATTCATTGCAGTTATGGTTTTACCTGATCGCACTACAGGTAACAGTGAGCAGCAATATTTTACCTGATCGCACTACAGGTAACAGTGAGCAGCAATGTTTTACCTGATCGCACTACAGGTAACAGTGAGCAGCAATGTTTTACCTGATCGCACTACAGGTAACAGTGAGCAGCAATGTTTTACCTGATCGCACTACAGGTAACAGTGAGCAGCAATGTTTTACCTGATCGCACTACAGGTAACAGTGAGCAGCAATGTTTTACCTGATCGCACTACAGGTAACAGTGAGCAGCAATGTTTTACCTGATCGCACTACAGGTAACAGTGAGCAGCAATGTTTTACCTGATCGCACTACAGGAAACAGTGAGCAGCAATATTTTACCTGATCGCACTACAGGTAACAGTGAGCAGCAATGTTTTACCTGATCGCACTACAGGTAACAGTGAGCAGCAATGTTTTACCTGATCGCACTACAGGTAACAGTGAGCAGCAATGTTTTACCTGATCGCACTACAGGTAACAGTGAGCAGCAATGTTTTACCTGATCGCACTACAGGTAACAGTGAGCAGCAATGTTTTACCTGATCGCACTACAGGTAACAGTGAGCAGCAATATTTTACCTGATCGCACTACAGGTAACAGTGAGCAGCAATGTTTTACCTGATCGCACTACAGGTAACAGTGAGCAGCAATGTTTTACCTGATCGCACTACAGGTAACAGTGAGCAGCAATATTTTACCTGATCGCACTACAGGTAACAGCGAGCAGCAATGTTTTACCTGATCGCACTACAGGTAACAGTGAGCAGCAATGGTTTACCTGATCGCACTACAGGTAACAGTGAGCAGCAATATTTTACCTGATCGCACTACAGGTAACAGTGAGCAGCAATGTTTTACCTGATCGCACTACAGGTAACAGTGAGCAGCAATATTTTACCTGATCGCACTACAGGTAACAGTGAGCAGCAATGTTTTACCTGATCGCACTACAGGTAACAGTGAGCAGCAATGTTTTACCTGATCGCACTACAGGTAACAGTGAGCAGCAATGTTTTACCTGATCGCACTACAGGTAACAGTGAGCAGCAATGTTTTACCTGATCGCACTACAGGTAACAGTGAGCAGCAATATTTTCTTTTATTTAGTGCTGTATACATGTTTGTAGAAAGTGAAAATAACTTTCATATACACATCATAGTAATTTTAATAGCTATATAAACGAGAATAAATGTATTTTGTATTATTATATTATCCATTATAAATAACTATTATATTTAAAGGCAGTCCAAATTCATGTTCACTGTTAAAGGGGACTTTTAAGTTTAGTAACTGCTACCAGAATATATTAGGTTTGAATACTCTCCACATAAAAGTTGAAAACAAAAAAAGAGAAAGCGCAGTTCTTGAAAAGTTCTAAAGACGTTCAGTAGGCTCTCTTCTCTGGAGCCCGATATCCGACCGGCAGATCCGGCTGTCGCGGCTGAAGACATCATTGTTCGCTGAACCGCGCTCAGCGCTCAGCACCATTGTATCGAGTACTTGTGTCGTCACAAAGGCGTGATTGCTTACGATTGTCCCATTTTACTCCGTCAGACACCTGTTACAACAAACGCATCAGCTGTTTTCCAAGAAAGATTGTTATTCCACCGTAAAATTGACTCTGCCATCATCCGGGATCTTCCTTATCTCAATAGAGGTTTTGTTAAATTTTTTACGTTTGGTTTGTCCAGGCTTTGTATCCTTAAAGCACATCATCGCTAAAAATAACTTGAGCTTTTTTCCGTACCTTTTTTACATTTGTCAACTATTTTAATAATGCAGTATTTTTCATTGAGACACGAGCGTGACTAAGTTTGATAGAATTGGATTTGTTTAGTTATCAATAGAACACAAATCGTCAATATATATGTAGGTGATTAGTGATTGTAATTGAGTGTATATGAATGAATGTATCCTTTGTTGATATGCCAAGGCAAGTGGGAAAATTAGCTTATCGTATATTCTGAATGTTTCGACTCTCTGTATGAAAAAGTTCTGTATTTTATCATCTACTTTGATAAAGTACATAACTAATTTAGATCGGACAAATGAATAAATTTTCAATACGTATGATCTAAAATTCCACACATTCAATTAGAAATTAAAGCGAAAATATGTTAAATTAGAAAATATAGCATAATAGACAAATGTTGAATGATTTATACGTGCATGTTCATTTATTATGCCAACGTGTTTACCAAATCAATTCAGTTCATAAGTAAATTTACTTTGAATAATTCATCATGATTATAAAGAATAATACATGATTTAATATTATAAATATAATAAATTAAAAACATATATTTTATAAAAGCACAAAATAGTACAGAATACAATATGAATAGTAAAAATACAAATGAAATTATGGTCATCCAAAGAAATCTGTTTCTGATTCACCATAATTTTATAATGTATTTACGCGTTACCAAGAGATTGCCGACATCAAAATAAGAGACGTATGATTGGCAAGTTATAGCTGATTATTTACAAATGAAACTTGGTTACATGTTATACTATAACGCTAATACAAACTTTATAAAAAGAGCTTTAACATTTAGTAACATATTCAATAAACGTATACGTGCTTATCGATATATTAAATATACAGGGTGTCTCTGAACTACTCGATATACAGGGTGTCTCTGAACTACTTGATATACAGGGTGTCTCTGAACTACTCGATATACAGGGTGTCTCTGAACTACTCGATATACAGGGTGTCTCTGAACTACTCGATATACAGGGTGTCTCTGAACTCTCTGATAAGCTCTCTTGGTTGTTGTTTCTGGTTCATGTATTTATCGATGTATTAAATATACAGGGTGTCTCTGAACTCTCTGATAAGCTCTCTTGGTTGTTGTTTCTGGTTCATGTATTTATCGATGTATTAAATATACAGGGTGTCTCTGAACTCTCTGATAAGCTCTCTTGGTTGTTGTTTCTGGTTCATGTATTTATCGATGTATTAAATATACAGGGTGTCTCTGAACTCTCTGATAAGCTCTCTTGGTTGTTGTTTCTGGTTAATGTACTTATCGATATATTAAATATACAGGGTGTCTCTGAACTCTCTGATAAGCTCTCTTGGTTGTTGTTTCTGGTTAATGTACTTATCGATATATTAAATATACAGGGTGTCTCTGAACTACTCGATATACAGGGTGTCTCTGAACTCTCTGATAAGCTCTCTTGGTTGTTGTTTCTGGTTAATGTACTTAGAATCACAAATATCATATTAAAGTATCTAAAACATCTTGGTTATGCTTCCAGCCGCTATTTTTTTTTTTTTTTTTAACTTTTAAATTTATATCTCAAAAACCAAAACGTGTATTATGCTGTAATTTTGCATGGCTCTTTATGACATAAATATACATTTGGAGAAAAGTTATTGTTTTTTCTGTATCAAAATATTTTAAATTGAGGCCATTTAAAATGTTAAATCCTAAATAACTCCAACACAAATAATTATATTAAACATTAAATAGAATAATGTTTTTTGTAAAATGTTACTACAAATCCTACGATGTAACGACTTTCAAAATCGGATGAAAAATAATAAAGAAATGATATTTATGTGGCAGTATGTACAATGCAATATACCAGTACAATAGGCAACACACATTATCAGCTGATAATATTAATGTACACTAGGCCTAATTTGTAATATACTTAAATCAGCTGACTAGTCTAACAATAAAGTGTTTGTAAATATTTGATTTGAAAGTATCAAAAATTACTTTATTATATCAGCTGATACATATGTGTTGCCTATTGTACTGGCATATTGCATTGTACATACTGCCACATAAATTATCATTTCTTTGTTATTTTTCATCCGATTTTGAAAGTCGTTACATTGTTGGATTTGTAATGACATTTTCTTAAAAGATTATAATTTTTAATATAACTATTAGTTTAGTAGTTATTTAGGATTTAAACATTTAAATGGTCACCATTTCGAAAATTTTTATACAGAAAAAACAAACTGTATTTTCTACAAACTTATGTTTATGTTATAAAGTGTCATTCGAAATTACAGCATAATACACTTTTTTGTTTTTGAGATGTTAATTTAAAAGTAGAAAAAACAAACGGTGGCTGGAAGGATAACTAAGCTGTTTTGGACACTTTAAATATGATATTTGTGATTCTAAATGAACCAGTAACAACAACCAAGATGTTTAAAGCATATCAGAGAGTTCAGAGACACTCTGTATATGCTTTAAACATTCCTTGAGGAATGTCTCTGCAAGTCCTTAGAAGGCGTAAGTATGGGTTATGTTTAGATATACCGTTATGTTAGATTTCAAAAAGGAATTAGCCAATTTATGCTTCAGAAACTCCACAAGGAATATCTTTAGGAAGACAATAGAAGATGTACATATTTAGACGTCTCTAGTGATATAAATCAAACATAAAAAATATTCGTTCAAAGATACCACGGAATAAATCTACCCATATATGAAATATTCCAAGTAATTCTAAAATACCTAACTGTCCATGAGTTTCACAACAAAGTCTTGAATTATTCACCAATACTAAAAAGGTGTTTTTTGGTAACCACTGAAGAATGTCGCGAGAATACTCTACGATGTCCGTGAAATGTCCAAAGACGACGAAGAGGAGTGCTTTAACGATGACGCTCATTACTGCGTGGCAACAGAAACAAACAGTTGTGCCTCGTAGGTATGCTGATGACCTTGAAGGTACTCACCTTATCGAGATCACTATGGTTGTTCTTACTCCGCAAGGGAAAAGGAAAGTGCCGATTAGTGAATAATAATCCAACCTTTACACGTAAACAGCCTAATTAGGATTAATGAGCGATTCATCTAGTTGACTCATTTAACTGTCAGCTGTTTAACCGGTATTTCAAGAGTCATATATGTTAACATATGTTCATTGTTAAAAATACGTCTTCGGATCGTAAATTCCTGTCGAACGTATATTCTCAGATATTGAACATGTCTTAATTCATTTTAATGCAATATTTTTTTAATTATTTTATTTTTATTTTTTGGTTCTAAACGGTATTTACTGCCAACCTAATGACGTTATTAAGTTTCATATAAATTAATCGACATGTATGATTATTTATAGTTTAACCAGAACTAGTGATTTTTTTTTAAGTTCACAGAGATGATTTGTTTTGAATGTTTGCAATTCGCCGTAACTTTTCTAGAAGGTCACACAGATTTCCTAGCCTTTCCTGTGATTATCTGTTCAGTGTGATCTCTAATAAGAATATTTTTATCTATAAATATAAAAACTAAATATACCATTGAATGACTGACTGACCGATCACAGATTCTGAAAAAGCACATTGCTGTGGAATATAAAGTTTTGCACAGTTATTCTTTATAGGCACTATATGCGCACAAAAAAATGTTTAATTTTTTTAAAAGTTAAATGAAGTAAAATAAAATAGATATTTAAATTATTATTCAAAACAAATGTAAATTTTATTGAAACTGTCACATTTTTGTCTGCCTTAACTCTCCCCCCCTCCATATTTATGTTGTAGTTGCAAACAACCTGCTCAAAACGTTCAAGCAATATGTTTTTATGTTGTTTTCTTAAAATCTGGGAGCCCTGCTGATTAATTTTGAATGTATATAACTTAAACAAGTAGTACGTCATCCTTCACTTGAACCACTTGACAGATTTTAGATTGAAGAGGTGGATTCCAAAAGGGCTTAAGTAAAAATATAAATGTTTCAGGAACTAATTCTTTTGTTTTATAACAATATTTTCGACTTTTACTGTTGGATAAAATCAGTCATGAAAATTAGACCTATTAGTAAGACTATTTGTTTAACATCCAATTAAATTAATTAAAGTTTAAACATAGCAACTGTATATTATAAATAGTTTAATATATGCATTTTTCAAAAACTGCTTAATTCAGTGACTTAAGCATTTTTTGAAAACATACTTGTACTGTAAATTTGTTAGATTAATATGTTTTTGATTTTGACATTACCTTAATGCTGCAAATGGGTATCTTAATAAATAACAATAACATTATACAGGAAAATATTTAATTCGCATGAAAATATACAAATTATTCAAGAAAGTAAGTCTCTTAAACATTTAAACAAATTGTTCCAGTTTATCATAGAAGACTATGTTACTATCTCATCACCATCGTGTACATTAGTGAGAGCTCTGTTGTAAAAATGTTGGGCCTTTTCTGTTAAGATAGTGAATGTGATAAGTTTTTCTGCATTCTTTTTCTTTTTTTCGCTAATGTGATTTACAACTAATTGCATGGAAGTGACTGAACTGTAAATATCAGTTAAATTACACCCTTTTTTAACCACTTTGAATATGTATAACCGTAATAAGTATTTTAGTTTGAATGTTTTCTTTATTGTTGTTTGAACACGTAAAAACTCGTTGCTCACGCATAAAAACGGAAGTTCTGTTATTTAAATTAATAATAAAATAAAATGTATGATAACAATAATAAAATAAGCATAACAGGCAGTAGTAGAGATTATGACTGTTTGTCAGCTCCATTCGCACATGCGCTGTTTACTCAACAGCTGAATTCAGCTAGTCTGGAAGATAACACAAGTGACAATACATGTATGTGGACTTAAGCAGTTTTGGCATGATCGTCATTGCAAGTTGTGAAATGGTACTAATGATATAATACAGTGAATATCTAACAATTCTTTTAAAATGACTTAAATCCTTTTGGAATGCACCTTTTCGATATCAGACTGTCCACGGCAGTGTATCGCCCCGCACGCGGAAGTGCCAGCCCCGCACGAGACACGCATGCTATTTAGATGACGTCATACTTGTTGCGTGTAGATCGTGATCATTGCGTATAAAAGCGTGTCCCGCAAGGCACTGTGGCTGATTTACTTTTATGGAGTGCACTGATTCGGCATTCTACATGTCTTGTAGACTCGTTAGCTTAACTGATAGTGAGACAAACTCTTCCCAGTTGTGTTTTTAAAGATGAAATTAAAGAGCTTAATGTGTTTGATTATGGATTTCCCGCAGATAAAATTCTACGTGAATGTTTACAAAATTGAGTTACAATAGTTATCTTTGTAAATGTGGTAGTAAGTCTGACCAAAATGATCTGACAGATGTACGTGTTTTTCCGATGAACTTATCAATAACAATACCATTACACTTGTATGAGTGGGTGGGTGTGTTGTGTACCTATTGTCTTGTTAGTTGGAAGATTCCATTTCATACAGTAAGAAAACAATAAATTATACTATAAAAACCCATGGTGGAAAGAAACATGGGTGTGCCGATGCGTATCTGCCTCCAGTTAACCCCACTGCTCATGACGTCTCAACCTTGCCCCGCCATTACACGAGGTGCATAGGTTACCCTGTTTAACTTTAAATGTATGTTTATATTATTATGGTTTTAAGGGTAGTGATTCATAAGTTTGTGTGTGTAATATAAGCATGCCCAGTTGTGCAGTATTTGGGTGTACCAATAACACCAGAGAAACAAAAGGTACTGATATAAATTACCAAAAATTTCCCAAAGCAGACAATTTACCAAAACAGTAAGTTGATACACGTGGTCGCAAAGCAAAATAATTTAAATTACTGTACTATTTAGTCTAATCATTTTTCTGATAATTGCTATGAAACTTGCTGATGGTGAAAAAAGAATTAAATTTAAGCACAGGAAAACTCTTGTTCAAGATGCTTTATTCACTGTAAATAATAATTCTCAATTAAATATTATTAGTATTCAAAATAGGCCTATTTTAGATGCTGTAGGCTTAATGAATTAGACGTTGTATAAATACTTGATCCCCTACAAAAACTTTCGTTAATGGACGAGAAATTTAAAAAAATTGGATAAATAGAACTCTCAGCTGAAATTAGAATCAGTAAAATTTCAAAAAATTAACAGTAGTAGTCTTCAAATGGAAAAAGTACTATTTATTGTAATTGAATTAGTATACTAGTAATTATTACAATTTCTTTCAAAAAATATAAGTATCCTTGTTATATATTTTTGTTCCATCTAAATACCGTAATATTTTGCCATATAGGCCTACATTAGTAATGTTTCTAATGAAATTGCACTATTAGCAACAATTTTGTAATTCAATATTTATAATGTATGTCTGAACAGTTTAGTTTGTTTTATAAATGTATTATGTTAGCTTTTCATAATGTTTTCGTGTTTAAATGTCAACTCTAACCAAATATAAACTGTTAGTACTTTTCAGTTTATCAGTCTTCAGATAATCGATTATTCATGAATGTTATTTATGTATCAACTATATATGTCATCAATGTATGTCCTAAAGAACTGCATTTAACTAACGTTAGAAAATTTAATGAATTTCAGTCACATTTAAAGTGTGGTAATATTATAGTGCATTCTTTAAAATTAGCGTAATGTAAGCAAGAATTGTAAATGATTTACCTTACAAAGTTAAATTAGATTTATTTTGTGTTTTTAGTATGTCTAAGTTTTGGTGGTTAAATTGATAAACTTATCCTAATAGTATAATAATAGAATTAAAAGATTTTGTTGAAAACGGAATTCTGTCAAATAAATAGTTTTTATGTAATTATGTGATTAATATAAGTTTATTTCCTAAAAACGTAAGTAACCATAACGGCGCAGCACGGACGGCCAGGAGTTCTGAGCCTCACGTGACGTCATGCGCCGAGCCAACCGATTCTCGTTTCTTGGATGAGCACACCCATGTTTCTTTCCACCATGATAAACACTTATTGTCCAATATATCAAAAATTTCCATCACATAACATCTTTATGTTGATAAATCTGTCACACACCATATTACCACAGATAACTAACAGTACTCAAACTCCTCATTGTATATTAAATACTGGGATTGTTCACCAGGCATAGACACTACCTGTAAGCTCAACATCCATATTTGCCATAACTAACGGGAATGAAAGACGTGTTTACCTTCTGTGAACTAGCATTATCTGACAACCACGCTCAGTTCGCAAATGATCGACACGCTGCAAAGTGGATAGTCCACAAATTATAGAATATAGCGTGACACTGTTTAAGCGTGGATACGACAAATCTGTGTGTAGTTTGTAAACATTGGCGTTACGTTACAAACCGTTTGAAGTTATTTTTTAGTTTCCTCATTCAATTAATTGTTTGGTCCAAAGTTAACTATTGAGTGAAATAGTTTTAAATACATCAAAATGTATTAGTCGTGTTTACTGTATCGCTGGGTTTGAGTTAAGATGACCTCCAAAATAACATGTCTTAAATGTATAGTCACAAAATAAAAATATAAGTTAAATCTTAATAATATTAAAATGTATTAGGTCACTTTTCCATTTCGTAGTAAATAAGTGTTTTTAAGTAGTAATAAATAAACTAATATTTATATTAGTTTATAAAATTAATTTCAATTATCGCAGCTTCATCGTAAAGGAAAAGACCACTCTTCTATTTGGGTCAGGGTAATAAACATCAACCCTTCTACCTCCCAGCCTCTCGTCGTTTATTGGTTATGAGTTAGGAAAATGGGCACTCGGGGGAGGGGGGGGTCAGTCAACAAAGCCAAGTTAATTGCTTTAATCCCTTGAGATTCAGTGAAAGGTTTCAAAGGACCTTTTACTTATTTATGATCATTACAAAACTCAAGTAAGATATAGTTGATTTCATTAAAATGAAAATGTCTAATAACAAAGGGAGTCACCCGGGAAGTTGCTCTATAAGGATTGATCTTGTATTCAAGAACGTAGTTTATAACACTAATTTTTTCCAATCCTATTAATTTTTGTACCTATTTTAAATATTTGTCCGTAAAAAAGGCTACCATAAAAATTAATTATTACAATTATATTAACTTATTTGTGAAACAGTTGTTTTCAAGTAAAAGTTTTCGTATGTATGTTTCTTATATCTCAATCCTATAATTAATCTCCAGTTTTTTTTTATCTTGATCTTTTTTTTAATTAAGGATAAATCTATTGTTTTCAATCCTGATTATTCTGCAACAGTCGTGTTCTGAAACTGTCATTGCTCTCAAAGTACCAGCGATCTATAATTATCATTACTGTATTTTACAAATTACTTGTCTACTAATAGTAATAGTTAGGCTACTTATCCACTTGTCTAATATTACTGGTATGCCATGTTCATTGCTCCGGTTTAACGTATGTCACTTGTCTACTATTACTGGTATGCCGTGTTCATTGCTCCGGTTTAACGTATGTCACTTGTCTACTATTACTGGTATGCCGTGTTCATTGCTCCGGTTTAACGTATGTCACTTGTCTACTATTACTGGTATGCCATGTTCCCTGCTCCGGTTTAACGTATGTCACTTGTGTACTATTACTGGTATGCCATGTTCCCTGCTCCGGTTTAACGTATGTCACTTGTCTAATATTACTGGTATACCGTGTTCACTGCTCCGGTTTAACGTATGTCACTTGTCTACTATTACTGGTATGCCATGTTCCCTGCTCCGGTTTAACGTATGTCACTTGTTTAATATTACTGGTATACCGTGTTCACTGCTCCGGTTTAACGTATGTCACTTGTCTACTATTACTGGTATGCCGTGTTCATTGCTCCGGTTTAACGTATGTCACTTGTCTACTATTACTGGTATGCCGTGTTCATTGCTCCGGTTTAACGTATGTCACTTGTCTACTATTACTGGTATGCCGTGTTCATTGCTCCGGTTTAACGTATGTCACTTGTCTACTATTACTGGTATGCCATGTTCCCTGCTCCGGTTTAACGTATGTCACTTGTTTAATATTACTGGTATGCCGTGTTCATTGCTCCGGTTTAACGTATGTCACTTGTATACTATTACTGGTATGCCGTGTTCATTGCTCCGGTTTAACGTATGTCACTTGTCTACTATTACTGGTATGCCGTGTTCATTGCTCCGGTTTAACGTATGTCACTTGTTTAATATTACTGGTATGCCGTGTTCATTGCTCCGGTTTAACGTATGTCACTTGTCTACTATTACTGGTATGCCGTGTTCATTGCTCCGGTTTAACGTATGTCACTTGTCTACTATTACTGGTATACCGTGTTCATTGCTCCGGTTTAACGTATGTCACTTGTCTACTATTACTGGTATGCCATGTTCCCTGCTCCGGTTTAACGTATGTCACTTGTTTAATATTACTGGTATGCCGTGTTCACTGCTCCGGTTTAACGTATGTCACTTGTCTACTATTAGTGGTATGCCGTGTTCATTGCTCCGGTTTAACGTATGTCACTTGTCTACTATTACTGGTATGCCATGTTCCCTGCTCCGGTTTAACGTATGTCACTTGTCTAATATTACTGGTATACCGTGTTCACTGCCCCGGTTTAACGTATGTCACTTGTCTACTATTACTGGTATGCCATGTTCACTGCTCCGGTTTAACGTATGTCACTTGTTTAATATTACTGGTATACCGTGTTCACTGCTCCGGTTTAACGTATGTCACTTGTCTACTATTACTGGTATGCCATGTTCCCTGCTCCGGTTTAACGTATGTCACTTGTCTAATATTACTGGTATACCGTGTTCACTGCTGCGGTTTAACGTATGTCACTTGTCTACTATTACTGGTATGCCATGTTCCCTGATCCGGTTTAACGTATGTCACTTGTCTAATATTACTGGTATACCGTGTTCATTGCTCCGGTTTAACGTATGTCACTTGTCTACTATTACTGGTATGCCATGTTCACTGCTCCGGTTTAACGTATGTCACTTGTCTAATAATACTGGTATGCCGTGTTCACTGCTCCGGTTTAACGTATGTCACTTGTCTAATATTACTGGTATGCCGTGTTCATTGCTCCGGTTTAACGTATGTCACTTGTCTAATATTACTGGTATGCCGTGTTCATTGCTCCGGTTTAACGTATGTCACTTGTCTAATATTACTGGTATGCCATGTTCACTGCTGTGGTTTAACGTATGTCACTTGTCTAATATTACTGGTATGCCGTGTTCACTGCTCCGGTTTAACGTATGTCACTTGTCTAATATTACTGGTATGCCATGTTCACTGCTGCGGTTTAACGTATGTCACTTGTCTAATATTACTGGTATGCCGTGTTCACTGCTCCGGTTTAACGTATGTCACTTGTCTAATATTACTGGTATACCGTGTTCACTGCTCCGGTTTAACGTATGTCACTTGTCTAATATTACTGGTATGCCGTGTTCACTGCTCCGGTTTAACGTATGTCACTTGTCTAATATTACTGGTATGCCGTGTTCACTGCTCCGGTTTAACACTTATCGAGAAGTCTCTGTACCGGCACTAGCAGGAGTTTCTACTCTCTACACTTGCCTCCACAAGAAGGGTGTTCGATCTAGTTTTCCTACATAAACTTATAAATGGTATTATTGATTCTCCTGAACTTCTTCAATGCATATCATTTTCAGTTCCTAAAAGAACTAGATGTAGATATATATATGCGATCAGCCACCACTCGAAAAACTATAGTTACTTTGGTCCCAATCAATTTCAAGTTTACCGTTGATATTATATCAAATATATTATTCTATTGGTATAGTCTATATATATTTTTTTCTATTAGTATATTCTATTGTTTGTTTATTCAATTTTATTGTCAAACTATAACTATTGTATAATGGTGGTTGCCGTTGAAATAATAAATAAATTCTTAATATGTTTTATGCACTTTTAAAAATAATTTAAAACACGTGTAGCGGTGATGACACTCCCACCCACATATACACGTACACTGATGATGTACCTCCAATACACCCATACACGTGCAGTGGTAATGACACTCATTCCCACCTGAACACGTACAGTGGTGATGAACCATGCAATCGTACACTTTTAGCGGTGTTTACCCCCCAACACAATAATAAACGTACAGTAGTGATCCTCCCATCCACCCATACACGTACAGTGGTGATGAACCTCCATCACACCCATATATGTGCAGTGGTGATGACCCTCCCATCCACTCAGACATATTCAATAATAATGATCCTCCTACCCACCTTTAAATGTACATTGGAAATACTATCACGTCATTCTTTAAACGCACCTCAAAAAGCACACGCGCCTTGTGTTGCGTGCCAACATTGCCCAAGTGTTAAGCTTTGTTTGCCCGCTGGACAGTGACCGTTTACGTAACCCAGCTTTGGACAATGAAAGTGACTGATCATGGAGTAACCAGCGGGCGTGACTGAGCGTGATACTGTTCGTAGAGGGTCACGCGTCGTACGTCTGGCGTGACTGGGTGAGACCACGACGCGCACTCATTCATAAAAACGACTCGGTTCACTCGCCTATGAGTCGTTTACAACATCGCGTAACAGCGCTAATGAGAGCGACATTCTCATGGTAACTGTAGCGCGGTTCCGTTTCCTTTATGCAATAATTAACATATAACAGCGATTACGTAAGTACAGATAATCAGGAGTTCACTGTTTCTATTTTACACGCGTTGATTCTTTTCCCTTCTATTTTGATTGTTGCTATTACTTGAACTTGGTGCTTGAAAATGGTTCTGTATAGTTTTATGTTCTGAAGGGTAGACTATGTTTTTTTGTCAATGATTTTTTTTACTTAGATTTTAATGTTTTTTTCATTTCTTGTAATTACTCTGCAACTATCTCTAGGGCTAAATGCACTTAATCCTGACTGTTTATCTATACAAAACAAAAATGTTACGTTTTTCAAAAGTTTTTACGTACTTTTTAATTATTTAAAATAACTATTTGTTCGTTTGCTTGTGTTAGTTTTGTTCTAAACGTCAAAATGTATAGACTAGTACCGTATATGGAAATCCACGTGAGTTTGCGTACGCAATAGATGTATGATGTAATGTAAGAAAGCAAAATGCTGATTCCCTAGACCCAATTTCAGAGTTTGAATTCGTGATGAAATTTAATTATAACAATGGTTCATTAATAACAAATGCAGTTCTGTATTTCGATGCCTTGTCAGGATGTTCATTATTCAGAAAGGAGCATTGAGGACTATGAAAGGATTATGTCCTAGAGATTTTGTACTCGTGTTTCTAAGAACTGGAAATTACTAACCGTAATATCTATGTACATTCTTGAAACTGTCCTTTACAGCATAACACATAACTAGAAGACTCTCCAAAACATAAAAACAAAAAAAAAAAAAAACTACTGCAATGGATCGACCAAGGTCTTCACACTACTAATAACTTACAGATCATAAAAGTAAAAAATAAAAAAATGAAACACTATGCCAAAAAACAAAAATGCTCAATATTCTGCCAGAAAATGTAAAGATAAGAAAACTATGAAATTAAATAAAACCATTTCACCACTGGTGCAAAAAAGTGGAAAAAGAACAAGATTTGTTTTGAAATTAGGTCCATTTAATGTTATAAATGGATTGTTTAACTTTGTATATAATTCTTCACTAAATTTTAAAATTGTATTACTAATTGATTCCAACTTCTAACATATTAATAATGAACTGTTTTGATTTTATTAATATTGACGTGTAATCCTACTTCATTTTTTTATAGTGTCCAATACGTATTTTAGCATACCGCACTTCCATATACTCCCATATATATATATATATATATATATATATATATATATATATATATATATATATACGACTTGGGTCCCAGTATAAGTGCACCCTTCAAAATAAATTAATAGATGTTTTACATCGTCGCCACATGCATAATTTACATGTTTGTGTATGCATTTATGTATTATATGCATACACAAACATCTCGTATATCCATATAAAATATGTTCTTGCAATTAAACGCAGAATGTGGAAAAGTACAATTAGCTAGCAAGTATATTAATACGAGTAGTTTATGACGTAATAGGGATATGTACTTTCATACTTATCTTCACCTCTTATACTATTTTTAGAAAGATATAAATAATATAGAAACTGATTACAGTTTAAAAACAAATTTTTTTGTTGTTTTTGTAATTCTGAACCATAAGTCGACTATTAGTTTAATTTTTATTTTACGGTTAGTTAATAGATATTCTAACTTCACTTTATTTAATTTTTATTTTACGGTTAGTTAATAGATATTCTAACTTCACTTTATTTTACGGTTAGTTAATAGATATTCTAACTTCACTTTATTTAATTTTTATTTTACGGTTAGTTAATAGATATTCTAACTTCACTTTATTTTACGGTTAGTTAATAGATATTCTAACTTCACTTTATTTTACGGTTAGTTAATAGATATTCTAGCTTCACTTTATTTAATTTTTATTTTACGGTTAGTTAATAGATATTCTAACTTCACTTTATTTTACGGTTAGTTAATAGATATTCTAACTTCACTTTATTTACGGTTAGTTAATAGATATTCTAACTTCACTTTATTTACGGTTAGTTAATAGATATTCTAACTTCACTTTATTTAATTTTTATTTTACGGTTAGTTAATAGATATTCTAACTTCACTTTATTTACGGTTAGTTAATAGATATTCTAAATTCACTTTATTTTACGGTTAGTTAATAGATATTCTAACTTCACTTTATTTACGGTTAGTTAATAGATATTCTAACTTCACTTTATTTAATTTTCATTATTATTCATGGATGAAAGCGATATACCGTCATAGCTGGTTTAATGAATTAACATTTCTTTGGGCCCACAATTGTTTAGTTATCTGGAAATAAGCCGTCTTTTTCTAGATTTTTCCAGTTGTGGTTCTTATCAACTCTATCCCATCGTCCAATAACAACTATTCGTCAATTAAGTGTGTTACTGTTTGAAATGTCAGTTTCTGTTATACTCTGCTGATTTTTAAGTATTCTTTTATGGACTATTCCATTTAATTGTTTCCATTTTACCTGTTCTTAAATGTCAATAAAATTGTACAACTTGCTTCATAACCTAGTGGGTGTCTTTCTCTTTTTACTGTAATATTACGTGTAAGTCTGTAAAGTCAGTATTTAAAGTACCAAGTGTTTGTCAAATAAACTTTTTGGATATTTTCAAAATTTATTCGATGTCAACCTCCACCCATACACGTACAGTGGTCTTGACTCTCCACTCACACACACGTACAGTGGTATTGACTATCCACTCCCAAACATGTGACCCACCCACCGACCGATACTCGTACAGTGGTAATGGCATATATAAATTGATATTAATGGCCAATTTTATAAACAATCCTTCGAGGGTATTTTTCAAAATGTACAGATTGTCTACCAGTCTAGAACTAAACTAAACTTACAACCAATATACTTTTGATATTAGTGACGTGGTTTTGACCTACAAGAAAATAATAAGCGTCATTGCTTTAATTATCAATGGGTGCCTTCTGGTATTTATGTTAGGTTATGTTGTAAGCACTCACCATGGGTGTTAGTTTTGGATTAAATAAATATAATTTGACTTGTTACTTAATTGTATATTTACATGTAAATTGCCTACTTCCTTTTACGACTAAACCTTGCTAAACAATTATGGGGACATTCCGAAAAAGACCCACCTTTGATTTTAGAAAATACTCTTGAAAAGAATTTCCTCAGTAGAATTCTCATTCACAATGAGAATTCCAAATGAATTGGCACATGACCAAATTAAGTCACTTTAATCCACAAAACATGCGAGTATGTCTGTTTCCCTGTTGCTGGTGGAGTTGGAGGGGGGACGGTCACGTGACCGGATAAGAACGACGGAGGTGTTGTAGTGATAAACACCGGCTGACAACTGTAATGTTTTTACAGCGTCGAGCATTATTGACCTAACCCAGATGTACTTAAATACATACTTAGCGACATGTCAGAGCTGAAAGGCAGTACAAAGTTATTTGTAGTTGCGCCCTTGTACCCAGAATTACACTCACTCTACACGTCCAGAACCTGGTAATGACAGAAGTGGAAAACTCTTTACTCCCGCCATATATGTGTACTTCCACTCAAATGCCATAGAATTCTCACGTGAGGAAAGGTCAAAGTGGCAGTTAAGAATTTTACACCCCTTCGAGTGTCTGAACTACGCATCCTGTAATAGGAGAGATAACTCGTTTTACTCTTTCTTAACTACACTTCGTAGAAATTTATGATTTTATATATATATATATATATCTTAAATTTTATATTTGTATGGGTTCTTTGAACTATTAGTCAAAACAGTAATGATGGTAGCTTAACTGTAGACCTACACAAAAAAGTAAAAAAATACTGTAATGTTTCTAATTTATGAACACTTTTAAGTAAATGTCTGTCTAAAATTAAGAAATAAATAATGAATATCCTGACAGATAACTTCTCAATGTCTGTTCATAAATAAATGTTAATGAATTATATTATCATTACAATATATAAAGTATATTAGGCCTATCATCACTATGTTCTACACATATTTTTCTGAGCACATTTGAGTACTATAATAGTTTTGAAATTACAAAAACCTAATCGTGCTGTTCGAATTTAAAAATCCAACCAGTAATATGGCAATATTTTAATAAACTTATATATATTCTGCCAGATCACATAACAAATAAGAAAATGTTAAGATTAGTATTGCACAGAACTTTAGTATTGTATAAAATTACTACGTAGAAATAATTTACATAATAATTTTATATCATTACAAAAAAAATGCCTTGATTTATCCAAATTAACACTGAAGATTTAAATTTTAGAAGTAGCTCTTTATGCTCTTGTATGTGTATTTCTGAATTACAAGTGACTCGACTTCATAAAGTATTTAAGTTTATTAATCGGTTTACAAAAGAAGTTTTTAGTAAAGCTAGAATAATTTTTATTACAGTCTTCACTTTATGATCTTCTAAAAAACACAATCGAAGCTTATAAGCATAAATAATGCATTGTATTTTTAAAGATACGATTATCAAATTATAAGGGAATCTTTCTTCGAAACAATAAAATTGTTTATTGTTTATATATGCAGTTTTCTGTATGCATAAGACTGAAAATACCTTATAGAAATACAAAACGTATATCCTACTTGATGGCAATCACCTATACCTATATACTATTACGTTTTTGTAATAAATACAATTCTGTACCCCAACTCACAAATCTACATCCTCCAACTATAACTCCACTTCACCTCAAGATTTCCACACATCCTTACTGATAGCATACTACTTTTTTTCTCCGACCTAAAGACATCTTATCTCCACTAATGTAAACCTACAAACAAAACGGTTTCATTATACTATAACTTATCTTATTTTTCAGGTTTATAAACAAGATCACCAGTGATATATTGTATTGGTTTTGTACATGTTTTTAGACTCATTTTTTAAATGTTGTTAATGTTAGTCAAGGCTCAATGCCTATTTGAAAAAGGGAATATGCAAGTGCAGCCTTTACGGAGGTAAGAATATGAGATTCACAGCAGCTGCTTCTGTACAATTTTAGTTTCCAGTCATAGAGGAGAGGAAGAAGGGGAGGGACTGACAACAGTGCCGGGCCGTGCTCTCCACACGACGAACTGGAGAAATAACTTACTTAACACCAATTCAATGCACTACTGAATATGACCTATACTTCTTTCTTCTCTGCAGTTCCCGTTAGGTTTGGTTAAAAATCAGAACTCGTCTTTGGGTTTATTGATCACATGGTAAACTCACAGTTAAAACTTTCTTTTATATTACTAAGTATGAGTGATGTAGGAGTGAACAGGAAAACACAACCTACTTCTAAACTTTCAACCGGAAAATACTACAATTGTGGTACTTTTATATATAAAGTATATGACGTTTATACACAGTGATTTATTAGCATCATGACCATCGTAATCTTAATCTAAAACAGCATTTTCCAAACATCTTTGTACCACGCCGCCTCCTGTTGAAAAGAACCCCTGTCAACCCCCCCCCCCCCACCCCCACCCCACACTCAATAAATGTTATGGAATGTTTGGGTTTATGGGATAAAATAATTATATTATGTATGTCAACTCTCACAAGAAATATGATATAACATTTTAAGTTTTAGTTGACTAAGTACTAATAAGAGAAAAATACGTTAGTCTGTTAGTGAGTCGGATGAGCTTACTCTTGCACTGGTCTCATAGCTTCATATATTATTTCCAGTGACCTCGCACCCTCCTTGACTTCACTAGCACACTCACCCCCTCAGTTCGGTAACCCCGGTTCTAAAATATACTCAATTTACTCGTAGAGATGTCATAGGATATAACATTTTCAATTTTTTTAAATTTTTATTTAATTAATGATTGGCCCAAATTTTTCACCGATCGTTGATTCTTTGAATTTATAATTAATTATCAAAGTTCTCTATTGATTTTCCTGTAACAAACGTGAAGTGTAATTTATTTCACTCGTCACAGTAGGAGTTGTGATGTGGTAAAAGCTTTCTGCTCCGGCTGGAACTGTCAGAACAACTATGTAATATAGCTTATGTTAACTTTTCTATTACAAACAACAAAGATTCTGCAATATTGAATACGACTGTTGCGATGTGACCTCGATCCCTTAGTATTGAGAGGTATAGGTTCACGTGTGATTGTGTCACGATAAACACCGTTTTTGGCTTGTTTTAGTATTTGTGGTGTGTCTGTTACACTTGTAATCAAACAGCCTTAAATAATTCTTTTCTGTAAATGATTAATAAGTAATATATGAAACTTTTTTATTTATCCTTTTTAAGGTAGTAAATTATATTATAAAATAGTAACCAATGCCTGTATTTACAATTAATATTTGTTGATTCTTACGAATAATTTAATGTGGTACTACAATTATTCAGATAACATTGGACAGTTTATATTAAGCAATTTAACTTGAGGTTAGTAATTGTTTCATATTCAAATTGGCGCATGGTTTTATTTGGCAAAATAAATAAAACTACTAATTTTTTAAGTTGAGTTTTTTCTGTAAATATTTAATAATACAGTGCGATCCGGTTTGTATCTTGAATTGTCTGTATTTTAATTTAAAATAGAAATAAATAATGATTTAATAGTGTAATAATCAAGTCATTCACAAACAAGTAATTTAAGTTGTTTAATGTGTCCTTGACAGGATTTGGCTTAGTGTAATTGCCATCCGCAGCATGTGTAATATATTATAATCATTAACTTTAGGTAAAATACAGTTTTCTGTGTCAGCAAAGTAAATAAATCGGAGTTCTTACAACCAGTAAAGGATAAAATAATGATTAAACTTTCCTAATTTGTTGCGGAGAAAACGAAATAATGTATAGTTAAATTAACCTATCCAGTTCCGGAAATATGTCGACTATTTAGTTAGTTTTTTTATAAAATTAGTTTGTGTATTATAATAGTTGTATGGATAGAAAATTATAGCTTATGGATTAGTCCGGTGGATCTGAAATTGGATATTTTATACCTAAAACAAAGACGAGCAATATGTTCTTCCTATCCTAGCAAGTGATTCTGTTGTATCATTTCAACTATTACTTCAGATTTATTTGTTATTGAGTTACTTTATTCTGGAATTTAATTTCATTACATAATTTAACGTATTGGTTTGTATATTTCCAACTTGTTTATTTTTTGTTTTATTGGTTTAGTTTACACTTCTCACTTTATTTTTCATTTATTCTAATTTTGTTTCTTTATTTCTGTTTCTAGGTTGCAACGTGTGCGCGAATCTTGTGCGCGTGGTTACGATGAACGTCGTGGTTACTAACAGAGAGATCGGTTTTAGTCCTACTAATAAATTTGTTCCGGGTCCACAATAGTTATTTCCCATAAAAGTTACCAATTCCCGAGGAAAGTGTAGTGACATGGAAACGGATCTCTACATCCATTCTTCGTCTACTAATAACAACCCACCTGTGAAGAAGAAATGGAGTACGTCATCCATATCGGGACTGGAGAGCCTGGAAGAGGTGATGGAGACTGGGGACCATTACACTAAGGAAGATCTGCCACCGTCTCCACCAACTAGGCAGTTCCTAGGGCTCGAGGACAAGCGGGGCCGACGGAAGTCCTGGAATCCCACTATCGGAAAGTTTGAGAAAAAGCGACGTAAGAGTGCGGCAATTCCAGGGTCAGCGGCTGCTCCAGGAACTGAGGAGATCAAGTACCATCGCCAGAAAAGACCTTCATGGTGGACCATTTTTGTTCCAGATAATTTCAACAGCAAATCTTCCAAGTAAGTCAATACATTTTAATTCATTTACTAACCAATTAATGTTGTTATATGTTACATATAAGTGATTTTCATACACTAGGAAATTACAAAAACCTTAACGGTCTCTAGCTTTTCCATTGCAACTTGGTTCATACCCTTAACAATTATTGATCCGTAAAATAAGGCCCTGTGCCTGATTTGCTCCTCTGAAAAATGTTATTCATGTTCAAAACATGAATAACATTTTGATAATCTTGATTTTACTGAACTAGATTGTCAATAAAATCGATCACTTGAAAGTGAGTCCTGTCCAAACTTGTATTATTCATTGATAACATTTATTATAAACAAATATTACCTCTGTTTAGTACGTAAAATTCAAACTTCCCGCCAACTTATGTATATTCACTGACATATCTTGGAATACATTTATTTCTGCGAAGATATCTGGAAGTTATCTTAGTAAATTTCATGTTTTAATTTAAAAATTCGAATCGACCAATAACACATACCATACGCTTGTTCTCAGGTTACATTTTACATACGAAATTTGTCTTTCATTGTATGAGCTAGAGAAACAAACCCTCTCCCATTACACTCCCAGTACCCGGTCGAGTACTGGGCCATTATTTGATGACACCGGAGATATGCTTACCCCTCTCAAATACGTCGTAAGCCGTTATTCCCCCCCTTGTGTTTGACAGGCACATTCTCCAGGTTGAACATTGCGACCCAGTTTACTGAGATATTTTCAATACGGCAGCTAGCAAAGATGGGGTAGTTTTACCTGTCGTTATTTATAGTTTTAGTAATTAATCCAATAGAGCAAATAAACTATGTAAATCGTAAAAATTTTAAAAGAAAATTTTATCATATGTGCCATTTTATTTAAAAATTACAATCACATAACTTCGAAACAAGCCATTATAGAAATATGATTTTTATTTTTCATTTACTTTTTCTTCATCAGGTTTTGATATAATGAAGTACCACCAGCCTTAGTAATAATCGGTTTAACTGTTTAACTCACTTAATTATTTATTTAAAAAAACATTTTAACACTATATTTTAATCAAAATCTACCTAATTATAGGTATAATACTGTAACAAAAACATGAAGAACAAAATTAATTATATACGAGCCATAGATCTGTTTAGCAAGGCTAGCGCTACATTTTAAACATGAATTTCACTGAAATTTGCATTAAATTGATGCTCAAACCTGTAAAATCATTTACTAGCTTACCTATATAAAGAGTAAAAAAGTTTGCTTTCAGAGTCAAGTTTTTAAGGTGGTCTTTCCACATTCGGAGGGGTAGATAAGTGTTGGGCTTTCAAAGTCTCATAAGTAACACCTATGATGAAAAATATGTTATTAACATTTGAGTGATTAGAACAACTTAATATATCCTAAACAAGCAGTTTTTATATAAAATGGAAGAGGAATAAACGTAAAACTATCTAATGAGCGTAAAACACGTTTACTACCGCTATGAACAGCCAGTTTAATAAAAACAACAAATATGAACAATTATAATTGGTAACAATATTATTAAAATCTTAATTTAGGAAAAGATCATATTAAACTAAAAAAATAAAGACCTTTAACTTAACTTGCAGTAAAGGATGATACACAACGTTCGTAGTTGTATTTTAGCGCGCATCACACGCCACGTTCATCATAATTATAGCCTAACAAAACTAGCTTGACTTCTGATATTTAAAATGAAGTCTTTAATCCAAAGTCTATAAATAGTTAGTTTTTTAACACAGAGAATAAAACAATTGTTATTTATTTTTTATTTATTTAATCTTAAAACATGAACGAATATAGTCTTCGCTAAAAACGAATGCCGACTATTCCTTAGAAAGCGTAGTTAATTAATATCCCGATGACAAATGAACAACCAGTATTTATAAGCTGATTGCTTTAATTTTTTTACTCTGATTGGAATCATCAGAAAACCTGTAGCTTATGCAGTTAGGCTTTAATCAACTACGCTATCTAACCAGTATTATACTTCATTCTTCAGCCCAGCTTCATAAGCTAAAGTTTCTTAGTTCGATCCCAATCACAGTGAAATGAATGTTGAACGTATCAGCTGACAATCGTTCGCTGTTAAACTGCCATTGTACCTATAATGACACTTTCAAGTTATATCTTCTATCTTAGTTTGTAAAACATACACATATCAATTTCAGTTATATTCACCCATAATTTGACAACAGGTGGGCCGTCCCGCTTCACGGAAAACACCAAAAACATGGGTTTCTATTACAATATAATGATTGAATCCCAACACTTGAAGTGTCATTAGATAGATGAAGAATTGTTCAGAATAGTTGACCAAAAGTTGACATTTTTCAAATATTGGGTATTTTGTAATTTTTTACAGTTAAATATGTAGACCTAAAACGTTAACATAATTTTTTTAAAGATTTTAAATGAAAACCCCCGTAATATCAACTAATGGTTTACCATATTGTACAGTTATTATAATAAATCATGCAGTATTAAATATAACGCATTATAATGATAAAAACGAACCGTACAGTTGAAATATAACAGCATGTTTTAGTTCACTGGCGGTAATATTGAGGTGTCGACTTCCCAGCGGTGACTTGATAGTTTGGGGTGTCGACTTCCCAGCGGTGACTTGGCGGTTTGGGGTGTCGACTTCCCAGCGGTGACTTGACAGTTTGGGGTGTCGACTTCCCAGCGGTGACTTGACAGTTTGGGGTGTCGACTTCCCAGCGGTGACTTGACAGTTTGGGGTGTCGACTTCCCAGCGGTGACTTGGTGGTTTGGGGTGTCGACTTCCCAGCGGCGACTTGACAGTTTGGGGTGTCGACTTCCCAGCGGTGACTTGACAGTTTGAGGTGTCGACTTCCCAGCGGTGACGTGGTGGTTTGGGGTGTCGACTTCCCAGCGGCGACTTGACAGTTTGGGGTGTCGACTTCCCAGCGGTGACTTGACAGTTTGGGGTGTCGACTTCACAGCGGTGACTTGACAGTTTGGGGTGTCGACTTCCCAGCGGTGACTTGGCAGTTTGGGGAACGACCGTCTTTTAAGAAATAAAAATAAAACTGACGGATAAGCCTTTAAAGTGAACTGACACAGTTTATAAATCTGTTGTAACCCACATTGGTAGATAATCAGTCAAGTGACTGTATAGTACGTACGGCGATAATCAAGTCTGTATGTCGTGGTTAACCGCGAACCAGTAAGTTATTCGATGCCATTGAGTTGAAGTACGATCAAAGAGACTTTCAAAACTTTTACATAACAGAATAAATTATATCAAGCCGTTCTTTATAGCACATGGCATTTTTTTTTATCTACGTGACTGTTAACGTAATCTAAATAAACATTCCTAATTAAATTTTGCTTATTTTTATAATAAGCCTAATAATAGGTCTAATAATAATAATAATAATAATAATAATAATAATAATAATAATAATAATAATAATAATAATAATAATAATAATAATAATAATAATAATAGGCCTAATACAGGGTGGAACACATAATTAGGCCTAATAACACTTTCACAACTTTTGTATAACGCCACTTGTAAATGTGAAATCTTGTATATGATCATGGTTATAAAGAACATACTTTTTGATGCCATTAGCGACATTTAATCTTTTCAGGGGGACGGCCCACGAGGAGTGGAACTAAAATCTTCAACGTAAGCCTAGGTCGAGTTTGGTATCAAATTAAAGGTGGTATCAAGAGAAATTAATTCCAAACCGGACTTCGAAAGGGTTATTTTTTCCAGAGTAGCGGTCATTTGAATTTCAAAGGAACTAATATGAACAATATTATTTCTTCGCTATTTAACGATTTTAAGCAAATTATTCTGATCAAAAATTATACTGCATGGAAAACAATTATTAAAACAAATTAAATTATCTTTGGAAAAATAACGTTGCTGCGAAAGCATTTCTATTTTTTCCACCCTGTATAACTGTTCTTGGTGTGAGTAGTATTTTATATAAAAATGCTATTTTGAGTTCATGAATATGTGTCAGTCAATACCATTTAATTTAATTAATGCATTGATTCTTGAATGTGTATAAGTATTAATTTCCCTGTTTGTCCAATCATTGTATTTCACTTAAACGTCAAAAATATAATGTTACTCCAAGAAAAACGTCAAAACATGGGTTTCTATTTCAACGATTCGGTTCGTAATAATGATCATACCGTACAGTTAAAGTGTTATTTTATATATGAAGAATTGTTCTCTTGGGCCATAAGTTGATTTTGCGAAAAATTTAATAATCTTTATACAGTTAAAAAATGTGTTAAACTTTACATAGGCCTATCATTCTTAACTATATTACAGTAAATCTCACACTATCAACTTGTGGTCCTCTAGATTGGACCTTACTAACCAAACAGTGTTCACTATAACTCATTATATTAATAAACGCGAATCGTACAGTTGAAATAGAACACATGTTTTTAGCCTCCTGGCGGTAAAATGGTATGTCTCTTATAAGGCTGTTGACTTCCTAGGGTGACTGTGTGTGAGGTTTGTCTCTTGTAGGGCTGTTGACTTCCTAGGGTGACTATGTGTGAGGTTTGTCTCTTATAAGGCTGTTGACTTCCTAGGGTGACTGTGTGTGAGGTTTAGGGCTGTTGACTTCCTAGGGTGACTGTGTGTGAGGTTTAGGACTGTTGACTTCCTTGGGTGACTGTGTGTGAGGTTTGTCTCTTATAAGGCTGTTGACTTCCTAGGGTGACTGTGTGTGAGGTTTAGGGCTGTTGACTTCCTAGGGTGACTGTGTGTGAGGTTTAGGGCTGTTGACTTCCTAGGGTGACTGTGTGTGAGGTTTGTCTCTTGTAGGGATGTTGACTTCCTAGGGTGACTGTGTGTGAGGTTTGGGAAACAGCCACTTTTTAAAAAGTGTCTATTACCAAATAAAATGCACGTTTTTGTGAATAATATCAGAATTATCGGTATTTCGATTTTAAATGATAAATAACCGATATCGATGATATGAAGGTGTTGTATCGACTCATGGACCCAATAATCGCTGAGTGTGGGAGTTTATAAACAATAGCTCCTGGCGTCGAGCCAGTTTAGAGAAATATGGTTGATGTTGCTTCCACATTGCAAGCAATCTTTTATATTCTCTGTCAACAGTATATTCCAACAGCTACTTTCTTATTTTATAAGTTTACACCTTATTTGGGTAACAATTGTTTTTAAAATGTTGTCACATTATCCAATATCATGAGATTTCTGACATGTATGTACAGGACAATTTTTCTAAATAATGAACACGCTGTAACCAGGGATTTTAACATTGGCATATTTTTTTAAACATTTAATTATATGTTGATCCAATGTCACACATTACTATAACGTGACAATTGCATTATTACTAGACGAGGGTCCTTTTCGAAATGTCATTTGCTTAGCAATTAATCGTCAAACGAAGTACAAGGAGAGTGGGTGGGCAAATACAACTGCACTTATATGGGAGGGTGGGTGAGTTAGTGCCACCATATGTGTATGGTATAGTGTAGGTGGGCCACAATACCACTGTTCTTGTACGGGTGGAGGATGGGGGTGGTCAAATACCACTGTACGTCTATGGGTGGTTGGTTAGGTCGGCCGGTTAATTATCACTGTAGGTATATCGGAGGATGGGTGGGTTAGTGCCACCGTATTCGTATGGTGGAGTTAGTGGGCCAGAACAACTGTACGTGTATGGGTGGGTAGGTGGATATTTAGAGACCGAATGGCCGCACGGTAAAAGAGGCATCAGTATTTGGAGTCTGAGTTATAGCGATCAATACATTACTTTCTTTTCATTGGATATAACATTAATTTTGTATACACACTAACAAAATATCATTTTTAGGCATAATATAATTTTATAAAAATAATGTTAAGTAATATATATTGAAGAGTAATAATACCTAGCACTGTGTCGAATGTTGTGTTGAAATGTGTACAGGTACATTTCCATCTTGTTATTGCTAATACTCACCTTATAGTGTATCAACTCTCTTCTTGTCCTATTCCTGATTGTATGTCCTATTGTAGGACCATTGTATGTCCTATTCCCAACACAATCGGGTTGGCCCTCTTAAAAACGAACCCTAAAACTGCATAACGTTTCTACAAAGTGTAATACATTTTTAATAAAAATAAACTAGACTAAACTACGTAGTTATCCTACGTGGGTATTATATTTATTGGCATTCAAATACTCTTTAATAGATTGTTATGGTTATTTTATTTCAGAAATCCGCTTGTTTATCGGATACACACGACGTCTGCCCACAAAATCTTGTATGGTAACGAAAGGTATATATCACCTCTTTACTTTTCCCTCCGAGACTTTACGAGTACAGTTCTATTTTATAACCTTGTAACCCCCCCCCCCCCTTAAGGGAAGTTGTCGGGCCAGGTGACGCTACTACCGCTGTTTTGCAAGTCCAATATAGAGCCAGGCTCTGGGGACCGATTTGGGTCTGACGAGCGTTTGTGAATCACTTTTACTTCTTGCATTCAAGATTTATTCTCCTCCCCTGCATATCCTTATACAGGGTTGGGCTACAGTCTGGAATATATTTATTAATTTGAAAACTATTGAAATAAATGCAACGAAACTTTGTAGTTATGTACATGTCCCTATACCAAACATTTAGATATATGTTACTTGTTTTTCGCATAGCCAAGGGATGGCCCATGAAGGAAGTCTTAAACTTGTCAAAAGTAAGCCTATCTGGAGTTATATTTAATTTTAAAGGTCTTTGTTTGTACAGTACAAAACTGCAAACTTGATGTCAAAAGGATGACCCAGTCAGAAAATACAGCCACCCCAAGAATTTAATGTCAGGGTTGAGCGAAGTCTGTAATGTATTTATTAATTATAAAACTATTGACAATAATGTAACGAAACTGTTTAGTTATGTACATGTCCATATAACAAACATTTAGACATATTTTACTTGTTTTTCATAGCCGGGGGTGGCCCATAAAGGAAATCTTAAACATTTTAAACGTAAGCCTACCTCAAGTTAGCCCTAATTTTAATGGTTTTTTGTTTGTAAAACACCATTAAACTCATGCCACAGTGCAAACGTGAGATCAAAAGGATAACCGAGTCAGAAAATATAGTACCTCAAAGAATTTAAAGTCATATAACTAATACTGATTAAGAAAAATTATAAGATAGTTAATGCCTATTGCTGCAAAGAGCTATAATATTTGTGACTGAATATGAGAAATTAAGCTTCACAAAAAATATATACCAAATTATTATAATAATTTTCTTTAACTATTTTTATGGTAAAACTAATGTCAATAAAGGTTTAATAATTTTTCTTGTTTTATTTATTTGTTAACTATCATAGTTTTTTTTATTGCGCAGTCGTTTGTTACGATTGTTCTCAATCAATAATATACTCAACAACAGTTAAATAAATAAGCTGCCCTCAAAGTAAGCTTTAGACCATAAGAATAAAATGGAGATAGATTTAAATGAATCAAAAAGTATCAGCTTTCTAAATAAAAATAATGATTTCCAGAGATAGTTTTATTAGCTATTGGAATGTAAACAATGGAGTTTGTAATAGTGAGGAGGTTAGATCTCTCATAATGTTAAACGAGGGAAGGTTGTAAGCATGATTTTATTCACATTCGACTGTAAGATTCCAATCTACTGAACTTGAATGTTTCAATGGTAATCTAATGCAGTTATTTTATTTTACCAATCTTCAGCTGTTAAACAAAAACAAAAGAAATGAACATGTTTGAAAAAGGCTAAATAATATCACTGGGTGTTTACAGTAATAAGACGGTCGTAGTAGTGCAAGTAGTGTGAGTGAGATACTGGAAACAAATTGAATATTGTGATTTTAGGTTATACAGTTTAATCTACTATAAAAACCACAAAAAATAGTACTTTTAGTCAAAAGCGTGACTAAAAGTACTATTTTTTTGTTTGGCATGCGAAGCGTAAAGGGGTGTCCCCTGGTCTAAACGATTTTATGGTTCTTATCTGTATTTAAATAACACAAAGTTGAAACTCTCTCTCATATATCATCCTTGTCAAAGGGCATATACACAAATAGTTGTATGTTTGTGTAGTTAGTGTGGGTATTTCGTATGAACCATGAACGGTGTGGGTCGTGTTGCATAGAGGACACTTAGTACCTGTTCATAGAGGAGGGTAGAGAACTAAAACAATGGATTGGGGGCTAGGGCACACTTCAGTATTTTTTTCCTTTTTTTTAAGTAGAGGTTGACATCACCAGTTTATCCTTTCTCTGTTCATTCCCCATATAGACTGTTGATATGTGCAGTGAACTACTCACACAGTCTAAGGGGGGGGGGAGGGGGGGAAGAAACAGTACAGTGCAAGGTAACAAGTACTAAAAAACAACTTCTATTCAAGGCCAGGATTAGAATTTGCGCTGACTGTAACTCAGTATCCAAGTCCTAATGGACTGATTGCTCGGTCAACGAAGTCTTAACGCCATCTAGTAAGTTATCACAGTAAATTTTACATAAAAAATAATTTGAACCCTCAGATTCATCTAATTGGTGACGGCCCACAAACCTCCTTACACAAAAAATACAGTAACTGCATTTACACCCGCCCATTTACAAAATATGTAAGACAGTAACTGCCCATCCACTCACCCATTCCCACAATATGTAAGATAGTAACTGCCTTCCACCCGCCCATTCAAATAATATGTAAGACAGAAACCGCCCTTCTACCCGCCCATTATACAATTTTGTAAGAGTAACTGCCCTTCCATCCATTCATTCAACAATATGTAAGAGTAAGTGCTCTTCCACCCACCCATTCACACAATATGTAAGACTGTAACTGCCCTTCTACCCATTCATTCGTAGAATATGTAAGAGAGTAACTGCCCTTTCTACCCATCCCATCCACACACTATGTAAGACAGTAACTGCCCTCCCACCCACCCATTCGTAGAATATGTAAGAGAGTAACTGCCCTTTCACCCACCCATCTACACAATATGTAAGGCAGTAACTGTCCTTCCACCCACCCATTCAGTAATATGTAAGATATTAACTGCCCTTTCACCCACCCATCTACACAATATGTAAGACAGTCCCCCATCTACACAATATGTAAGACAGTAACTGCCCTTCCACATGCCCATTCGTACAATATGTAAGAGTAAGTGCCTTTCCACCCGCCCATTCAAACAATATTTAAGGCAGTAACTGCCCTTCCACCCACACATTCATTCACACAATATTTAAGATAGTAACTGCCCTTCCACCCGCCCAATCACACAATATGTAATACCGTAACTGCCCTTCCACCCACCCATCCACACAATATGTAAGACAGTAACTGCCCTTCCACCAGCCCATTCATGCAATATCTAAGATTGTAACCGCCCTTCCAACCGCCCATCCACACAATATGTAAGAAAGTAACGGTGCTCGCATTGTGTATGACCATTACATGTATGACAAAGTAGCCCTCCTACTCACCTACACTTATTTGACAGTAATGAACATCCCATTCTTCCCTACTTATACGACAGTGAGGGCTCTTCCACGCAGTGTGTAACACAGTAAAGGCCCTCTGTCGCCCTAACACCATCGTATGTATATGACGTACAAATATACGTAGTTTACCTGTGTTGTACAAGTGATAACGTCATAAAAATTCAACAGTTGATGTACGTGTGTGCTCAGAGATGTGAGTAAAGTAAGATGTCTGACAATAGACTATTTGATTTTGAAATCAGTTAATTTCCGTAAAAATCTTATTTGTTTCTGGGAAAGCCAGTTAAGTTACAAAATCCTTTGTTGTGGTTTTTATTTTGTTTCATTATTATTATTATTGATACAATTGCTGTAAAAATATAATAATTCACTAGTAATTTTAAAATTAATCAACGATGAATGCGGTAATATTAAATCATAGTAAAATCATCATATATAATTTGAACTTCGCTTAAAACATGAATTGCATCACTAAAAGCTGTAAATTGAATCCATATGGAATCTGTATTTAACAATGGTGTAGGAGGTAGTTGGTGCGGGCGTCGACAGGTTGCGTGAGCGCGCCAGCCAGTCGATACCCTTCTGTCGATATCTTGATTGGTGACCTAAAAACTGTAAATCTACAATAGTGTGCTGCTGTTACAGTGTCTATGTCACTTTTCACAGCGCAACGACCAGTTGACCGCGCTCGTACGTAAAATACGTTCTTGTCTGTACCAAGGTCGAGCACTTCTGAGTCATGGGACATATCTCCGTCTACAATTGTACCTTTCAATCAATTGGCTTTTCAACAATGAAATAACGACCTTTATTCCATTATACAACAAGTAAGAATTGGAGCAGTAGTTCTGGAATATAACTAACCACTGTAGCAAGTTATATGGTTAGTGACAAATAAAAACAATACATTTTTACATTAACAAGCTGTTAAGGTAAGGTTTATTGAACCACTGTAAGAAAGGAACTCCCCATTGGTTGTTATAAGAACTAACTCCATAACCTTATTTATTTTGAAGATCTGTCTACATTATTAAGGGCGTTTTAATACACTTAAATAAATGTCAATATTTTATTGATGGGTAGAAAAATAGTACTAATATGTATAGGCCTACTACGAGTTACTATAATTGAATAATACTATTAACAATACAGTACAAGTAAACGTCACACAACACAAATTTATTACAATATAAGCACAATATACACAAATATTTGTGCATTTTGTGTATATATTGTAATAAATTTGTGTTGTATGACGTTTACTTGTACTTTATATGTGCCAACACGTATTATCCTAATTAAAAAAAACTATTTACTAACGATAGAATAGTAAGAGGCTATATTGTAGATTAGCCTATATCTGAAAAAAATAACCAAATAAAACAATTGAAGTGTTCAAAAATAACTATTAAAATATTTATGTTAGGCGGCCGTTCCGATTCACTAAAAACATGACTTTTAATTTCAAAGATTGAATAATTTTAAAATAATTACTCAATAATTGTAAAATTGAGTATGTTTTACTTTTTCACAGATAAATGTGTGAAATTTTAAATGTTTTTCCTGATTCAATTAAAAAACTTATAATATCAAGTTAAGGACCCCTAGAACTTAACTTTATTAATCATGCAGTGTTCATTATAACTCGTTACAATAATAAACACGAACCGTACAGTTGAAGTAGAACGCATTTTTTAGCCCGCTGAAGTACGATTTATGTCTACTATAGGGCTGTTTAGGGCTGCCGATTTTCCAGCGATGGCTTGGTAGTTTGGCGAACGCCCACTTTAAGCCATATAATCAATTAATTACCTTTAAATTTTAAAAAAATCATAAAAAATACTAGTAGCTCATTTAATAATAGTACTCAATCACACTTTTCATTTCTAACCTCAGTGATTAAAATGCATAAAAACAAGTGAACGTCATACAACACAAACCCTTGATTCCTTTGTGACTCCCTCCGGTCTGAGAATGGTAAAAGTGGTTTACCGAAATTAACCACCATAATATTGGCACGTTATATTATATAAATTTTGTTGTGTGACGTTTACTTGTGTTGTATGTGTACAATCATACCATACGCTAATTATGAAAAAATCCTCCAAATAGGCTACATTATGGTTAGGTTGGTCCAGGTTAGGTTTGGTTAGGTTAGTCTAGTGGTAGTAGAGCGCAGTTTTAAAATAAACTGGTTTCTTCAATTTTAAAACTACACGTTTATCTCTCAGCACATTAACATGTTTTGCATATTTTTAATGTATTTACTCCAAATTAAAATAATTTCCTGAGAAATAATATTAGTTTTGCTCATGAGTGTACAATCTAGGCCATCGTACTTAATGGTAGTATTCAGTATTCAAACTATAATTAATTATTTCATAATGAAAAACATTCGAATTTGTATAACTGAATTAGTATATTTCTATTAATGTTTTTCTTCTTCTTGATGCTTCGCCTTAAAAATTATCACACAAAAAATAATGTTTTGTCATATAAAAAGATGACAAAATATCAGTTACATTCATTTTGTGTCAGCTTTATACTCGGCTTTGTACCCAAAACTAAAAAAAAAATTGAAATGTTTATATTTTACATTACAAATTTGCTCTTTGCAAATTCCTATTTAGTTTTTTTTAGCAGGCTGGTATTTACATGTAGTTTTGGTTAGTAATTAGGTTAATAGTATATAATACTGCTCGAATTATTAATAAATTTTACTCAAATAGAACTAATAAATATATGATGCGTATTTTACTATCACAGTTTTTTAATTTGTGAATAAAAATAAATGAGGATAATGAATTCAAATAATTTTCTTTTTGTTAAGAACCCCTACTTCTAAAAAGGTAACTCATGACTAGTTCATGTTTATTGAACCATTAAATATCTGGGTCACGTCACAATTTTGTATGAAGTAATAACATTTTTAAATGTTCTGTTGAAAGAGCCTGCCTTCAAATAAGGTTTTATCGAGTAAGCAATCTACGAACTCACAAAAAGTCTCGTAATCTAGAATAAAATGAAATTTTTATTATTTCTAAGATACAATACAACACCAACACGCAGCTGACTTTACATGGATATACATGAACTGTTTTGTAAAATCGACTAATTTGTAGTATGTCAAAGGCAAAGTCTGAGTTGAGGTAGATTCAAAAATTATCATGAAAAAATTGCTAACCTATAGGAAAATTAGAACATATATGTTTTTATACTAACTTACTATCTTCTTATTTTTTTACATTTAAAATCGGAACTACGAATTGGTTCTATTTTATTTACTATTTACCGCGCTTTGGACATTGTGTCAATTATAATATTATTGATATTTATAATTGATGTATAATTTACACAGCAAATACATATACTGTACAATTCACGTTTCATTATGAGGGAATGTGAACTGTCGAAAATGAAAAAGGATAATTGTGAGTTTTAATAGCTGACATAGAAAACAAAACATGGTTTTCTATTTCAATGATTCGGTCCTTATTAATGATGGTATTGTTACACTTGAGGTGTCATTGGATAGGGGAAGAACTGTTCTAGTGGACCATAACCTGTTTTTTTTTTTTGGAAAATTATGTGATTTTTTTAGTAATGGGCCAGTGAAGTAAGCAAAACTTCAAATGTCATTATTGATTATTTTAAATTAAAAAACTCGAAAAAGCAACTTATGGTCCACTAGATTGGACATTTAGTAAACAAATAGCACTCACTATACTTCGTTATAATAATAAACACGAACCGTACAGTTTAAATAGAAAAAAGGGCGTGTTGTAGGACCCTAACGGCTGATTCGGCCGAAGCAAGTTACCATGCTATGAACTATTTGCTCCAACTTACTATCCTCGTAACTTATTTAGACTCCTCTATGTTTAAAGACCACCCTAAAAACATACTGATTACAGAACTGAATCTCCTTACAACCAAACCAAAACCACATTCTGCTGCTTATGGGCACTGGTCATGTCTTACTTCTTGTTTTGCTGGCCAACATTTCTATCACTTATTACCACATATCGCATTTCATTTCATTTTCCAGTGTTTATTTTCAGTTAATTTACCTTAAACTGGAATAATGTAATCAGTCCAAAAAAACATTAAATTGAAATTCTGGATTATTGTTAACCATTTGTTGGGTCTTTAGTGAGGTGAGGCCAGATTTAAAAATAATGGACATAACACATAAGTTAATAGACATAACATGCACTATTGGAGCCCTACTAATCCTCATTGGGTTAGGGAGGTGAATCACCAAAGGCAATGGTAACTGAACGTCTGGTGTGCTTTACTCGATGGGCAAATAATTGGTCCTTACTTTTTTGATGGACTTTTAACAGAGGAATTGTATAACAACTTCCTAAACAATGAATATTTAGTTTTAATTAGTGATATTCTCGTAGAAAGACAGCGACAAATGTGGTTCATGCAAGATGGGTGTCCAGCACGTTACCACCGTGACGTAAGATTCACTCTCACTGCTATGTTTGCAGAACATTGGATTGGGAAAGGGGTTCCAGTACTCTGGCCGGCGAGATCTCCAGATTTTACTTGCATAGACTATTGTAGAATCAAGGATATTGTTTATTAAGATGCTCCTACATCAAGAGAGAACATGAAAGACCGAATAAGAGAAGCATGTGGACAAATAAGTAGGGAAGAAGTAATACATGATATTGAAGCTTTCCCTACAAGGATTGAAGGTGACGGACTCTTTAAGCACCTATTACAATGAAGAGGACAAATGAATCAACTTGCTTAGTTAAACCAGATCGTAACAACAAATTTAAATGTTTTTAGCCACAATCTTGTTATTATTCAAGATAGACCTAGTGTTTAAATATAAACGTTATTCAAGTATTTACGCTCTTTTATTTGGTATGCAACAAGATGGTCTTCCTATTTAAGATGTTTTACTTTTGGAGTATTCAAAATTGTCAAAAAATATTTTAAAAATGGACATAGTAGCCTATTGTAAAATCGGGCCATATTGGATATCATTTTAAAGATAATTTTCTAGAAATTCAGAACTATTTTTGGATTTCATATTAAGTTCAATCTGTGCATTTAGCGATAAAAACAAAAATTTGCTATTTTTTACATACTTTTGGCCGCTATTTTTAAACGGATAAGTAAAACTCAAATCTGATTACACCAAAATACTCAGTGCGTTAATACCTTTAATATGATATGCCACGTGCTCTATGTTTGCATTAAAGTATTTTAACATTCGAACCCTGGAAAATCAATGCTGAAGTCTAACAATAATAAAAATATTTTTATTTGATTCTACGGATATGGTTTTGGGGGGAAAACCTTACAGCAATGTTCTTGGTCAAATGGTTTGCTCACAATGCGTTTGAGACACCTTTCGTGAGACACTCCTATAACTCTGTGATATGATATTTTAATGTTAATTTGGAATATGTATGTTATAATCATATTATTTTGAATGGTACGATTTTCATAAATAATCAACCTTGTAATAAAGCCTAGATCAACAATTACTGTACATTAATTCTTCGCAATCCATATTACCTGCTCTTGAGGTTTTATAAGTTATAATATTTGAACAATATTTGGATTAAAGATATTTTAACACAGTAAAACTGTCATTAGTTACATTGTTGTTGAATAATTTAAATAATCCATGTATGTTGTTAATTTTAAATGTATTTGTTTTCATGGTACAGTATAGGCTATTTATTGCATATATTAGTTTTCAACACCAAAGGTAATCTTCATGCATTGGATTATGGCTATCTCAGACTACTCTGTTGATGTGAGACTAACTATAAACTTACCTGAACCGATATCCACTAGAACGGATAGTGACCATAAACAACAAAACACATTATCACTATTACTTCACTATTACTGCACTATCACTGCACTATTACTTCACTATCACTTCACTGTCACTAATGATTAAGTACAAACAAACACATACAAACACTGGTTAAAACACAATTTACAACACAAGACACTGTGACAATACTTACTCCACACATCAGTCACTAAGGCTAACTACTTGACAAATAAACAGGTATATAATAGAACCCATACAGCACTGCAAATCACAGACACTGAGACATAGGACTAGCTTGAAAGACAATGATCATATACCTTGTACACTGTTGGTAACTCTAAACATGCACGGTATTCAAGTAAATAATATAAATATTGACTCATAGGGTAAAGAAACACACCAAAAGTAAAACTATGATTGGGTGAGTAAAAGGTAACCTCTTTGACGTTTTGAGGTTATGTTGCTGTTGTGATAGAGGGCTTGTTTACCTTTCTCCTTGAGGTGGACAGACGTCCAAAGTCATCTGGAGACAGGCACAGAGATATGACTTCTTTTTCCATGCATATATCTTGATGAGATATCTGTTTTCTATGCATTGATTGGGTGACAAGCACAGGATATATGTTGGGAATAGTTTATTAATTTATTGTTACTGTTAACTATGTTTGCTCGCCTTGTATTACTAAATTACTACTAGTATATTATTTATTGTTATTGGTTATTGATAATTTATTTATATCATATGTTACTTTATTATTGCTAGGTATTTATTTGCAGCAGGATAGATCTGCAGTTGCTTGTAAAGAGAAAATTATGATAAGTTGCCTGCCCCTGAACCGCCACAGTAATTAAAATTGTTACAAAAATACTGTATATTTCAAGAGTAAGAAATGGACCCCACCGACAAGTTTTTTGTAACTTGGTGGGGCCAAACAATTGTAAACAAATTGTTAATAAATAAATAAAAATATATAATAAGTACCAAATAGCTATGCAGTATTGGAACATTGTCATACAGCAGTTAATTTTTTATCACTATACTTCTGCAAGATTGTTGCTGCAACTAATACTGCTATCTACCTTTTCTGATACAATCACTTTTCGTTTTCGTAGTCGGCGTAAGTAGAGAGGCATGAACGATCCGCATCATTTGTCTGTAAAAATAGCATTGACAACAATCAGCTACAAGAGGCCTGGACGTAGCTAGGGCCTTCTCGTCTCTCCTCACTCTCCCGGAAATAGACTTCCGGCCTGCGTCGGTAAGAAAGTATCCCTACTAAATGCATTATCGACTTCCCAGCGGTGATTTGGTGGTGTGGGGAATGGCCTCCTTAAAACGGTAGCGTTAGCTTTGATATTAGGCTCGTTCATTTAACGTGAATATATGCAATATTTACATTTATCAATAGAGTACATACAAAATATCATTTGGGCTGAGAAATAAATTTAAATTAATTGAGTGAATTCTGAAAATCAAGTTTTCGATAAACCGGTTTTTACTTATGTAAAAATATAAATTATGAGATTGCATAAATATAATTCCTTGGATGTGTTTTACAATATTTTATGTAAATTAATGCATTTATACTTTAGTTATAAATTACATTTGGGAATTTACCTTCAGTATTACTTTTAAAAAAGATACCAACTCATTTTATATGTTGTAGTATATCGTACAACGATATTTTTGGAGTAATTAAACATAAAATGTGTGCCAGTGTAAAATCTAAACGCCTTACTGCAAATAAATACACTTATTTTTCAATTTTAAAATCAGATAATTTATTCATTTGTACGGCGCCGATCGTCAAGATATGAGCGACCTTGGATTTCCAATGAGTGTCATGAGTGTTGGTGAGCGAATGTAGTCATTGTTACAATAAGACCGACTATTCCGTAGAAAGTGTCATTGATGAACAGCCGGGGGTAAACAGCTGATCCTTTCAACATTTGTTATGACTCTGATTGGAATCGAACTGAGCACATCCAGCTCATGACGCTACAGGCCAGTTATTGTTACTATTGATTCAAACATTTCTTATCAGACATCTTAAATAAATAAAACAAATACATGCCAAACATTTGTTGCAAAAAACATTCTTATTTTACATAAATTAACATTTTAAATGTAATCCTGAATTTGACCTTCAAGACATTAAGTAAATCTACATTTAAAGTAATGTATTCAAACGTTCACCATCTGCCTTTGAACAGTTCTCTAATTAGCCTAAGGTATGAACATCAAGGTAAGTCTTATAATGATAGTTCTGAATTGGTTTATCAGCTAAACCTGGCTTCGTTTTTTTCTCACACACGAGCTGACCATCGAGAAATGTTCAGAAATCAACAAGTCCAAAAAAAACTTATCTTGACGTAGATTAGTCGGGTATAAATACTTCTAATACAGTTTATTATTTCGGTGAATGTATTGATGATTTACATTCTAGCTTGGGGTTACTGTACAGTTCTATAAAGATGCAACAAGAAATCGTCTGGTTTCGTTTAATGGTTCATACTGCTGAGCCACCATCCACTACAAAGCATCCATTTCTACCCTTAAAAGTCATTGCTGGTACTTAAATTTGTCTTTAATAAAAAAGAAATGTGCATAAGGCGTTATATTTTCGAAAATTAAGTTTATTTTGCAGTATTTACGTACCAAACACTCATTGAGGAGGCCACTGGCAAAGTGGTGTAAGGATGCAGCCAGAGAAGATAGCGAATGTCTCAATGCTGGCCTATACTGGTACAGTAGTATTATCAGTAATGTCCACCTTGTACAGTACCATACGAATGAATAGCCAATGGGGAATGGAACGAGTACAGCTTAAAAAGGATTGCCCTCTCCTTTTGAATACAAAAAATGTACAAAACTAGAACAGCATAATTATGGTTAACAAATTAGTGATTGTTACCAAAATATGTGATGCTGTAACAAAATGTATATTTATTTAACGTAACACAATGGACTAGTTGAATAAACCATCCATAGTAAACAAAATATAAATAATCAGCAATCTGCAATCTGCACTGCTTCTCTTACATGGATGTGAAACGAGGCTTTCTATGATCCTAATTTGTTGTCAGACTTTGCGGAAATCGATTACTACTGTTTTCCGCAGGAGTAGAGATCGTTTATTCCGTGTTATTATTACGCTATGTATAGTTACATAGTATTAAGTAATATTTATCTTTAACTGCTCGGTAGATTGGCTCCCATTTAAACGGCCACGATATCCAGTTCTTGGTGAGCATTTACTCTAAACTCCGTTTTCATTACGGGAAATGGTTATCGCAACACAGCGCATGTAACACGTTACATGAGAAATGAGAGCTTGGGACTGGCAGCAAGTTGTACAATATGAGGAATGAGGAATGAGAACAGTTGGCACTGGCAGCAAGTTGTACAACATGTTACATGAGGAATGAGAACAGTTGACACTGGCAGCAAGTTGTACAACATATTACATGAAAAATGAGAACATTTGACACTGGCAGCAAGTTGTACAACATGTTACATAAGGAATGAGAACAGTTGACACTGGCAGCAAGTTGTACATGTTACATGAGGAATGAGAACAGTTGACAATGGCAGCAAGTTGTACAACATGTTACATGAGGAATGAGAACAGTTGACACTGGCAGCAAGTTTTACAACATGTTACATGAGGAATGAGAACAGTTGACACTGGCAGCAAGTTGTACATGTTACATGAGGAATGAGAACAGTTGGCACTGGCAGCAAGTTGTACATGTTACATAAGAAATGAGAACAATTGACACTGGCAGCAGGTTGTACAACATGTTACATGAGTAATGAGAACAGTTGACTCTGGCAGCAAGTTGTACAACATGTTCCTTGCGGAATGAGAGCAGTTGGCACTGGCAGCAAGTTGTACAACACGATTCTAGTTAAAAGTTTACTTTGGCAATGGTTACACAAAGCATTTTTTTTTTATCAGGTAGTCTAATGGAAACCGTGTGGTACAGTTATAAGGAACTCGATCATGCTAAGTATGATATGTAGACCATTCACTAACAAAAG